>JARBWK010000001.1:24872512-25336499 GCA_030556195.1 Anolis apletophallus
TGATCCCAAGTAAAGTAAAGGGGTTTTTATTAGAGTTTACATTTTTTTCTAGCAACTGTATAGCCATTTTTCAGTATAGAAGAGATTTTGCTCTGTACCGGGTTGAGAGGGATTAAAAGATAAAATTCAAACAGTAAAACTCATGGCAAAGGTAATCCACATTTGCAATTGGATAGAACATAATCTTGATTTTGGAGGACAGTCTGTAAAATTCTGGTTTTATACAGAACTGGAAATGAGTTTCTAATTCTGGATTTAGGGGTAACCTTAAACCTGTTAACCCCAACATATTTCATCTAGATCCTTCTTCCTTCCAATTATATATTTTACACTGATAATTTCCCTTTTTAAAATGTCAACCCATAATCATTATTGCCGCCTTGACCGGGAGTAGAACAATTTTGAATTTATGATTCTTCACATAGTTTTTCCCGGGCTGAATGTTTAACTGTGATGGAGTGTTCAAATTAAGATCATTTAGAAAGAAGATTTTACAACCAAAGGGGGTGAATAATGGGACTTTGAGCTACTTGTCCTATTTTGACATGTGGCTTTCAGAATTTGACTTATTTTTTATTGTTTTACACCCATACCATGTGCATTTGGGTTTTTTTAAAACTTGTTCTTGATGAACTTAAAAAATCCCCAAAGTCTTCATCTTTAGAAATTTCATTTTAGAAAAACCCTTGAAAATGCTTTTTTTTCTAGATAGTGCAGAATTTTATTCAGATGTAGTGACCCAGCAGTTAGGTAGATTTACCAACGTTACTGAAGATGTTCTGAAGATACTATTTGGAACTCCTTAATGTTAACAAATTTTTAGAATGCCATTGACAAAATAAGTTCAGTCTTGGAATTGACATAGCTCTTTGCATTTGTGCACATTCAGTTTAAAAGGGGGGAAAGATTTGACCACACGGGGATTTTTAAAAAATTGTGTAATTACCATTTTTTTGTTGACATCTGTAAATAATTCAGTATGTATGGGGGATAAATCCAAAAAAAACCCCGTTTTTGGGAGCTTGTGAACAGACTCTTTTTTTTCTTTATATTATATAAAATTTAAAAATTAAAATATTTCATTTATAACTATCATAACAGATGAGAGAGAGGGGCCAAAACTAACAAAATGAAGTTCGGGGAAAAAGACAAATGCAAGATACTCCACTTGGGGCAAAAAAAAATAAAAGGATAGAATAGGGCCCCAATGTACAGGGAAAACATCTTGGAGCCCTTTTGGGACAAGAAACACGACCCAAAAATTTATTCAGCAGTTTAAAAAACCCAAAGGGATTTTGGCCTGCATGAATGGGAGATATGTCAGATTGGGGAAGTCATGTTTTTTTCTCCTCCCTTTGGGACAGACCATCTGGTATATTGTGCCCAAATTTTGGGGCCCCGAAATTGAAGGGAGATTAAAAGCGGAAGGTGTCAACAAAGGGGAGCAAAAATGATAAGGGTCTGGGAAAAAGCCCCAGAGGAGCATCTGAAAGAGCTGTGCATGTTTGATATAGAAGAGAAGGCTGAGGGAGACATGATGGCCATGTATAAATATTGAGGGAAGCTTGGGAAAAGGGAAAAGGCTTGTTTTCTGCTGCTCGGGAGACCAGGATGAGCCCAAAGTTTTTAAACTATGGAAAGAAGATTCTACCTGAGAAGGAAGAACTTTCTAACTGTGAGAGCTGTTCAGAGTGGAACTCTCTGCCCCTTTAGTGTTGGGGAGGTCCTTGAGGCTTTGAAAAAGAGGCTGGGTGGCCATTTGGGGGGGGTGTTTTGAATCATTTTCCCCCTTGGCGGGGGGGTTGATTGCATCCCATGACGTCTCTTCCATCTGAATGATTCTATGATTCTAACTCTATCATATTGACATGTAATTTGGGAATGTTTTTTTTGTAGGGCAGATTGAGACCCCTTTTCAAAACAATTTGTCTACAGGGATGGGTGAGATATGACATTTTTTGCTTTCTGGGGGTTCATTGTATATGGGATAATTATTGAAAATATTGTGTATAGAATTACCATAGGCTATGTGTCTAAATAATTTTTTGTGTTTAGTTTTTGATCTTATGCATATGCATATTTCATTATGTCTATGCAAAATCAAAGAAATTGAAATGGAGAAAGGAAAACAAGGTCAACAACAAAAGAAATGGGCAAAGAATTTTGATGCTTTGGGATGGGGGGGTTTGGGGGAGATGGTTTTGGGTTCCAAACAAGCTGGTGATCACTAATATCCTAAGCCCCAGGCCCCCTCCCCCGAGATATCCACTGCAAAGAAGACAATTCATAGACAGGAGACACCCAAACAAAAGAGCTTCCCAGAGAGAAGCAGGAATCAGAGCTCATCACTGAAACACCTTTTAGGAGTTAAATAGGCGGGAAGATAACCGGGAAAATTTTTCCCCAATGCCTCCCGAACTAAGTCAAAGGGGAATAATAGACAGACTGATTTCTAGGGGAAAAGTTTTAGGGAAAAAAAAAGGGGGGCTAAAATTAAACCCCAAGCCAGGATTTTTTAAAAGGGGGCCCAAAAGTGAAGAGGGATGTTCCTTAGGGGGGGGCGAGGTGGGCAACTAACAGAACCAGGGCCACCCTAAGAGGAATTTTCCCCCATTTGGGGAATGAAGAAAAAAATAAAACATTCCCACTCAGCCCACTATTCTGCAACCCTACCAGCCCCAAAAAAAAAAAACCTTTTGAAAACAAAATCATCTAACCTCAACTGTCTATCCGGGAACATAGCAGGTTGGGACCAGAAGTAAGGAGGAAGGAGTTGGAAATTTTTTTTGAGGTTTTTACATGATCTCGTTTACAAAAACATGGAGTAAAGGACCTCAGTTTTTAAAAGGGGACCCCAAAAATTGCCCCCCCAGCAAATTTGGGAAAAAGGTAGAGGGCCCCAAAAGCAGGCCTGGCCATTTTGTTCCAGCTTTTGGGGCCCAAAATAAAACCCTTTTTGGGGGAAAAAACCCATATATTATGGCATGTCACAAAAGAATATGGCCCTACACAGATATCCTTGTTAATGTATATACCCCTCCCAGCCGCAAGAGGGCAGAGTTAATTCATTTGGGAGGAACGGGAAGATTATATATAACGTTAGAATCACACTTTCCAAAATCAAACTTAATTGTTCCCGGGGTTTTTAATCCCCCCTTTGGGGCCCTGATAATCCAAACCATTAGCCTCAATTTAAATGGATATGGAGGACATGGATGACCACTTAAACAAGACTGATAGGAAATCAAGGATAACAAGATCAATTTCGAGGAACATGCTTAAAAATGACAACAAGACTTTTAAACATAATAAAGGGGACCTAATTCGAGAATTGTGCAATTTACCTATATTGGAATGGAAGCAGTGGATAGATTACGTGCTAGTAGCAAATTATACCTATAAATTTTTTGAGAATTCACCACAGTCCCCAGAACAGAAAGTCCCCCCCCCCAATCCCCCAAAAATTAGTGTTTCCCTTTAATGTTGAATTTTTGCCCACAACACTATCTGAAAAATCCACTCTAGACATGAGACATAAACTTAAATGGGGCACAAAAAAAGGGCAGACCCTAGCAACTTCAGACCATGGTACTGGGGGAAAGGGGAAAAAACATAGCAAAAACCCAAAAAAAGCAGAGGAAGCAGATAAAAAAACACACAAATCCCCAATGAATTAATTGTCTCTGGGGTAAATTTAGGGGCAGATGAGGGGTCCATAACCAAGGGGAAGGGGTCACAGACACACAGAAAAAAAAGCCAAAACTAAGAAAGAAGCAAAACAAAAATATCAATCTTATAGAGCAGAAAACCCAGAACCCCCCAAAAAGTACTATACTATCAAAAAAAAAAACAAAGCCATGCTAGTGAGAAACAAGAGGGGAAAATAAACAGAAGATGGAATGCCCTGGTTGATGCCCCTTCCCCCCAAAAAAAACTTTTAATTCTTTGGGCCCCGGTCACGGGGAAAGTGGGATCTGGGGGAAAAAAACTCCCAAATGCCATATACCAGCACAGGTGTGGGAAAAATACTTATTTACTATATGGATCAAATGAAGAAAAACCCCCCCGACGGGGGGGGGGGAAAAAACCATCCCATTGGTATATAGACATTTTTCAATGGCCCCCGGGCCAGTAGGGGGATAAAAAATCTGATCTCATCACTTAAAATGGAAAAAAACCCGGGAGACAAAAGCCCCAAAATTTTTAAAAAAAACATCTCAGGTGGGGGGGGTTTTTCCCCCCTCCCCCTTTTTTTACACATCAACCGCACAGCCTTAATTCCTGCTTCTTTGGGCAAAACTACTTAATTCCAATATTCGGGGGAAAAAAGATCCAGCGAATTTTTTCCCATCAGCTTTTCCGGGGTGGGAAACCCCTGTCGCCATCATATAGCGGCCCTTTGACTGGTTAGGACTCAGAAAAAGTAATAGGTGAGGAACAGGCAGGTTTTTAGAAAAGGAAGGTCTACTATAGACCACTGTATCGTACAAGCCACCTAGCAGAAAAATACCAAACTCCTCCATACAAAGACTATTCACCGCTTTATCGATCTAAAAGCTGCCTTTGATTCAATTCTGCTGAATTTGCTATGGGCAAAAATTGCAGAAGACTACAATGGACAAAAGATTGCCTGGCTGATTAAGAGCCTATATTCAAACACTTCAACACAAGTAAGATGGGTGTACAAGGCAATCTCTCAAAACCAATAGCAGTAATAGAGGGTACGCCAGGGGTGCATCCTGCCCCTATCCTGTTTAATCTATACCTGAACGACCTGGCCACTCATGTCTCACTACCAAATGGACATCCCCTAAAATCTCATCCACCAATATACCCTTTGCTCTATGCAGACGATGCTGCCCTCATATCCTACACCAAGGTAGGTCTCAAGCGAGTGCTGAGCATTCAACCAATACCAGGAGAAAACCTGCTAAAGATCAACTATAGTAAAACCAAAATTATGATCTTCTCAACAAGCGGGCCAGCATAAGTTTTAAGTTCCATATTTAGGGGTTACCTTTCAGGCCAAAGCTTCCTGGGGATGCCACCAAAAAATAGCTGTACAAAACGCCTATCCAGTAGTAAAGCAATACTCCGCTTTTCTATACCAAAGGTGGCCAGTATATCCCAGCTGCAACAAAAGGTCTTCCAAGCAAAGGTAACAGCCCAATTACTCTATGCAATTCCAGTATGGATCACAGGCTTCACATCTAAAGTAGAACAAGTTCAATCAGGGTTTCTCAGAAAACTATTTGCTGTCCCCAATTATGCTCCATCTGCGGTCTTAAGATTGGAATCAGGAACAGCCTCTCTCGAATCACTAGCTTGGAGAAGGCCCTAGGATACTGGATGGAGAGTATGTACAAAGGGCCGGAGCGGGCTATACATATTTGATTCAAGAAGACCTCTTTAAATCCCATCGAATCAAAGCATTAAATCAGAAACTTAGGCAGATGGGCCTCTCAGAGAACATTCTGAGCAGTCTTGAGCATAAAAGACAATGCAGACTCAGCAGAACGAATCAGTGACATAGACAAACAGGCCTCAATGACTCTGGCATGCTCCACATGCTCTCCACTAAATTTAGGCCTAACATTTAATCCTTGGGATGTGCCAAATACTTAGAAAAATTTAAATATCCCAAAATTTCGTCTTGCTTTCAGTTGGGGCAGATTTAATGCCCTCAAATCAGCCATACTAGAAGGTAGATACAAAGGGACTGATTATGAACACAGAGTTTGCCCTTGCGGGAGGGTAAAATAGAAACTGTAATACATGTACTTTTTATTTGCACAATTTACAGGGATGATAGACTAAGGTTAATATCCCCTCTACTCACCAAATGGCCAGGAAGAACCCTAAATTGGTACTGTACTTATTTACTGTCTGATCTTGACAAAAGGGTAACGGAACAGGTGGCCAAATTTCTCTTGCAGCGGCAAAAAGCATAAAGTGCTTCATTAATAACCTGTAAACACTAAGAGTGTAAATAAAGAGTACTCAGAACACTTACTATTAATTTGGCAATCAGTTCCTGTTTTTAAATGATAAAGACAGTCATTCAACCGTTAGCGAACTGTGACACTTGTTCTTATTAATCATAACCCAAATGCAATGTTATTAATTTCTTAAATGTTGTATTCTATGGTTCTATTTTCACCTGACTTAGCCGATGGTTTGTTGACCGAAATAAAGGCTACTGACTGACTGACTGACTGAGAAATTGAAATGTGGAACACTTCCAGTCCCAAGCACTTCAGATAAGGGATGCACAACCTGTAGTAGGGTTTTTCTGTTCGAAAGTTAGGTGTGAAGTATTTTATTCTGAATGTTCTCTACCTGTTTCCTCTTCCAATTTAAAATGTTTTAGTGTATGACTGACATTTTATTCTCTATCCCAGGAAAGAAGACTAGATTATTTAAGTAGTGTCATGTGATTAAATCTGTCTTTACTTTATTTGGTAAAAGCACAATAAGTATAGTCCTCCAAAGGGGGGGGGGGACAAGAACCCTCAAAATTACCACCTCATCAACTTGACATCAATACCAGGAAATATTTTTAGGGCAGATTATTAAACAGTCATCCGTAGACACTTAGAAAGGAATGTCGTAGTCACTAAACATTAATATGGATTGTTCAAAAACAAGTCATGACAGAGTAATCTCATATATTATTAGAGAGTTTGGTAGATGAAAATGTAACATGTCTTGATTAAAGTAGTTCCAGTAATAGAATGAGGAACCCTCAACAAGGTTCCCCTGCTATTTTTACCATTAAGCTAGCACCATGTGGGATAGAAAAAGACTACTAATTGACTGACCAAAACCCAAAGGCTGCTTATCAATGAGTAATCTTCATCCTGAGAGAGATGGCTAGTAAGGTATCACACAGTTCTATCCTTGGTCCAGTGCCATTCCAAAATGTTATCAATTACTTCAGTGGTGGGATAGAAAGAATATCCTATTAATCAGAATTGCAGATGTGGGTTAGCTAATATTGCTGAGGACAGGATCAGAATTCAAAATGATTCTAACATATTGGAGATCTTGACCAAAAACTAACAATGAATTCAATACTACAATTAATAATAATAATAATAATAACAACCAAACTTTATTTCTTCTTCGAGAGCTCTGTGAATGCACACTTATGAAGTTTGCGCGCCAGCGCGGGCTTCCAACGGAAACTTTCCCAGTTTGAAAAGTTTTGGCGGTAGCTCCGCCCAGCCGGCCCGGAGGGGGAAAAAAGGCGCCTCCATGCGCGCCCACCCCATTCCTTTGTTTTCCGCCACTTGGGCAACATCGGAAATACGGCTGGTTGTGTGAGCATAGCATGTCCACAACCAGTTTCAAAGGGTGCTTATCCTGCGGTGGCAAGATCCCCGGATTGCGACGGTCACGAAGTGCCTTCGGTGTCTCGGGGAGGGACACGTCGTTCCGACCTGCCGACACTGCCAGGCCTTCTCGTCGACCACCAGGCGAGCGAGAGCCCGCAGGCTTCAGGCCTACCTGACGGAGCGTGCTCTCTGCCCTCGGAGATGGCGACGGCTGTCCCATCTGCCTCCTTGGGGTCCGAGGCGGCTGCCGGCCCCCACCGTGTTGGAGAAGAGCGCCTCTGTCTCCTCGAAGACTTCTCGGCGTCGAAGAGGCCCTGCACCGTAACCACCGAAACGGTCCAGCTGCCTCCGCCTCGTCGACTTTCGACAAGCTCGATGGCGTCGGGCCTCTCCCAGAGGTCGGCCATCTCGAGGACTCCCTCTGACCGGGCTATGGAGATAGCTTTCCGGAGGTCGAGTGAGGAAGCCCGTAGAGCCCAGACCAGAGGCCTGGTTCCTGTGACTCGGGCAAGTCTCTGGAGGCCGCGCCTCGAGACCTCCATCGCCAAAGAGGCGCAGGACTCTGACGTCATCGTCTTCAGTCTCCTGCCCCGACTGGGTCGCCTATCCCTGTTCTAGCTGTGGAGACAGGGGTAGAGCACCACGTGTCACCAGAGGACTCAGTCCAGACCGTCGTCCGAGTCCCATCGGGGCCGACCTCGGTCCGACAACTCTTTGTCACTTCGCCTGACAAAGGCAGACAAACCACGAGGCTCGCCTTGGCCCCGGCCGAGCGAAACCTCCCTCCTGTGATGACTGCGGCCCCTTCAACCTCTAGGTCGCCGCCACAGTCACAGCCTCCGGCGAACCAGGACACGGTTCGGCCTTGGTCGGGAGACGAGATGGAAGATGGCGAGGTCCCTCGATCGACGAGATCGGGCTCCATCCTGTCCCTCAACATGGACAGGACGCCTTCCCATACAGGATGTGAAGTGGAACCTTCGTCCTCACCGACCGACAACGCAAGAGCCTTCGGTGAGCAAGTGGGCCGGATGGCAAGGTCTCTGGGGATGCAGACATACGTTCCCACGAGATCCAGCGCCTGCCCCATTTTCAGCAGGGTGCAGGTCGAGGAAGCGGCCCAACCACACCTCCCCATGCTAGAGCCACTGGAAGAGGTGGTGAAGGCCTCGTGGACGACTCCATCGACCATTCCTCCTACGTCCGGGCGTATCGAGGCATGGTACAAGATAGATGAGAGGGAGAAGAGCTGGTTACACGATCATCCGACCCCCAACTCGATGATCGTCACCTCCTCCCAGTCCTCGGGCCGAGAGTCTGCAGCCCCTCAGACCAGGAGAGGAAAGAGGTTCGACACGGTCGCCGAAAGATCTACAAGCCCGGACTCTTGCTGACCAAAATGGCCAACTACGGGGCGTGCATGGGAGCTTATCACCAGATCCTGTGGGAAAGGGCTCAACCCTTTTTCCAGGATCTCTCCCAAGAACAACAGACTGCACTTCTCTCCATCTCTCAAGAGGCGCAGTCGTTGGCACACCACCAAATCCTGATGGCCCGCCATACGGGGGACACCTCAGGAAAGCTGCTGGCCCACGGTGTCGCCATCCGGAGGCACGCGTGGTTGAAGTCTTCTGGTCTCTCTTCAAATTCTAAGAAGACCATCGAGGATCTACCGTTCGATGCCCAGGGACTTTTCTTTGCGGGCACGGACGACAAACTGAAGGCCACTCACGACTTCAGAGTCCTGACGGCCAAACTGGACCGGCCCCAGCCACAGCCAAAGTCCAGGTACTACCAACGGGCGAAGTTTCAGCCCAGGCCACAGTACCGCCAAGCCCCACGGCCATACTCGGCCCCTCAGCAGCAGCAACAACAACAACCGAGGCAACAGCAGCAGCAACAGGCCAATCGACCCCGTCAGGGTAACAAGTCAAGGCCTCGCCATAACAACGGCAATGGACAATCCAACCGCCGCGTTTGACGGGGCGAGGGACGACACCGCCTCCTCGCTAGGTACCGCTGCCACCACCATGCCTCCCCCCAGCCCTCGACCTCCACCACCTCACCCGCCATTCGGAGACCGCCTGGCCCGCTACATCGATGCCTGGCGACGCATCACCTCAGATGCATGGGTTCTCCGGATTGTCGAAGACGGCTATGCCTTGGAATTCGACGAGCTTCCACCAATGGGGTTCATCGTCGAGACGGAGCCGTCCAAGGTGATCTTGGAGGAGGTCGACACCTTGCTTCAAAAAGGAGCAATTTCACAGCTCCCCCAGAGCAAGGAAAGAGGGGCATTCTTCTCATGGTACTTCACCGTGCCGAAGCCAGACGGTTCCCCCTGCGACCCATCCTGACCTCAGAGACTTAAACGCGTACGTTTCGCCGAGGAAATTCAGGATGGTGTCAGTGTCGCCCATTCTCCCACTTCTCCGGTCAGGCGACCACTTCGCCTCGATCGACCTCCGGGACGCATATTTCCACGTCTCGATCCGGCCTGCTCATCGACGCCTCCTGGCCTTCAAGGTAGCGGGAAGGACATACCAGTTCAACGTCCTTCCGTTTCGCCTCGGAACAGCACCTCGGACATTCTCCAAGTGCATGTCGGTCGTGGCTGCACACTTGAGGAGGCAGAAAATCCGGATTTTCCCATACTTGGACGACTGGCTGCTGGCGGCTCAGACTCCGGAACTCCTGCAGCAACAGGTTTCGGCGACCCTGCGGCTACTCTCTTCATTAGGCCTACGCCTCAACGAAGAGAAGTCCCAACTGGTCCCGGCGATGTCCATCAAGTTCATCGACAATATTCGACTCCGCCGATCAGCTCGCCTATCTGCCAGAGAGCAGATTTCAGGCACTTCAAGCGAGGTAAACAACTGCACCAGGCCCTGCATCACTGCGAAGCAGATTCAGGTTACCCTGGGCCACATGGCCTCCACGGTGGCTGTGACTCCCTAGCGCGACTGCGCTTCAGGCCACTGCAACGCTGGTTCCTCGACCATTTCGACCGGTCACGGAACACCACCGAAGAAGCTTTCCTCCCGGCCGGTCAAGGACTCCTTCGGTGGTGGACTCCAAGATCAACGTGTGCAAGGGAGTACCCTTCCACACGGTGAACCCATCCTTCACAGTGACAACCGATGCCGCTGCTAGCGTGGGAGGTCACGCAGGCACCCTGTCGATCAACGGACAATGGTCGACGGTGGAGAGGCTCCATCACATCAACTACCTGGAGCTCCTGGCCATAGCCAAGACTCTTCGGCCTTCGCCCCTCATCAGGGGACACGTAGTACTGGTCAGGACAGACAATATAGTGGCCATGTACTACGTCAACAAGCAGGGCGGAACGGGCTCGAGGAAACTCCTGGCCCTGGCCCAGAGCCTGTGGGAGTGGTGCGTCCTTCATCAAGTGACCCCCAGGGCCATTCATCTCCCGGGAGTTGAGAACGTGGAGGCGGACTCCCTCAGCAGAACCGGCTGGTCGTCCCACAAATGGATGCTGCATCCGGACGAGCTCCACTGTGTCTTCCAACGGTGGGGATTCCCAGACGCAGGTCTCTTTGCATCGCCGGAAAACAGCCAACTGCCAGTTTTCGGTGCCAGGCTTGCCCGGATGCACGCCGGGTTGCCTCGGGACGCACTCCTGCTCGACTGGACGACGGGGTTCTTCTACCTCTTCCCGCCGTTCCCGCTTCTTCTCCGAATCATCGAGAAGATCCAGCTCTCGGGACCGATTGCATCCTCATCGCTCCCTACTGGCCGAGACAAGTTTGGTTCCCGACCCTGCTCCACCTAGCAGGCCAGAACCACATGCCACTCCCTCACCGGCCAGATCTGCTGACCCGGGAGAAGGGGATGCTCCCCCACCCGACCTTCTATCCTTGCACTTAACTGCATGGAGGATCCACCGGCGCCAGACGTCTCTCCAGCAGTAGCAGCGATCCTGGCAGCAGCCCACAAGCCGGCCACGTCGAAGGCGTATTCGGCTTGCATCGCCGCCACGCGGTTCCAGTCTTCTCGATCCGCCGCCGTCTTCCCACTGTCGGTCCCGGCGGTCCTGGAATTCCTGGCGGAATTGGTCGACAGGGGTCTGTCCATGTCCTCGGTGAAGACCCACTTGGCGGCCCTCACCTGGCAGAACCAGCAGAGGGATGGTCCCTCGCTGTTCCAGTACCCGATGGTCAAGAGATTCCTGAGGGGTGTCAACAACACCCGCCTGGTGCTTCCACCTACACCAGGTTGGAACCTCGACCTGGTGCTGTCCTGCCTGACATCCCCGCCGTTTGAGCCGTTGTCATCCATCGACCTGCGGCTCTTTTCCTGGAAGGTAGCCTTCCTGGTCGCCATTGCTTTCGGCGCGTAGGCCTTCCGAACTGGCGGCGCTCCGTGTCGACGAGCCCCTACTTGCTGTTTTTGGCAGACAGGGCCATCTTGCGGACGGACATCACCTTTCTGCCTAAAGTGGTGTCTCCGTTCCACGTAAACACCGACATTGTGCTCCCGGACATGGGGCCCTCCCAACTGGGACAAGGACTCGACGCTCAGAGCCCTCGACGTCAGGAGAGCCCTGGGTCTACAAGGACCGATCGGGCGGACTACCGTCGGTCGACTAGACTCTTGTTTTCTTACGCCACCGACAAGCTGGGCTTGCCGGTGTCGTCACAAAGACTCTCTAATTGGGTGGCATCCTTGGTTGAACTGTGCTATCAGATAGCACGTCAACCGTGTCCCCTAGGGTCAAGGGTCGCTCGACTAGGGCAGTAGCCACGTCGACCGCTTTTCTCCAAGGGATCCCCTGACCAAATTTGTAGGGCGGCCATCTGGGCCAACCCCTCCACCTTCACATCACACTACCGGGTAGACACCCTATTTGGAAGGGAGGCGGCTTTTGGTAGGTCAATTCTTAACCCCAAGGGCCCTCGGGTGGTGCCGAGTAGGCAGCCCTGTCTCTCCCTCTATGCACAGTTTGGTCGACAGTTACGGTCGTTCGAACTCTTCCCCTTCGGTTGCACTAGCTAACGTTCAAGTGTGTGCCGTGCCCCGGTAGGGGCACAGTCTACCGGTTAAAGCCGCTTTACCCACTCACGGGTTCAAGTTGCACCATGTTCTCAGTTGTTCTTGTTGCACCAGTTATGAGGCCTATGGGCCTGACATGAATTGTGCTTGTTGCACTTATGCCGTGAGGCCTGTGTGCCTGACATGAATGGTGCTTGTTGCACTTATGCTGTGAGGCCTGTGTGCCTGACATGAATGGTGCTTGTTGCACTGTGTTTACAAGTGGGAGCATGCCTTCCACTCATATTTATATGATTGATGTGTTATTTATTCGTGTTGCTGGTTGTAATAAACCTGTTCATTTTGTTCAATATTTGGCTGGTTTGTTCCCACCTCCTTTACCTTAGCTCGGTAAATCTTCATAAGTGTGCATTCACAGAGCTCTCGAAGAAGAATGGTAGGTTACATACCTGTGACCATCTTTCTTCGAGTGAAGCTCTGTGAATCCACACGAACCCGCCCCAGCCGTCCCTCTATCTCAAACCACCCTTTCCTAGTTGCTATTGTGGCGTAGGAATGGGGTGGGCGCGCATGGAGGCGCCTTTTATGCCCTCCGGGCCGGCTGGGCGGAGCTACCGCCAAAACTTTTCAAACTGGGAAAGTTTCCGTTGGAAGCCCGCGCTGGCGCGCAAACTTCATAAGTGTGGATTCACAGAGCTTCACTCGAAGAAAGATGGTCACAGGTATGTAACCTACCATTATATACCACTCTATATCCCCTAGGGGACTCAGGGCAGTTTCCACACATGCAATAACACAAAAGAAATGTACAGAGTATTCAAAACAAAAACACAAAACTATCAACACCAAACATATACAATTTAAAACCAAATTCAGACACTATTCTATCATTTATTTATTTATTTATTTATTCGTATTTGTTGCCGCCCCTCCCAATGGCTCGGGGCGGCTTACAACATATTCATAAAACAGTCAGACATAGCTAAAAAGATTAAAAACCACAATTAAAACAACAGATTAAAATATAGGTTGCCTATTACAAAACATTGCGGCAGCAATGAGTTGTTAAGGGCCAGGGTAGTCAAGTGGGCCTAAGCCATTTAAGGGGGCTAAGCCAAGAATAGGCAGAAAATATGAAATGCACAAATACAGGATGGGTGATATCTGGCTTGAAAAGAAGTATGTGTGAAAGGGATTATGGGGTCTTAGTAGATCACAAATGGAACATGAGTCAACAGTATCATGTGGTAGCCAACAGAGCGAATGCAATTCTAGGCTGCATCAATAAGGAGTACAGTGTGTAGATCGAGGGAAGCAATTGTACAAATCTATTGTGCTTTGTCAGACCTCACTTGAAACAATGTGTCCAGTTTTTGGCATAATTTAGGAAGTATATTGACAAACAGGATGTTAAAGATTTGGAAACCATGTTCAGTGAGGATCAGATTAGGGACCTGGGTATGTTTAACCTGGATAAGAGAAGGTTAAGACATGATAGCCATCTTTAAATTTTTGAAAGATTGTTATATTGAAGATGGAACAAGGACTGTTCCTAGGACCCAGATTAAAGTATTAAAGTATAGAAAAAAAGATTACATCTAAATTTTAGGAAGGAATTCCTGGTGGCAAGAGCAACAGTCTAATATGTTGTCTTGGAGTACGGTTGAGTCTCCTCCTCTGTCGGTTTTCAAAGAGAGACTGGATTCCTGTCAGAACTACTTTGTGCATTCCTGTGCAGCAGGGATTTGCTTGGATGGCCTTTTTGGTCTCTTTCAACTGTATGATAGAAGATCTGTAAGTGCCAAGTTCAGCAGAAACTTAAGAATATATGAGTAACATAAGGAAGTTGAAATGCTTTGTCTGCAAATAGCAGTATTCTTACTTGCAAATAATTAAAAATCACTGATTCAACCTCTGGATTATGTTGTAGGCAGATCTATGCAGTTAAATCTGTGATTAATCTGGGTGATCTATAGGGAATTTCAGCTGAAATAGGCTATTGACAAGAGCTTGACTGTGTTTCTGAACTTTTTGAACATTACTTTTTGTCTTTGAAATGAGAGGAAGTTGAAAGTTTGCTGCTTTTCTGCTAAAGGAATGAAGTGCTTTGGAAAGATAAGTAATTACAGTAATCTTCAAACAAAGCAGAAGCTGTCCTCAAGGAAATAAGGACTGATAGCACTGCAACTATCTGATCCCTTTGTATGTATACACCTTGTTAAAAGCCAAGAAAATCCAAGGATCAGTCAGATGACTGCTAGGATGCATTGGATTAATTATCCCATCACTTTTATCAATGCATGAAAGAAAAGTGGCCCAAGATATTGTCAAATTGTAGAACTGAAATAACATGGAAAACTATGTGCCAGTAATTATTAGGGCTAATACATTGCAATACAATGCAATTAAACATTTACACAATACTAAGCATGTTAAAAATACAGTTTTTCATTTATTGCTGCTATAACTAAGAAATGTAACAAATAAAAAAGAAGAGTTGTCACCAATACAGACAAATTGAAATGCAAAGTAGAGCTGATTCCTTTAAATATGGTTTGTCCTAAGAAAATCAGGAGTTGTGGGATGTGATTAAACCTTATGAAAACTGGATGTTCAGGAATGCCATGAGGGATATTAATGTACACCACGAAACCAAATCTCATTCCAGAATTAATCTTTATTCTGTGATGATGAACATAGATAACATTTTCTAAATGTGCTGAAAAAGGACAAAAAGTCATAGGTAATAGTAAAGGTTTCCCCCTGACATTAAGTTCAGCCGTGTCCAATTCTGGGGATTGGTGCTCATCTCCATTTCTAAGCCGAAGAATTGGAGTTGTCTTTAGACACCTCAAAGGTCATACGACCAGCATGACTGCATGGAGCACCATAATTTGCCCACAAGAGTGGTACCTATTGATCTACTCACATTTGCATGTTTTCAAACTGTTAGGTTGACTGAAGCTGGGGCTAACAGCGGGAGCTCATGCTGCTCCCCAGATTCAAACCTGTGACCTTTTGGTCAGCATACATGTAATCATACAATTATTTCCTAGTACGTTCATGCTGCTTCGTGAAGGAAGCTATTGTTTCCTTTTAATGTGGCACTCAGTGTAGCAAAACAGAGAATATGATATTTTCTACTAACACAAGATTTATCTGTTCAACATACTTAAGACATGATCTGTACTTACATTATAATCAGAAATCGGTGTCTTTCTCTTTCTTTTTTTCCTGCTTTGTTTCAGTTATATTCTACAAATATAGTGACAGAGTTTCTAAACTAAAAATTATCGCTAGAGCTGAATCTTAGAAACATCGCTCAGCTATTACACTCTACAAAATGCTCCCTTGTGGCTCAGCAGTTTTTGGGATGTATGCTGGCCATTGTAAAACAAGCATCTGTATTAAAATAGGTCTTACTATAAGTGGCGATATCACCTCATGGCCAAACCTCGGTGCTGTCAAAACCCATATTTTAAATAGAAATAATACTTCCTGATTTCACTCTAAATCAACTCTGTGATTGGCATGACATATGCATATCTGATTTGGTATATCATTATTTGTTATTTAGATTGTTTTGATTGTCTGAGGAAGGTGGTCACCAAGTTTGGCAGCTTTAAAATTTTGGGGAATGTTTATGTATGTGTATAATCTATTTTTGTTCCATCATTTTCCATTTATATGTTGTGTTCCGCCCTTTGGGGTTAGAAGGGCAGTACATATATATATATATATATATATATAGAGAGAGAGAGAGAGAGAGAGAGAGAGAGAGAGAGAGAGAGAAAATATAAAGAAGAGCAGGTGGAAAAGTATAAAGCCTTCAACTCCTCCAAACCACCTCTTCTACCCTGAAAATAAATCTATATGAAAATTGTGCTTAGCCCAACATTTATTTATTTGCTGTTTCTTTTAATTTATAATCCACCTTTCTCCGGGTGCAGAATTCAAGGCAGATAAGTCATAGGGCATGAACTTACCATACACATATTTTGTAATGTTTCCCACAGCATACTATTGCCATCAGGTTCCTTTTTACTTTCATAATTCAGTGTCCAATTCTGCGCACCACAATTTAAGGGAGGTGTTGACAAGGTAGAATGGGTCCAGAGAAGGGCGACTACGGTAATTATCAAAGGTCTGGAGAACAAGCCTGATGATGAGTGGCCTGATGATGAGTGATTAGCCTGTAGAAGAGAAGGCTAAGAGGAGACATGATAGCTATGTATAAATATGTGAGGGGAGTCATAGGAAGAAGGGAGCAAACTTGTTTTCTGCTGTCCTCGAGACTAGGACATGGAACAATGGTTTCAAACTGCAGGAAATGAACTCTTTGCCCTGGAGTATGGTGGAGGCTCCTTCTTTGGAGGCTTTTAAAGAGAGGCAGGATGGCCATCTGACACTGGTGCTTTGAATGAGATTTTCCTGATTCTTGGCAGGTGGTTGGACTGAATGGCCCACAAGGTCTCTTCCAACTCTATGATTCTATGAAGGGCATTTTAAAATAGTTTTTACAGTAGACCCTTGGTATTCACTGAGGTTTGGTTCCAGAATCCACACATACAGATGGATACCAAAATCTGTGGATGCTTAACTTCCATTACTCCAATGGTGTAGTAAAATTATGACTGCTATATAAAATGACAAAAATTGAGAATCTTTGAGGGTTTGCTTTTTTATTTTTTCAAGCTGTCGATGGTTGAACATGTGGATTTGGAAGACCAACTGTACTATATGATAATTATGTTATGTTGCCTGTTAGAAGATTTAGTTTGTGTAGTAATTAATTATTACTGTGTTTTTAAGCTAAATTTATGTCTCACATGTGTCCTTTGGACACTGCTTATCACAGGAGTTATACAAAGTTTTGATGACCTCTTTCACTTACTTTAGAAATCAAATTCTTACAATATGAATAATTTTAAAGACTGCTGTAGTATCATGTTATTTGTGGTACAGTTAGAAATAGCTAGGGAATTTTACAAGCTGGTAGAATTGAAGAAAGGTGCTTCTTGCCCTCTCAACCTTCTTCCAAGTGTTTGGGAAAGGAAATAGTTTTTATTCAATTGCTTTGGGATTTCCTTTATTGTTTTGTTCTTCAGATTATGTATGAAGGCAAGTCTTATCTCCATTTTAAGACCTCTGTCTGTTCAAAACTTTTTGAGGAAGAAGGCACCACTTTCTTTGATTTGGTTTCCAATTTGAAGGAGATATAATGGAATATAATGAAAGCTTTGATCGAATCATGTCAAAAAGGCTTTATTGGAACCCCAACAATGTTACCACAATCTAAGTTTATGTCAATCCTTTGGGGGCAAAAGAAGAAATTGCAAAATTCTGTGCTGGAGTCCAGGTGATACCAAAACAGAGTTTCTTGATAACCATAGGCAATTGGAATGCAAAAGAAGGAAAGGATACATTGAAGATTGGCATAAAATGTGGAAAGTTGACAATCTATAGCATTGTGAGACTGATAAAATCAGCAACCCTAATGCTCAATGAGATCTTCCTTTGATTCATGTGATGCCATAAGATAGATCTAGGCCTGTGCAGGTATGTAGGGGACCCTTGGTATTGGCTGAAGTTATCCATGGCCCCTCTAGATACCAAAATCTGTGGCTGCTCAAGTCCCATTATATATGATGGAATAGTAAAATTGTGTCCCTTATATAGAATGGTCAAATCAATGTTTTCTCTCTCTTTTTTTGATTTTATTATTTAGAAATTCCTTGTAGAAAGGATCAATGGATACAGAGGGCTTCTAGTGGAAATAAAATCAAGGCAGCTCAATAATGCAAATATTTGCTCAGTTGACACATCCTTTTGAGGGTTTTTTGTTGTTTAAAAAGGTGTGAACTATTGCACCATTTCCTCACCACATAATTGCCTTCAGCATGTTCAAATATTCTGTAGCCCTTTCAACACATCAATGATTCCTTTGGGTTAAAAAGGCAAAATATACAGTGCATTAAGCCTGATTTTTTTCAATGAGATTAATGTGTTTACTATGTAGTGTTTTTGCATAACCTAGAGAATTTGGATATCCCCATTTCTCTAGCTGCAATATATCTGTGTATATTAAAGTGTAATCCTTTCATGAGTAGGTATTTCCTTTATGAGTTCTGTTGCCTTAGGAGTTAAGGAAAGAATAGTAATAGATTTGTAAATGAAAACATCCTCATTTTTAGATTGTCTTCAGGTAGTTAATTTGAAGTTTTGGTCTATCTTAAGGAAGATGTTTGCTTGGTGAGTTCATTTCTTTTTACAGCTATAATGTCCTAAATTTGCAAACACAATGAAAGGGGTTTATAAGTAAGTTTTACATGCATAATGATGAACGGATATTTGTCCCTTATTTCAGCCTTCTTACTCTATACATGAGGGACAATGATTATGTAGCCCTATTAAATCTCATCCTGTCAGTCTTAGGCAGCATAATCAGTAATGTGGTATTGTGAGAGTTGCACTCCAACAACATATTGATGAATGTATGGCCCCAGTCCTGGTATAAATGATGTATTTGATTGCACTACCGTGAATAATTAATTTGTTTGAAAGCACTGTTTAAAATAAAAGGTATTTTGATGTGAATTGATTCTTTACGTGTGGTCATTAGCACCATAGAATCATAGATTTGGAAGAGACCACATGGGCCATCTAGTCCACTCCCTGCCATGCAGCAAAAGCACAAAGTAGCCCTGACAGGTGGCCATCCAGCCTGTTTAAAAGCTTCCATTAACTTCTTAGTGTCAGGGTCGTAGCCAGGGGGGAGGGCTTGAGGGGCTCAGCCCCCCCTGAAATTCTCAGGGTGGTCCACAAGAAGGCCTTACTGTTACATTATTTAAACTGTTATGTGTATTCATATCATGATCTGATCACCATGCTCAATATATCCTATATGCATGGGGTTATTGGGATAACAATACAAAAGGTTTGCTAGGGTAGATCCTCTCTCACTCAGACTCAGCCCCCCCATTCAAACTCAGCCCCCCTCCCGAATTAAAATTATGGCTATGGTACTGATTAGTGTCCATGGAATCATGCACAGTATTTACTTAAATGTCCTGAAGTTAGTTCTCCTAAGGTCTAGAATGAAAGTTTGATTTCTCTTAGTGTCACCCTTACTTTGTACCACAATCTCCAAGACCACATGCATAATACTGCAGAAGTTTTGGGGGGGGGGGGGGGAGAAGCAGCCATGTGATCTATAAGTTAAAAAGATAGAGTTTTACGACTATAGAAATTATTTGTTTTTGTGTGCCTATGGACTACTGCATTTCAGGAGCTTCAAAATTGCAACAAGGACTTCTTAGAATATAAGTCTGCTCTTCAGTGCACAGGGATGGAGGGAAACCATCAACTATTACACCAAGCAAGCCAAAATCAGATATTTCAACTCCTCTCATCATCTTGGAGTTCACAGTAATTACAGGCATTCCCAATCTAGAAATAAAAGAGGAGCATAAGCAGTCGTTTTTAGGTTAGCTTCACCTTTGAAATGATAGAATGTGGCGGCTTTCATATGAATGGACAATGAATTGTTTTTGTGATTTTGTCTAGACTTTAAAGAATCTATTCAAGGTGCTGAACACTATTCCCATAAGAGTTTCAGTATGTTAGATAACTCCTAAAAAGTTCATACTAAATCTGAGAATGGACTCACAAACTCACTCACATGGAATCCACCAAATACCACTGCACACAATTTTCTTTGCATCAATTATTTTGTCTTTAGTTATTTTTAAATTTTCATCTTCTTCTTGGTTTTGAAATAAAAACTATATTTTTCTAACAGATTGATTATAAGAGGTGACATTCTAAAATAACATTTAACATATTTGTCATTAATTTTTCTAATTCTATTACTGGTAGTCTGTAAATATTCTGGGACCCCCTTATCTATTCAAGCTCACTCCTTTCACCCGAAACATTATACAATGATGAAAATTTGAGCAATGTGGCATTGATAGTCAAAATACCAGCCATTAATAAACAGATGACGCCGGATGACGGCTGTAGAGTTGAAGGATCCACAAATGGACAGTGGATGCCTCTTACATTAATAAACTCTTATTATGTTTTGTGCCTGTTTGATGTTGAGTAACGTGAATCAATAATTGTGCACTTTTAAATTCCTTATGAATACCATTCTCTTGGAAGCATTAAGGATGTTCTTTATATTTTGGAAGGCAAAATATCTGGCTAGCATTCCCTTATCTTATCCCACACAAATATATCATTGAATTTTATTGATTTTATTAGATGATGATGATGGCTTTAGACCTGGTAGAGAATGGCGAAGAGGATAAAAAAATGTAGTGTTCAGAAATACATTTATTTAGACAACTCTTACCATAATTGTTTTGAAATTTTAGAGTGGGTCCATTTCTATTATTCTGTAAGAAAACTGAATTTGGAATAGAAACTCAGCCTTTAATGTTTTTGATCCTCAGGCTAGCTTTGTACTATCAGTTGTCTGCTGTCAATGAAGGTTGAAGTTACTCAGCAAATAACAGAACTGAGCTCTAAAAGCTCACACAAGCCGAAAAAATCCTCCCTTTATATCTTCTTTGAAGGATCCTTTTATAAACATAAATATCATGGGGTCAGGGACAGCTCAGCTGCAGTGATCCTATGATATTTTCTCAGGTACTCAGGTTTAATGACATTTGAAAGAGGTAACAGGCCTGATGGGTAAAAGGGAGGCATATGGTAGCCAAGGTATGGGGCTTGCTTCCTGTTGTTTTTCATTCATGAACTTGGCAAAATAAAAGGAAATGCTACCTAAAAGTAAAAGGAAATGCTACCCGTAATATTTGGTTACAGGTGATTTCCATTTGTATTTCTTGAATGAGACAGGAAATCATTGTCATTTATTTGCAGAATAGTTTGCTTTTTGAGCCCAATTTCAAATTTATTTATTTTTTTAATTTTGGGGTCGTCATCAACACATAAATAGCTATAATTCCTTTGTTCTTGGTGTTGTTTTTTGTGAACAGGTCTTTTTCAAGGCTAAGGAAGAGTTTTCAGGGAAGAAGTATCCAAAAGAACAAGCATTGCTGAAACAAGCCCATCTGTTTTGAGAAGCAATTGGAGATGGTCTTGAATTGTGTACATTAATCATGTTGGCATTCTTCCTAAATTACATATTATTTTATGCTGCATATACTGAAATTGGCCTAAGTATACAGAATATGATATAGCATTTGACTCCCAACTTGCTTTTCAATTGATCCCACTGTCTGCTTTCTTTTTCCTAAGCTCACAAGTATGTAAATGTCTGTCATCTGATTAAATAGAAACAGTATAAAAATATTAGGAGAAAGAGTGGATGAATGTTACAATGTTTTTATAAAATCAAGGATATGAAAAACATAGCAGTATCTATGGCTGCTTCTCCTAGCCTACTGGAGGTGTGTGATAGCCTATAGCTACTGTAGTAATCTCTGTTTGGTTTAGTGATTATTACAGTTGTAGTTCAAACCCGGAGAAATCTAAACTTCAGGAATCTTAATATGCAGGATAGAACACGGAGCTAGGTCAGGTAGCAGTAGTCAGTTGTTTTCTCATTGCCCTTTCTTTGGTGTTCTTTATACAGATTGCACAATTGCCTTTTCTGATTGATACATCTTTCTCCCCCTCTCACCATTGGATGTTTTGTGAAAGGTGATGGCTAAATAATGAGAAGATCAGTGTACAAAGTTTCTAATTCTTGCCAAAAACTGTATTTGACAACACATTCTGCTTATATGAAAGAATAGACTCTCCTGTATGCTTTATTGTATTGCAATCCTGCTCAAAATTTATAGTGCATGTCATCAGCTAAATTTGCAACGAAGTTGAAGATTCCTAAATAGCGTGACTTTCAATGTGCTTTATGTTATCCCTGAACCATCATATCAATTAATTGAACAAGTCAGGTATTCGGGGCCCTTCCACACAGCCATATAACCCAGAATATCAAGGCAGAAAATTCCACAATATCAGTTTTGAACCAGGTTATCTGAGTCCACACTGCCATATATTCCAGTTCAAAGCAGAAAATGTGGGATTTTATTCAACTATATGGAAAGGGCCCCAGTCTGAATAGGGTTTTGGGGTGATTGTGACATTTCTGGTAGTCAAAGTCTTATATCCATGGCTATTCTTTGCTACAATATTATCTTTCTTGCCAAGATTGTTGTACAAGGCGTTGAAAGTTAAGGTATCTGATTTATAAGAAGATTTGAGCTAAAGAATGAAAGTCCTTTAAAACCTGTTTTTCTCATTGCTGTTTTTCTCTGCCTTTCCTCAATTCCCTCTTCCTCCTTCCTCTCGGGTTTCCTTCTCCAGACAATGGTATTGAATGCTGATTAGATGATAACCTATTCCTGTGACAAAAAAAAGTTAAGGTCATTTCTTCCACATCATTAAAGCATGACCTGGTTATTTTCTTTCACCAAGTGTGTCAGTTGGCCAATTACACGTGCTCTGCTGTATTATTCCGTGTTCTTTCTTTCTTTTTTGCTTCCATTAACACAAGGAGTGTAATAATTCAGAGATTAAGTTCTTGAAAGAAGTGCTTTCTGAACATTCAAAACAAGTACCCAGTATATAGGGAGAGCGCTCTCGGTGCATTTATCTCTCCCCCCGCTCTCATTTTATTGTGTGTTATTATCTTTCTTCACTGTATTCATATATTTGCAAGTCAGAAGGACAGCATAATAAGTAGTTCTTTTTGGGAACACTGTTCAAACATTTCATTATATTAAAGGTAAAGGTAAAGCTTTCCCCTTGACATTAAATCTAGTCAACCCCAACTCTGGGTGGTGGTACTCATCACCATTTCTAACTCAAAGAGCCGTCATGCGGCTTAGCAGTTTAACCCCTTTTGCAGCTTAGCAGTTTAACCCATTGTGCCACCATGGCCCCTATTTCATTAATAGTTTCAGTATATTCTGTAATAATTATATAAGTGAAGTTATATGTAAAATACCAAGGCCAAGCATGGGAGAGAAATGGAGAGGTAAGCAAAACCAGCTAGCCTTTTGGGAGCCATCCTTAAAAGTACTGGCTTGTGGAGACAGGGTGGAGTCGGAATGGAGTGTCCCTTCCACAGTCCTGTATTTCAATGCTGATTTCACCTCTTTCCTGTCACTTAATGGACAAGGAGCTGAGTGATGGAAGCAGGAGGCAAAATCTCCTCTAATGAGTGTCCAAAATCCTGGTGCTCTTTCGGTTTCTTTAATGCTTTCCTTTTCAGGGGTCCAAAGACAAGATAATTGGGGAGTGGAAGCTGAACATATGGAAAATAAGACACAGAGTTCTCCTGTTCACTAATGTGGGATTCAGATTTCCCTTTAACCAGCAAAGCCAGGAAGTTCTGTGGTCGATCAAGGATAAAGGGGCATTTTGATAGCAGAAGAGCTATCTGATAAGGTATTTCTAGATGCAGAACAGAAGGTGTCATATCACAGTGCCTAGGTATCAGAGCTCTATTGCCATGTTAATGCATATACATATGCTGTTCAGTTTGGCTTCCTCCTTAGAAAAGCCATAGTGCATGATGCACATTTGATTTGCAGTTCCACTGAATGGGTAGCCCCTTTTAGGACTGGTATTTCCAGGCGTTTGGCATAGTGATAGAACACTACTTCTTGGAGTTCTTATCCATTACTGGACTAGTCATCTCTGAGAAATGATACAGCATAAGGAGTATATGGAGCCTATCTACATTGCAGGCTTTTAAAAAACAGACCTCTCTATTCAATGAATAGACGTCCCTCATGTTTTCCCCTCACTTTTTGAGATTTCTGAATATTATGAATTCACAAGGAATCATAGAATCATAGCTTCATAGAATCATAGAGTTGGAAGAGACATCATGGGCCATCCAGTCCAAACCCCTGCCAAGAGGCAGGAAAATTGCATTCAAAGCACCACCAACATATGGCCATCCAGCCTCTGTTTAAAAGCCTCCAAAGAAGGAACCTCCACCACATCCTGGGGCAGAGAGTTCCACTGCTGAACAGCTCTCACAGTCAGGAAATTCTTCCTAATGTTCAGATAGAATCTCCTTTCTTGTAGTTTGAAGCCATTGTTCTGCATCCTAGTCTCCAAGGCAGCAGAAAACAAGCTTGCTCCCTCCTCCCTATGACTTCCTCTCACATATTTATACATGGCTATCAAGATCTCCTCTCAGTCTTCTCTTCTTCAGGTGAAACATGCCCAGCTCTTTAAGCCACTCCTCATAGGGCTTGTTCTCCAGACCCTTGATCATTTTAGTCACCCTCCTCTGGACACATTCCAGCTTGTCAATATCTCTCTTCAATCGTGGTGCTCAGAATTGGACACAGTATTCCAGATGTGGTCTAACCAAGGCAGAATAGAGGGGTAGCATGACTTCCCTGGATCTAGACAATATACTCCTATTGATGCAGGCCAAAATCCCATTGGCTTTTTTGCCACCACATCACATTGTTGGCTCATGTTTAACTTGTTGTTCACGAGAACTCCAAGATCTTTTTCACACTTACTGCTCTCGAGCCACACGTCTCCCAGTCTCTATCTTTGCATTTCATTTTTTTCTGCCTAAGTGGAGTCTCTTGCATTTGTCACTGTTGAACTTCATTATGTTAGTTTTGACCCATCACTTTAATCTGTTAAGATCATTTTGAATTCTGTCTTCTGGAATATTGGCTATCCCTCCCAATTTTGTGTCATCTGAAAACTTGATGATCCTGCCTTCTAACCCTTCATCTAAGTCATTAATAAAGATGTTGAACAGGACCAGGCCCAGGACGGAACCCTGCGGCACTCCGCTCATCACTTCTTTCCAGGATGACGAGGAAGCATTGATGAGCACCCTCTGGGTTCATTCGCATAACCAATTACAGATCCACCTAACAGTAGTTTTTCTTAGCCCACATTTGACTAGTTTGTTTGTCAGAAGGTCATGGGGGACCTTGTCAAAGGCCTTACTGAAATCCAGGTATGCTACATCCATGGCATTCCCCGCATCTACCCAGCTTGTAACTCTATCGAAAAAAGATATCATATTTGTCTGGCATGACTTGTTTTTGATAAATACGTGTTTACTATTAATGGTGACTGCATTTGTTTCTAAGTGTATGCAGACCACTTCCTTAACAATCTTTTCCAGAATCTTGCCTGGTATTGATGTGAGGCTGACCGGATGGTAATTGTTTAGGCCGTCCTTTTTTCCCTTCTTAAAGATTGGGACCACATTTGCCTCCTCCAATCTGCTGGGACTTCTCCCGTTCTCCAAGAACTCTCAAAGATTATTGCTAATGGTTCCGAGATGTTCTTATGTTCTTATGTTCTTAGATGACTTCCACTAGTTCCATCAATACTCTTGGGTGACTTGAACTTGTTTAGAGCAGGTTGAGGATGAAAGGTTTCCATATAATTTCCTTCCTCCCTTACCTTGTTTTGCCATTTGTCTTTTTAATGGTGAACTTTGACAAGTATTTGCTTTGTTATTTTCAGATTCATGGTTCGATTTCAATTCATTATATTACAGAATATGTGTGATAGTCATTAGAATCTTTTGTTATTGTTGTTACTCATTTTCAGGTTTAATATGAATCTTCAAAATAACTTCCTAATGGGAGATATAATCTGGTTTCACTCAAGTTTAATCTATTTTTAAATATTAAAAAGGGGATTTTTAATTTTTAACTCCAAAATATAAAATCATATAATCATAGATTTGGAAAGGGCCTCATTGGCCATTGAGTGCAACCCTCTATTGAGGAAAGAATTTCCAGCTAAAACAACCCCACCAGATAACGGAGGCCCGTTCCACACCTGAATAAAACTCCACATTATCTGCTTTGAACTGGAATATGTGGAAGTGTGGACTCAAGTAACCCAGTTCAAAGCAGATATTGCAGGATTTTCTGCCTTGATATTCTGGGTTATATGGCTTTGTGGAAGGGCCCTGAGCAACCTTTTAAGATAGATAGATAGATAGATAGATAGATAGATAGATAGATAGATAGATGGATGGATGGATGGATGGATAGATGGATAGATATCTTCAGAGAAGGAGATCTCATTAACTCTTCTACCAACCGAACAAGTGCAAATATTTTAGGTTCTACCTTTAAATGTATTCTGCAGAACTTTTGGCACATGGAAAAGAAATAATAAAATACCTACACCATGAATGTGAGAATTGCAGCATTATTTACCCAGAAAAAGGTAAGCAGGCAAATTGTATTTTGTTATTGTTTCTCTGTGTCATTTGTATCTCTGTGTATTCAGTCATGTTTCAGTCAATATCAACTCTGTTAGAGATTAGTTTTATCTTATGATATATATGTATTATCAACACTTACAATGTTGTATCCTTATAGTTGGCATATTACTGTTTTTGATTTGGATTCCGCTAATATGGATGAATATGATAATAAAATCTTGCGTGTCCTTTTTTGATTTTTCTCAAGATCTGTTTGCTGGTTTTAATTGAGTTCATTTTGAGTATCAGATAAAATACCAGGAGCACTGAACAGGACTTCATGCACCATGTAACATGGCACCTTACTCTGATTTACTGGCAACGAATAAATATATAAAAATGGCTTAGCTAATTTTTAACTTTTAAAAAGCTAATTAGTTGCTACTTCATTGGCTTAGTTAGATTCACATGTTTTATTTAATTATTAAAATGTATGAAGCAATTATTGTAATTTTTGTAGATATTTTATTCTTGGGGTTATTTGTTTATTTTTGTATTGTTTTATGGCATTGAATGTTTGCCATCCTTTGATAGAAACCGCCCTGAGTCCCCTCGAGGAGATAGGGTGGGCTACAAATAAATTATTATTATTATTATTATTATTAGAAACACAACAAGATGAATCCACAGCAGACACTCTGCTGGCTGTTGTATTGGCTCACATGTCGGACACTTCCCAATTGTCTAGGACTGTGTGATGTATCAGCAAATAATGCGTGCAGAACCCAGTAGCATGGCCTTTTGCAGCTGGCCGATGGTAATTTTGTCAGCGCCAATTGTGTTTAAGTGCAGACCAAGGTCTTTATGCACTGCAGCCAGTGTGCCGATCACTGCTGGGACCACCTTTACTGGCTTGTGCTAGAGTCTTTGCAGTTCAGTCTTTAAATCCTTGCATCATGCCAGCTTTTCCAGTTGCTTCTCTGCAATCCTGCTGTTGCCTG
Organism: Anolis apletophallus; assembly: GCA_030556195.1. NCBI lineage: Eukaryota > Metazoa > Chordata > Lepidosauria > Squamata > Anolidae > Anolis > Anolis apletophallus. The sequence goes on from JARBWK010000001.1 coordinate 24,900,055, forward strand.
GGATTGTGACATCGACAATCCATACTGTTTTTTAACACGATTGTGAGGTCAGGAGTATTATGTTCCAAAACTCTGTCTGTTTGGCGTGTTCATTCTCTGTAACTTTTTCCGGTTTGTGATCCCACCAGTTCTTTGTCTCGGGCAGATAGTATTTGTGGCACAGGTTCCAATGAATAATCTGAGCAACGGTGTTATGCCTCTGCTTGTAGTCCGTCTGTGCGATCTTCTTGCAACAGCTCAGGATGTGATCTATTCTTTCATCTGCTTCCTTGCAGAGTCTACATTTGGGATCTGTTGTCGACTTTTCAGTTCTGGCTTTGATGGCATTTGTTCTAATGGCTTGTTCTTGAGCTGCCAAATCAAGCCCTCCGTTTCCTTTTTCAAAGTTCCATTTGTGAGCCACAGCCAGGCATGTAGCCGGGGCTAAGGGCTTCAGCCCCCCGAAATTCTCAGGGTGGTCCGTGAAAAGGCCTTACTGGTACATTATTTAAACTGTTATGTTTATTCATATCATGATCTGATCACCATGCTCATTATATCCCACATTAATGGGGTTATTGGGATAACAATACAAAAGGTTTGCTAGGGTAGACCTTCTTCCACTCAGTCTCAGCCCACCCCGAACTAAACTCAGCCCCCCCACCCGAACCAAAATCCTGGCTACGGCCCTGGCCACAGCCATGTTTTTTATTTGCCAATTTGGCTTTCAATTTTTCCCAGAAACTGTCCATGGAGTGCCTTTTTTGCCAGTTTTCTCTTCTGCTCTGGATTGTGTTTTTATGGTGTTTTTGTCTTTTGCATTTTAAGCAGTTCACTACTATTGACTTCCGTCAATGTTGGTTCTTGACTGCCTTTTACATAATCTGCCAGTGCATGTTTCTCTTCTACCACTTAAGAACATAAGAACATAAGAAGAGCCATGCTGAATCGGACCTCAGCCCATCTAGTCCAGCATTCTGTATCACACAGTGGCCCCCAGTTGTACACGGGGATCTCGAGCAGAAGGGAGGGCAAAACCCTAACCTGCTCCCGACCCCCCACAACCAGTACCCAGGGAAATCCTGCCTACCTCAACCAACTCCAAGGTGGCACTTGAATGTCCTTTTCAGTAACTACCGATACACTTGGTATCCATGAATCTGTCTAATCCTGCCTTGAAGTTGTTCAGGCTGACAGCTGTCACAACCTCTTCTGGAAGTAAATTCCATAACCCAATGACCCTCTGGGTGAAGAAATATTTCCCTTTATTAGTCCTAATTTTCCTACCTTGGAGCTTCAGGGAGTGCCCTCTAGTCCTAGTGTTTTGAGACAAAGAAAATATTTTTTCTTTATTCACCTTTTCTATCCCATGCATGATTTTATATACTTCGATCAAGTCACCTCTTAGACGCCGTCTTTCAAGGCTGAAAAGACCAAGGCGTTGCAACCTGATTTCATAAGGGAGCCGCTCCATCCCTTGGATCATTCTTGTTGCCCTTTTCTGTACCTTTTCCAGTTCCGTTATATCCTTCTTAAGGTGCGGAGACCAGAATTGTACACAGTACTCCAAATGTGGCCTTACCATAGATTTGTAGAGAGGTAATACAACATTTGCTGACCTATTTTCGATTCCCTTTCTGATCATGCCTAGCATAGAATTTGCTTTTTTCACTGCTGCTGCGCACTGGGTTGACATCTTCATTGAGCTGTCCACCAAAACCCCAAGATCCTTTTCCTGGTTTGTCTCAGAAAGCTTTGACCCCATCAATTGGTAGGTGTAGTTGGGGTTCTTTGCCCCGATGTGCATGACTTTACACTTGTGTAGGTTAAAATGCATTTGCAACTTTGTTGCCCATTCACTCAATTTCGAGAGATCTTTCTGGAGCTCTTTACAATCAGTTTCATTTTTAACTACCCTGAACAATTTAGTGTCGTCTGCAAACTTTGCTACCTCAGAATTCACTCCTACATCCAGATCATTAATGAATAAATTAAAAAGTAACGGACCCAAAACTGAATCTTGGGGTACGCCACTTCTCACCTCTTTCCACCCAGAGAAATGTCCGTTTATTACCAGCCTTTGTTTCCTACAGTTTAGCCAGGTTCCAATCCAGGACAAGACCTGTCTTCTGATTCCACGGCTGAAGCGCTTATTTAGGAGCCCTTGGTGAGGGACTTTGTCAAAAGCCTTTTGAAAGTCAAGGTAAACAATATCAATTGGGTCCCCTTTATCTATGTGTTTATTTACACCCTCAAAGAATTCTAACAAATTAGTAAGACATGATTTGCCTTTGCAGAAACCATGTTGATTTTCTTTCAGCAATGCCTGTTCTTCTATGTGCCTAGTAATATTTTCTTTAATAATGGTTTCCATCACTTTGCCTGGAACTGAGGTTAAACTGAGTGGTCTATAATTTCCTGGATCACCTCTGGATCCTTTCTTGAAGATCGGTGTTACATTTGCCTCCCTCCAGTCCTCGGGTACAGTGCCTGATCTTAGAGAAAGGTTATATATCTTAGCTAGAAGTTCAGCAATTTCATACTTGAGTTCATTAAGAACTCTGGGGTGGATGCCATCTGGCCCTGGTGATTTGTTGACATTTAGTTTAGTAAGGCATGTGAGAACATCTTCCTTGTTTATCTCTATCTGTTTTAATTCTTTTAATTCCCTCCCTGAAAAAACTGACTCAGCTGCAGGCATATGTTGTCTGTCCTCCTGTGTGAAAACGGAGGCAAAGAAGTCATTTAGCCGCTCAGCAATCTCCTTGTCTTCACTGATTTTCCCTTTCTGACCATTGTCGTCGAGTGGCCCAACTGCTTTTCTAGTTGGGATTCTGCTTCTGATGTACTTAAAGAAGTTTTTGTTATTTTTTAAAATATTCTTTGCTATATGTGCCTCAAAATCTCTCTTGGCTTTCCTGACTGTTGCTTTGCATTTAGTTTGCCAGAGCTTGTGTTCCTTTCTGTTCTCCTTGGTAGGAAGAGCCTTCCATTTCTTAAATGAGTTTTTCTTCTTTCCAGTCACATCTTTAACTTCATTTGTAAGCCATACTGGTGTCCTTTTGGACTTTCCATGCCTCTTTCTTTTTATTGGAATGCATTTTAGTTCGGCCTGTTTTAAGGTATTTTTAAACAGTTTCCAAGCATTTTGGAGGCATTTGTTTCACTTGCAGAAGCCCTCTCCCTCCTGATTTTCTGGGCAGATTTTTGTGTGTTTACATGCCCCCAGATACTGTGCTTTGAGAAATATACTTGTGTATGATTGCTGTGTTTTGGGGGGTGGGGGTGAGGTGCTCTTCCAAACTTTTCAATGGTGTATTAGCTCTAAGGATGGCATTATTGCCTCCAGAATTGCAGATAATTGAGAGTGTGTTTACAGTAATTCCTTCAGTTCTTCCAGGATGCAGTTAAATTACCAAACTACATTGTTCATTGGATGTCATAAACTAGTAAGACACATGTCAATCTCTTCCATCAGAAAGCTCTGTGAGATATGATATAATTTCATCCATCCCTGCTTGCACATAAATCATTTAAGATAGATTCTGGAGAAAGTTGTTTATTGGAATTTTGGCACAGAGAAATACTGTAGAGAGATTGATTAGAATACCAAATTGGAATTGTTTTTCTGTTTGTTCTTACAGTAGTAAAAGTGTTGAGTGGGAATTATTACATTTTAAAGCTGATGTATGTACATATCCATTGACCTTGTATCTACAAAACAATATGGTTACACAGAAGAGTAAAATAATTTTTGTGGGTTGATCTTTTCTTTATTGGTTCAGCGTTTAAATTTGTGCTTAAAGCATTTATCCTTCTCGTTGAACAGAAAACATTCTGAGTGAATTGTATCTGAAAGCATTTAAAGTTCTCTAATGCTTGGAAAACTATTTAAAGGTCAACCTAATTAAGATAAACTTTCTACCAAGCAAAATTAGATGCTATTATTGGAGATTTGTTGCAATTCAGTATATAACATTGTGTTTACAGTTTGAAAGCATAATAAGGAAAGAAGAATGGTTTCCAACTGCTGTTATTACAATATTTGAAATCAATAAAAATGATTTTAGTATGTGTGTGTCTGTGTGTTAGTCTTCCAGATAGAAATGAAGGAATAGTTATTAAGCCACCATCTATATTCCTCAAAATGGTAAATGGGAAATAATTTGCAGTGAACCAAGCAATAGAATCTTGAGTTATCTGCTATGAAATGTTTTTAAAGCATTTCATAGAGAAAGTCACTAATTTTTCTTCAGAAATTAATGTTATAGGCATTGCAGGGTTTAAGGGAGCATCCAGTGCACCAGTGGACAATATACCTAAATTAGTCAATCCCATTGTGAACTCAACTTTGCCCATCTTGCCATCTCAACTTCAAACACCTGGAGGACTCCAGACCCAAACACCTGGATGTCTGTAGATTGTGCAGGCCTTATCTACATGAAGCAACTGGTTGAGGTTATTAGTAATATTGGGGAGGTGGTGCCAACAACACGCTGATGATATCCAGCTCTAATTAGGAGCTCTAATTCTCCTTATTGTTGCAGTTATTTGGGACATGGAGGTGCTGGACTGGTGCCTGGATATTGGGCTGGATGAAGCCCAATATATTTCAATCATAATAAAAAGATTCTGTGTAAGTTAGGGCACATCTATACTGTCCACATAGGTAAGTGTGAAACTACAAATGGAGGAAGCAATTTCAATGTAGGGTGATTACATGGGAAGTCCTGGAACTAAGTCAAGGCTGGAAGGTGGTTCTATGCACTGCAGATGTTGGCATTGACCTGATTCTAGGATCCATAATATCTGAAGCTTCATGGCCATGTAAAATTGGTTTTCCACCTCTCCCTGCTGTAATGTGCATGTGGAGACTAGCAGAGTTCCCATCCCCTAATTGCTTTTGCTATGCAATGTGATGCACATTAAGGACTCTGTTTCAAACTATCTCCCTAATTTTGCTTATTCTGATTTAAAGCTCTTAATGCACATTGCCACATGTGTTTATGGTGTGAACATTGCATTCTCAAACTGCTTTCAAATCACTTGGAGTGGTCACTGTAGATGTACCCCTACTAGTTGCTGAGCCCAGGGCCGGATTAAGGGCTTCTGCCGCCCTAGGCAACACTCTAAATCCCACCCCCCCAGGGGCGGGGCTGTGGCCACTTGAGGGAGTGTGGCCTGTTGCGGGGGGCGGAGCCGGCATGAGGGAAATGGGGCTGGGAGAGGCCTCGCCGCCGTCACGCCATGGCGCTGCCCCTGGGGCAGCGTATGTGCCTTCCCCCGCTGCCTCCCGTGCAAGTGAGGAGGCAGCGGGGGAGGGCACGTCCATCGCCCGGGGCGGGAGGCGGCGGCGCGCGGCGGGGGGCGGCGGGGGCGGGGCTTCTCCCGGCTCCTTTTCTCTCGTGCCGGGCTGGTCCGCCCCTCCTCCCTTCACTGAAGGGAGGAGGGGCGGAGCTCAGCCAGCGCGTGAGAAAGGGAGCTGGGAGGGGTCTCGCCGCCGCTGCGCCGCTACTGGGGCGACGGACATGCCTTCCACTGGCCCGCCGCCTCCCGTGCAAGCGAGGAGGCAGCGAGGGAGGGCACGTCCTGGGGCGCGGCGGTGGTGGGACCCCCGGTGGCGCCCTCTCCCCATGCGCGGGGCTAGTCCGCCCCTCCTCCCTTCAGTGAAGGGAGGAGGGGCGGAGCCGCTGCCGGCATGAGGGGAGAGGGCGCCGCCGGGGGAAAGGAGAAGGAGCAAGAGGCGGGGCGAAGGGGCACCGCGTCAGCGGCCTGGCCCTGACATGGCACCCCTTTGCCCCGCCTCTTGCTCCTCCTGGGTTCCCCCCTCCCAAGTGAACGAAGGAAGTGAGGGAGGAACCGAGGAGGAGCAAGAGGCGGCACTAAGGAGACTCAGGCGGTTTTCGCTGCCCTGCTCGCCCATGACCCAAACACGAGCGGGGCGGCGGCGGCGAAAACCGCATGAATCTCCTTAGGGGCGGCGGGAGACTCATTTCCGGGCCTCTTCAGGCCCGGAAATGCCGCCCCCAAAATCTGCCGCCCGAGGCAAGTGCCTCGGGTTGCCTTATGGGTAATCCGGCCCTGGCTGAGCCTGGTAGATTGATAAACAACTTGATATTGATGCAGTTGTGCCCCTGTCAAGAGTAGGGAATCTAGCATTCCTAAATTTGGTTATGTTACTGGATACTTAGGGTGTATCTACTCAAGAACATTGATTCAATTTGACATCACTTAACTGTTATGGCTCAAAGCTTTATGGTCCCTGGTTTGGGGGAAAGTGATGAAGATTGTTGACATTATTCCAGAGGTTTTTGTATCAGATATCTCTCTAAGGATGCTAAATAGCATGTAATTTGGATAATGCAAATTTTCATGGAGCTGTCCACTAGAAATATTTTTCCTGGATGGTAACCACCAAATGGGAGTCCATATGAAATTCAGCGTATTTTCAACTGTTATGTATTGCTTGCTCTGCCCCCTGCCTCATCAATGTTGAATCAACTAATGCAAACCCATTATGTAGTGAAAGTGCTATACAGGTATTAGAAAAATTTGTCATATTTTTGCTTTCAACTCTTTGTAAATTGCTGTATTTCCCCCCTTCCTTGGAATGATATATGTTATATCATAGTGGTGTATTTTTGCAACAGCTGTCCATACCAAATTTCTGCTCAATATATCATTTCTGGAATGAATGAAGAAACAACGAATGAAGAAACTGTGCTTAGATCAGAGTGTCTTAAAGACAGTTTTAGATACTGTTTCTAAGTTTAACTAAAAGACAAAGAATATTATTTTGGGCAGGCTAAGCCTTGGCACTTGTTATTTTCAATTAAGCACGATAATTTTAGTATAATATTAATTGTTCGGTTCCCTCTAGTTACCGCCCAGTTTCGAATTTATCGTTCCTGGGCAAGGTGATTGAGAGGGCAGCAGCGGGACAGTTGTAGCAGTTCTTAAATAACACAGCCGGTCTTGACCCCTTCCAGTCTGGCTTCCGTTCGGGGCGCGGGACAGAGACTGTGTTGGTCTCCATCACAGACCAGCTCCGCTGCCAGTTGGATCAAGGAAGATCAGCGCTGCTTGTGTTATTGGACCTCACGGCTGCTTTTGATACAGTAGATTATGCATTATTGATCCACCGTTTAGCCCCCTCGGGGGTTAGGGGGACTGCCCTTAAGTGGGTATCTTCCTTCCTCCAAGATTGGGGTCAGCAGGTGGTGAGGGGAGAGGCGGTTTCTGAGAGACTTCCATTAATTGTGGGGTCCCTCAGGGGGCTATCCTATCTCCTCTATTATTTAACATCTATATGCGTCCACTGGCCTGACTGGTGCGTAGCTTTGGTCTGGAGTACCATCAGTACGCTGATGACACCCAGCTACTGCTGAGGATGGAGGGTCAACCGGATTCCGTCCCCAAGTCTTTCCATCTGTGCCTTGAGGCCGTGACTACGGTCCAGCTGGTTGAAGGTGAACTCATCGAAGATGGGGATCCTATGGCTGGGTCGCCCGGGCAGGGGAGAGTGCCGGCTGCCTACCCTGGACGGCGAGGCATTATGCCCGTCATCATCGGTAAAAAGTCTGGGGGTCCAACTAGACCCGTTGCTGACAGTGGAGGCTCAGGTCTCTTCTGTCAGCAAAACCGCATTTTTTCATCTGCGGCAGGCTAGGTGGCTGGCACCTTACCTGTCTAGGAGCGACCTCGCTACGGTGATCCAGGCGACAGTCATCTCGAGATAAGACTACTGTAATGCCCTCTACATTGGCCTTCCTTTGACAATGATCCAGAAACTCAAGGTAGTGCAGAATGCAGCAGCTCGACTACTCACTGGAGCCCCAGCAAGATGTCACATTACACCAATTCTGCAGCAACTGCACTGGCTACCAATCGAGTACCGGATTGCTTTCAAAGTGCTGGTATTAACCTTCAAGGCCTTCTATGGTCTAGGGCCTGTGTACCCGAGGGACCACCTCTCCCTATATGTTCCTCAGAGATCACTTTGGTCTGAAGAACAAAATCTCCTCAACATCCCCTCTGTTCAGATATTCCACCTGTCTTCTACCAGGCAATGAGCCTTTTCGGTGGTGGCATCGACACTGTGGAATGCCTTGCCTGATGATGTTCAAGGAATTAGAGAGCTATCCTCCTTTCGAAAGGCATGTAAAACAGTCCTCTTTCGTCAAGCATTTCCACTTGAGTGAAGTATTGTAACACCCCTCGTTGTTCAATTTTAATCTATTGTAATGTTGATTAGTGATGTTTAGTTTTATACTGCATTGTTTTATATTTTATAAACCGCCCTGAGCCTGCGGGAAGGAGCGGTATAGAAATTGACATAATAAATAAAAAAATAACAGACCAGTCACACTCTTTAAGTGAGATGTTGTTTGAGCAACCTCACAGCACAATCCTATATATTCCAGCAGTGAAGTAAATTAGTCCTGCTTGTTTCCAGGTGAGCAGGTACAGATTTGTACTGTAAAGCATCTTATCTTCTGTTTTTACTTGCTGTCAAATATGGAAACAAAGCAGTAGAAATAGATTATCAGTTATAACCTTAGGTCTGTCTCTTTCAAAATTTCAGTTCTTTTTGTTGAAGGTTTTGCTAATTATATTCCCCCAAATAAGAGCTCAACAATGAAATTCTATACCAATTTGCTCCAAAATTATCCCTGTTGAGATCAATGGATGGTTGGTGAGGTTATATTATTCATTTATTTATTTGCCCCAGTTATACCCTGCCTTTCTCAACCCATAAGGGTATTCAATGTGGCTTTAATGCCTTAAAACAACATACAATTCAAATGTCACGTTAAGCTATAATATGACAGCTCTCTGTTACTAGAATGTAATTCAGATAGTCCTGTATGAAGTTGTGGCCAAACCCATGCACATTTATTGTGTATTTGATATTTTTAACAACATACTTATTTAATTTACACATTGTTGTGAAATTACATGGTGTTTTTGCTGGAAATATCTCCAACATAGAATATGCCATATCATGTGTAAAATGCAGACAGCCTTTCTTTTCCAGAGTTGCAAGATATTTTCTGTTTAGTTCACATGTTCACCTAGTCCTCATTATGTCTGACCTAGATACATCATCTGGAAGAGAACAGCTGGTCCCCACACATCTAGCCTTTCAGCCTTTTTTCTCAAAAGCCTTCTTTCCAATGGTAACCTATTTTTGTCGCAGACAGAAGTGAGCTAAAAATATTTATAATGTATTCCATTTTACACAGTGATGACATCAGGACAAAAAACCTACCCACCACCAGCCCAAACATCAGTAACAATAACTCACCATTCAAATGAATCTTGTTGCAGTAGTTAACATAACTCATATTTAAGCAAACCATTTGCTTAGTAAAGTGTTGGTTTTTTAGGGTTGTTTTTTTTTTGTAAAAGTAGATGACCACAGTTCAGAAGAACAGCCTGCAGCTCAATAGTGCCGTTTGCATTGCTGGCTATGGAAAGTAAAATAAATTCATGTGCTCATAGCTTCCTGGATTTAAAGAGCTTAAAAGTCTACGACAAGCATTCAGCTATGAATGGCGGTTAAATCTTTCAATGAATTTCTCCTGTCAAGGTCAGTAACATCCTGCTGACCTGTTGTTCAGCTCAGGATTGTCCTTCCTGCAGTGCTTTTATCTAGTATAGAAATACTTTAATAGGAAATGCTTAACTGGTATTTGATTCCTGAACAACTTGTTCATAATCCTTCTGTTTATATAGGTAGCCCTAACAACCAGTACTACATTTAACCCTTTCAGTCAACATACCTATGAAAGAATTTAGGAATGCTTGATTTGGCAGGAAAAACCTAAAATTCAACCAAATAAAATATTGTTTTTCATCTAACTAGTGGTGGGCAAATGCAGCACTCAGCTGTTGTTGGACTGCAGTTTCTAGCAATTCCTATCATTGGTTGTGCTGGCTAGGGATGCTGGAGGTTTCAGCCTAAGGACATTTGGACATGATGCCTATCCCTGATCTCATTATAGGGTCGAGCCTGTAATGGATTTGGATGCCACTCCAATTAAGAATCTAAATGTTAATAATCCGGGGTTTGTGGATCCAGCTTTTATTTTGGATATCCATTTCTTCATGGGGCCAATTCAAATTGCTGTCATTATGTATTCGGCCAGGACTGCTTACTTGCAAACCCATATAAATCTCATGATTCCCAGAAATCCTAAATAAATTAAAGCTTGTTCTGTAATTTGGAGGCTTTGAAACTTTCTCCCAAGGGAGTTTATCTTACACAGTTAGTAATGGCTTTTCATCAAGCCTTCCAAGAAAGATTTTGGTGTCTTGAGTATCTTGAAGATCTGCTTTAAAAAAAAAATCCAATGATGTGTTTATGCTTTATTTGTTAATTTGCTGCATACATATTTTCATATTTTAAGGGGATTTATGTTTTTTGACCTCTCTGAAAAGTATCAATAATGTTTTTGACATGGGGTACCTTGCAAAAAAAGGGCACTTCTACGTGTTATTTTATTTGTCCAAGTTAATGTATATCCTGCATTTTACTCAATCTGGGACTCGTGACGTAGCTGGAAACACTTCACTTTTGTCATCTTTTTTATGTAAAAGTGTGGAGTCATGTGATGCATGACAGTGAAAATCATTTAATGTAGAGGATTGTGGAGCATGGTTAATTTTTAAAACAGCAGAGAAATCTTGTCCCTCTCTCTTACTGACTTTTGCTATTATGTCAAACACAGCTATACACTTTCAAGCTACCTGTAATTATATAATTTTGTTCAGGCTCATTATTCGAATTTTTAAGAAATGGTTGGGCAACAGTGGATTATATATTATACAAAGTCTTCTTGTAAAACTGTGTTAAGATACTGGACTGGGAGTGGGTAGGATCTAGTATATATTATAATTTAAATTATATCTGTCATTGCAGTGAACTTCATTTCTTTCCGTCTTCTCATACTGGAAAGTGCTTTTGTTGAACAGCTTTTGTTGTCCTGGATGCTTTTTCTGAATTTACCATGTCAGTTTCCTCCAGCCTGCTTGTTAAACTGATATCATTTTATTGCTGTCAAATTTTTGGACGTTGATATTTTCTTGGGAAAGATGCAGAAAGGGTGTAGCATTACCGCTGTTGCTAAAATGGAAAAATGTACCGCTGTAGTGCTTGAGTTCTAGATACTTTATCCAGTGGTTTCTACATGCATCTGATAAAGATTTTTCACTCTGATAGCCTTGCTATTTGATAGGTTCTAAATGGACTGGATAGTTCACTATCTGAGCATCTGTAATATAAATACCCACTTGTGTCTTAATGTAGATCTCATTAATAGGCTGTTCCACATTGACTGCCTGCCTACATGTCTCTCTTTCCCCTTTTGCTCTTTTATCTCTCTCTATTTCCTTCCCCCTCTCCCTCCCCCCCCCCTCTCGTGTGCACATACACAGTGGTAGAACTATGGATATCTAATGGTATATTTGTTTCTGTCATATAGTGCCTCTCTCAGAAAGTTCAGGTGCAGTGTCCTTATTTTCCTTTCATAGAGTTTCAATTTGATTTTCAGAAAAAAGAGATGAGATTAGATATAAATTTGATTTGCTGTAAAAGTAAAGACTTGCTCTTTCTCCAGAGAAAGCTCTGCCTTTGTTCAACAAAATGTGCCATGAAGGAAACTATTTGCTTTAAGCTGCCAGGGATTTTATATCAGTCATGAACCTTGAGGCCTAGGTCCCTTTGTCTTTTAAAAGAGCATGAGCCCATGAGACTAGAGAGTCCTGGAAATCTGGAATACATCCAGTGGTCATTGCTGTTTGACATTATCTGCATTTTATTTCCTTTTATGCCTTTCACTTGAGCTTCCCGTACAATCTGACCTGCATACATAGGTCCTCTGGGAGGTGGCTACTCCAGCCTGCCAGAACCCAACTGGGAACCATCTCCCAGAGAACCTTTTAATCAACTTCCCCAAGAATGTGGAACGACCTGCTGGAACAGGTTCGACTAAGTATGAATTTAAGTCAGAATTTAAGACACAATTGAAGACCCATCTCTTCCAGCAGGCCTACCAGGTCAATTGAATTTTAACCTGCATTTTATCAGTGGATTCAACTTTTATTTCAACTGTGTATCTTGTTGTATGTCTTTTAATAGTGTTTTATCTCATGTTTTAATGATGTTGTATTCTACCTTGAGTCACAGGGAGAGGTGGGTAATAAATTCATTATTATGTTTTTATTATTCCTGACTTTCATATGATTCACTGTACATTTTTCATATTTGACCTTTGATGTGACATCAGGTGCACTTATGTTCCTTCTCTGTAGTCCATAGTCAATTGTCAAAGAGAATTCAGTCTGTAAATGTGAAGTGCTTAGGACCAGCCTACCTCAGTTGGCAGATACTGTGTGGTTGTGTGAGTAATGGTAGCGGTCCTCTTGCTATTCTGATCTATTCAGCGATAGATCTGGGTGTCTCAGGTAGCCTTCTCTTAATTCCCTTCCCTCCAAGTATAATAATGGAAAATGCTATCCATCATCATTGTAAAAGTAAAATTAAGACATCTTCTGCTCAATTTCTGTTGTTGGAATTGAGGTGGCATATAACTTTCTTAACAGTTATGCACACTTCGCAAAAAGCAAAATCCTTGCTCTTGATTTATATACATAGACTGTTTAGGATGAGAATGGTGCCTGTTATAGGGATTCAAACTTGCCCATTCATGTTTTGGATTTAGGTTCTTACAGGTTTCCTGAATAAGTCTAAGAAGACATCTAAAGTAGGAATGCAACTTTCTGCTAAGGAAGGCATTATTCTTCTTTTTAGGTTAAGACAATAGTGCATAAGACGAAAACTCAGGCAATTTTCAAGTTAAACATCTTTGTAACTGCTGAGTTGATGCTGCTAATTTATTTTTATGCTCTAGACAGACATGATGAGAAAATATCGTAGGGAAATTATTTCTGCATATATTGTTTCTAGCATACCAAGATGGAGCTTTCTGCACTTTACTCCAACATTAAAGCAGCATCAACGATCTGCCACCAGGCTGGAAGAATGAAATAAAATAGAGATGGCACTATGAATGGCATTTTAAGCATTTCCTTAGTATGGAAATGCAGCCATCCCTAAGGTGAAATTGGTGTCATACACAGGAGTTATGCTCTCCAGTCTTCAACTGCATAGAGTTTCAACCAAGCTTACATATTTAGTACTGTAATGTAACAAATTCAAAGAAAATAAACTTAAATGGGAATGGAAAAATTAAAAAGAATACAATTACTTAAATAGAAAATTGAAAAATTATTTGTTAAAAGGAAAATACTGGCAAATGTATATATAATGCACACATTTATTATATAGTCATGTATTTAGTAACATAGACATGTTTTTGTCTTTTGTACATTTCTGAATAGAAGGAGATTGCTTTTTTAGGTATGTTGCCCTCAGAATCCTTCAGAAATTGGTTTCAGGACCTCCTGCAGTTACCAAAAACATGCTAGGGCAAGTTCCCATTAGAACCTGTATAGAAAAGCCTTGGAAGCAAAACACTTACCCAGACACTGGTGGCTCGTACAAATGACATTCATAGACTTTACAGTCAAGCTGAATCCCAGCTCCAGGGAGTTGACTGGTCAGGTGGCCTATCCCCAAAAATGCGAGTGAGAGAGAGCCTTTACAGAGTTCGCAAACAGTCACCCCTTGGAACCACTGTACCACTTTGCAATAGCCTGGAGAACTATTCCACCTCTGCTGTTGTCCTTTGCCATCTCCTTCAATCCCCATAGGCATGCCAAAACCCACAACAAATACATAAAAGAGTTTAATGATATGTATTTGCATAAACTTGGACAAAATCAACTAGCCACAAAGGTTTTTTTTAATAAATAGCCATTTTAAAAACATAGTGCAAGACTAATGGCAGTATTGGTGCCACTGAAGCCACTTAGAGCAGTGGTTCTCAACCTGGGGGTCGTGACCCCCAGGGGGGTCGCAGAGCCATTTTCGGGGGGTCACGAAGGTGCCTCGGTTGGCCCTGCCCCTTCAGCCTGCTCAAAATGGCTGCCGGCCCCTGTGCCGGGGAAACAGCCAGGCAGTCCAGGTCTGCTCCTCCTCCTCCTGTTCCCACAGGGCTGCAGGGAGTCAGGAGGAGGAAGAGGAGCTTAGAAGCAAAGGCCCTCCTCGCCCCCTGGCGAGCTCAGCAGGGCTCCTTTGTGCAAGGCCTTGTGCGCCGCCTCCCTCGCACTCCCGCCGGCCGGCAAGGGCGCATGGGAGGCGAAAGCTTGCATGGGTAGAAGGTCAGACTCGGTGGCCTTTAGGTGCAGAGGGAGGGAGCGAAGGAGCCCCCGCTGCCCCCTCCTCCCTGCCTTCCCTGCAGGCTGCAAGGCAGGCAGAGCACCAAAAAAACCGGCGCGAAAAGGCAGTGTGTGTGTGTATGGGAGAGAGGTGTGAAGGGCCCATTGCTCCTTCCTCCCCGCAGGCCATGGGGACTGGAGCCGCATGCAGGTTCTCCCCAGGAGGAGGAGGGAGAGAAGGAAGGTGCTGATGCCCTTTTCTTTCAAGTCCTTGACTTCCTCTCTGCTCCCCTTTCCCTGAAACCCTCTGGCGGGGGCAGAGACCTGGCTGGGTTGCTGTGAGTTTTCCCCTTCCTTACCAATATGCCCCCGATGACAAATGCCCCTTTTTGTTTTCCCCCAGGGCGCAGGATTTCCTCCCCCCCCCCATTCAATTCCTTCCCTTTCTTCTCCCCCCCGTTTCTCCTGGCGTCCTTCCTTTTTTACTGCCTTGCTTACATTTTTACGCCAGTTCCTCCTCCCCAGGCTGCCTAAATCAGGTTGCAGCCCCTGTGTGTACTCTGCAGCCAGCCACCCGTGCATTGGGGAAAGGGGGGGGGGAGAGAAAGGGAGGCTGCTTTTGCTGCCCCCTCCTCCTCCTCTTCTTCCTCTTCCTCCTTCGTGTTCTGCTTTTGTTTTTGGGAGGAAGGAAGGCATGAGGAAGGGAGCGAAGCCGCCTGGCGCTGCTGTCTTCTGTGGCGCCCCCAGAGTTGAAAGAGGAAGGGGTGCCTCTCCAGGTGACCTTAGCCCAGGCCTGAGCAAACTTGGACCTTCCAGGTGTTTTGGACTTCAACTCCCACAATTCCTAACTGCCTACCGGCTGTTAGGAATTATGGGAGTTGAAGTTCAGACACCTGGAGGGCTTAAGTATCATTTTTGTGATTTATCACTATGCTTTAATTATATTCAATTTGTAACAATGAAAATACACCATATATATCAGATGTTTATATTACTGGGCTGCTGTGAGTTTTCCAGGCTGTATGGCCATTTTCCAGAAGCATTCTCTCCTGACTGCACTTATGGCCGGCATCCTCAGAGATTCTTGGGATCTGTTGGAAACTAGGCAAGGGAGGTTTATATATCTGTGGAATGGAGTCCAGGGTGGGGATAAACTCTTGTCTGTTGGAAGCAAGTTGGAATTAATCACCTTGATTAGCATTGCAAAGCTTTGCAGCTTCAAAGCCTGACAGACTCCTGCCTGGGGGAGATGTTAGCTGGCCTTGATTGTTTCATGCCTGGAATTCCCCTGTTTTCAGAGTGTTTTTTCCCCTCACTGTCCTGATTTTAGAGTTTTTAATACTGGTAGCCAGATTTTGTTCATGTTCATGATTTCCTCCTTTCTGTTGAAAATTTCCATGTGCTTCATGTGGCTTCTCTGTGTTGTCTGACATGGTGGTTGTTAGAGTGGCCAAGCATTTCTGTATTCTCAAATAATATTCTGTGTCCAGGTTGGTTCATCAAGTTCTCTGCTATGGCTGAGTACTCTGGTTGAATTAGTCTGTTGTGCTTTTCATGTTCCTTGATTAATGTTTGGGTGCTGTGTTTGGCGGTCCCTATGTATATTTGCCCACAGGTTGGCAGTCCCTATGTAGATTTGTCCTGCAGGACCTCTGCAGGAGTCTATTGTATACCATGCAGCTGGTGACAATTCTACACAAGGATTGCCAAAAGCAGCATCCCCCAAAACATGAATCAAGGAACATGAAAGGCACTGCAGACTGATTCAGCCAGAGAACTCAGCCATAGCAGCACACTTGATAAATAATTGAATTTAATATTTATTTATTGTTTATTTATTTATTGTTCGGTCTTATATTCCGCTCCTCCCTGCAGGCTCGGGGCGGATAACAGCATAAAAATAGGCAACATGTACCAACCATGCGGCCATACAATAAAAACATAAAACGCATATCACATCCCGAGGTACAAGATAAAATACGAGAGCATTTCCTTGAACCCGAGGCATAAATAATTAAATTAAATAATTAGTAATAAAATAAGTAGCAACGAAAATAATTTTATGGTTGGGGGTCACCACAACATAAGGAACTGGATTTAGGGGTCACGGCATTAGAAAGGTTGAGAACCACTGGCTTTATAGGAGCTACAGTATCTCTCAAATCAATTATGGAACATAAATGAATAGCAAAACAGAAATATAATGTGAAATAGCTAAGCTTGCCACACCACCAGCATGTGAAAAATACCAAAATGGAAATCATAAGAAAAGTGGAGGCTGGTGAAAGAAACATAATAATAATCCCTGGACACATTTTTGAAGACATTTTTTTCAAGTGGTATCTTGAAGGTTCTAAATGTTTTGTTTATTTGACCTGCTTGTTTTATTTCACTTTCTGCGTGTTGATCACAGCTGCACAGTTCTGATTGATAAATCTGTCACTTCTGTTGCAAGTGCCACCAAGAAATTATAAATTAAAGCTTTGTATTAAAGTGTAGAATTAATTAATTAATTAATATAGAAATTCCATGCTGAAAAATGGTGTCATAGCATTAATAGTACATTACAAGCTTATCCTGAGATTAAGAGCTATTTTATAAGTACATACTGTATTTCCACAAGATCAATTATACTTCTGCTAGATTTGGTGATATAGCACTTAACACAGCTATTTGGTCATTCTTCAGAAAACGAGAAGTTGTATCAAGTATTCCTGTGTTCACTGTAGTTGTCTGATGTCTTTAGGTGTTTCTTATTAACCCTTTCCTACACAACTGCTGTGTGAATAGTAGACAACCTCAGCATTCCAAGTTTTTGGAAAAACTTGATAGTTTAATATTGGTGATAATTGCAAAATCTGATATTTGAGCAATATAATGGATAGACTATCAAATGCATTAGATTGTATCCAATGGTATTACTGTTTTATTGAAACTTCTTCAGTCAGTGTAACCACAGGTGGAGAATTCAATTCCCCAGCAACCCCTCTAGCATCTGTAGGACTGTGGGTGCATCTACTTTCACCACATAGCACAAAGGTCCAGTAAATCATCTCTGGCTGTTGTTAGCTTTGAATAAAATGTTTGCGGAAATATGTTGAAGTGTTTTTTCTTGTATTGTATAGGTATCTATAGTTATTCTTTCTATATTTTCTACCTCTGGTACCAACTTATCTGTCAAATGCCTAGGAATCCACCTACCTTGTTAACTGATGTATATATGAATACTGCCCCTACTGATAAGCCACAAAGGAGGATCTGCTCTATACCATGAGCCAGAGGAAGACATACTGCTTCAGACAAATATCAAGGTCTTAATTTCCTTGAATTTTGCCTGAAAGCCTATTGATAGCTACTTTAATTTTTTAAGATTAGTTTCCATATGGTATATTAATATATCAGCCAACTATTTAGGAGCTACAATTTGCATTAGCTTCAAGGATGGAAAGAAAATTTGAAAACATTTTTTCAAAAGTTCACAAAACATGTTTTTTTCCAGGTACTGTGCGGTCAAGTGAAAGGTGTGTACTTTGTTCTATGAAAAAGATCTGATAAAATGCCAAGGATTAAAAATAAGTAGAAGAGAAATAAAAGCTGGATCTTCTGGAGTTAATATATTATAGGATGATGATGTAAAAGCTTAATAAAGGTTTTGCTATTTGTGGTGGATTTATTGGAAAGTAATAGCCTATAAAGTGAAGTTGGTTGATTTAAGAAATTATTTATAAAGGTTACTAATATAGATTTATAGGACTTCGGGGGATTGAGTTGCCTAGAAAGGATTTCAACTGGGGGTAGGTAATTATGTTAAAGAATAACAAATTAAAAGAAGGCAGAAATATTTGTTTTTTAAAAGAGAAATGAATGTAATTTTTAGTTTGTGATTGGGAGACACAATGATGTTATGTTAGACAGCTGATAAAAGGGAAAATCATATGGGACAACTTGATGTGTTCAATAAAAAAATTAATATTTTAAATTATTTATTGTTAATTATGTTAATATTTTTCATGCACATTGTGAAGGCTGTTGGCTATATGCAATAAAGTTTATTTGTACTTGTGAGATAAGCAAAATAGAGATATCTGATTTAGTTGAAAAGACTAATAGTAATAGATAATAAAGATTACTAATGCTTGGTAGTAATTGAATATTAATAATTGAATGACTTTTTCTTACAGATTATATATGTAATTATAAACAATTCGAAAATGCAAGACTAATATGTGTAATATGTAGAAAGGAATATGAAGTTTTTCGTTTTTCTATGAGGGAAGTGTTGATGGAAGTCACAGTTGTTATAGTTTAATATAGTTGTATCTGGCTTTGGTTCTTTTTTCTTTTATGGTCTTTCTATTTTTTGTATTAGTTAATGTTCTGAGTTTGTCTGGAAACAAACAAACATTTTTAAGATAATTTTCTTAGTTTAGTATTTACAAAACACACACTTTTTTCTACAGAAAATACTTTTTGTATACAGAAAATGTGTAGTAAATTGAGTCCTATTTTCTTTGCCCAAAACCTCCCCACTCATTAATTTTGTATAGAATAAGTCACCCAACTATAGCATTTTGGTACACAAACAGTGTTTTTATTTTTTAAAACCCATTAAGACAGTGCTATTTCATGTTGATAATATGTTGTCTAATTACAAAAATGCCACATATGAATTTTGTGAAAAATAAATCCTGGGCTGCACAGTGTTTAATACTTCAGTAGGAAGATTTCTCACTTGCTTCAAGAATAAAAATAGGAAAGAGTAATTGATCTCAGCTGCCCCTTCTGAGTTGCCTTCAAAGGCATCCCAGGTAGATTGTACTGAAGTAGTATGATCAGGAAATTACCTGTGAATGAAATGCTGTGGTTAGTTACATTTTTCATCCCCAGCAAATGCCTCAGCTGGCTTAAATTGGCCCCAGACAGTCTCTGCCATGGAGCCACTTTGAGTCTCTAGAACAAAGATGGAGGGATTATAATCTCAACATGAATGTCACTCATTCAAGATTCAAATAATTAGTTTGCATCGCAGAGGATCCCCTGCCCTCAAAATTTGTTGGGCTACTGTTCTTGATGTTACTTATGTAGACCCAAATGCATTGATTTTTGACACTGAGGTCAGGGTGAAAGTCTATAGTTTCACATTTACTTAGCCAGTGTTTCTAAAACTGTACTCCTCCAGATGCTTTGGACTTCAGTTCCCACAATTCATAAAAGCTGGTTAAATGGTTGGGATTTCTAAGAGCTGAAGACTAAAACACCTGGAGGAACAGAATTTGAGGAACACTGACTTAGACAAATACACAGTTTTGTATGGTAAAGAGAGCTAGTAGTTTAGGAGTTGGAAAAAGACACAGGGAAACCCTAGTTAAAAATCCATGAAAATCCACTGAATTATCTTGGGTATATTTCACACTTTTGGTCTAATAAGAAGGCATTGGTAAACCTCCCCTTGAAATCTAATTTGTATTTAGATCTAGTTCTAATTGCTTAGTAATTTCTTCTTAAAAGCAGAAATGTTTCCTATAGTAAATTTTCTAGACGGTGTTTATTGTTACAAGATGTCACTTCCAGAGGGGGGGAAAGCATCATTCTTGCCAAAAGATAGGCAATTTTGAATCCCGGTCTTCAACCCAAAGTCTTCCTTCTACAATGTCATTCATAAATTGGTGACTATGAAGGGAAAAATCTCTTGTAAAAGTGCCTGCATTTTCCTGGGCGGCAATTTGGTGCCATGAATTATTAATGATTTGACCAGTATAGCATCAGCTCTTCAGAACTCAATATGAACGTAAAAGGCTCACCTTATCAGTCATAATCTAAGAAGCAGCAGTAATGCAATTCTTACCATTTAGCACTTTGTGGCAGGTTGAAAAGGAATAGGATATTCATCAACGAAACTTTCTGAAATGTAACACAAAGTAAGGAAGTGTTTTTTCCTCTCCTCTGCGAAATGGTGTAAAAAGAGATGAATTTGCATGAGCTCCTCAGGGTTTTAAAAAGGTGGAAGTTCTTCAGTTTCTGGAGAAGGTTAGCATCAAGAGGGAGAAAGCCTGCAGGAAGAACAGATCCAACAGCAACAAAATCAAAGTGCTTTCCTGTAGAGTACTGATTTGGACAAATGGAAGAAACAGCCAGGAAAGACTCAAAGCATGCAAAAACACAAAACTGCTTATTATAAAAAGCCAATGGTACTGTAAGTAAACTTTTTATCAGTTTTTAATTTGGTTGGGTGCTTGCTTTGAAGCAATCTGAATTTTGTTGTGGGAAATTTCTGTGTCTTTATCAATCAGGTTCCTTCCTTCCTTGTTTGTTTGTTTGTTTGCTTTGACCAATACAATTTGGCATAATCAAAGTTTAATTTGACAATTAGTCAAATGCCTAACACTTTAGTATAAATACTCTATTTTTTTTTACATTTTTGAGCATCCTAAAATATTGTTATGCTTACTTAAAATGCTCCAAAACAAGAATGTTTAGCTTTAAATGAAGTTATTTTCACATGAATAACTACATTTGCTTAAGGTTTTTCAGTTTCTACACATGACTTATTATGTAAGTTAACCTACAGTTCTATACCCATTATCTGGAAGCAAGCTTTATTGATTTCCCATGGACTTGCTTCTGATAAGTGCAAACACTACGCTGTAAATATATAAAACATTTTGTTTGGCAGTAAGACAATAATTCAAACAATTAAAATATTGCAAATGAAATAAAATGTGAAAACCAAAATTTAATTTATATGATGTCCATTAGGTCATTGCTTGAGAAAGACACTCACTTTAAACATTATAGTACATTTTATGCTATGAAATATGTAATCTTATAAAGGATAGTATTATTAAATAGACCAAATTATAGCAAAACATCCTAGGTTGAATATAATGTAATTTGTTTAAAGCACTGAGTAGCAAAATTTGGATACAGTACTGCTGTCTCAAACTAAGCTACAGTAATAACATGCTGTCTGTTTTTTTCTAATTGCTTTTCTGGAAAGAATACCAAAAAATCCCCCTCCTTATCCATTTGATAAAACTAATGCCCACACTTAAGCAAACCAGTTAATGGAGTCAATATTTCGGATGTGATCCATGCAAAGTTGGGAGTTATGGGAGTATAAAATTAACTGTCCCGTTGTAGCAGGAGTTTCTTTTATGTTATTTTTGCCACAAAATACAGATAATTTCTTTGTGGGTGGTAGAAAGTCCAATTTCGTGTTCTCTCTGCTTTTGCATTACTAAACATAGGTAATGTGTCTTTTCAGAAATGAGTTATTGTTAATATGTTTTTCTTTATTTCATAGCATTGTTATATATCAGTATATCTAATTCTAAGCACATTGGCAGAAAAATCATATTTAGCAGGAATCACTCTCCTGTCTCATTTTCTGAGATCCAGATATGAGACAATATTATGGTTATGCTAGAATTTAACAGGATCAAGACACAAGAATAATAAATATCAAACTTTAACTTCTAAGCTGCTGTTCAATATTTTCCCTTACCTGGAAATCCAAAATACTCCAAATTGGCTCACATGGATGACTGGGATAGTGACACTTTTGCTTTCTGGTGATTAAATGTGCACAAACTTTGTTTCATGCACAAAATTATTTAAAATATTGTATATAAAATTGCTTTTAGGCTATGATGTATAAGGTGTATATGAGACATAAATGAATGTTATATTTAGAACTCATTTCCAAGAGACTTCATGATATATATGCAAGTATTCCAAAATGTGAAAGGGGGGGGGATCTGGTTGCAAGTATTTTGGATGGAAAATCATATCTGCTGGAATGCGAGCACCATTGGTTGACTCACAAGTAATAAAGTATTATTATTATTATTATTATTATAAGGGATACTCAATCTTTATTACATATTTGTTTATGTTAAAATCATACATAAACCATCTAATTTAAGAAAAATGACATGAATCTGATTAAGTGTGCTTTCTATGCTCGTTTTCATAACTGATTTTCAAGTGATGTTCATCTCTTATTTCTGTTCATTATTTTCTCCCAGATCAGAGTCGCTTCTCTGAAGTATTTCTGTTTGAGAAAGAAACTGAAATTACCCTCTTGAGCACATTGTTCCTCTGTAATATGAAAATAATTGTTCAAGTTCATCAGCCTGGAATATAAAGCACTCTTATTACATCCTGAGCTTATTCTGAGAAGAATTACTCTCAAACTTCATATTCTTTTCTTTCTGCTACTTTGAACATTTGGGGAACAGAGCAGTGTATTGTCAATCTTTGTTTTTCTACATGTATGCAAGCTAAATATCAAATATCCTTGTACATTTAAAGAAAAGGCGAGATTCTTAAGCCTTTTTTAGAACTTGGACATGGACAAAATAGTTGGCAGTTCAGATTTGTTGAATTGAAAAGAAATATTCAGGTAGTTTTAGAAGTGCATTTCAATCAGCATAAGAAACAAGTTTTCATTTCATTGCTAACTTACCATTTATTCATGCTGCAGAAGGGAGCAGCATGATAAAATAACCTTTGGAATTTTTCTTCTGAAGATAATGACTAGATGAGGATGCTTCATTATTAATGGAAACGTAGAAGTTGGAGTTCATTTGTAGTGTTTCTTTCATAATATAACGTGGCAGAGATAATTGGAATACATTTCAATGAGGAACTTTTTCCCTTCCTGTCCACACCTCTGGTTTGTTACCTCTGGTGTTAGTGATATGCCGTGTATTAAATATGGGGAGAAATAGAGAAAGGTTCCCTCCTCCCTTTCCTGCACTTAGTATAGTTAGTATAAAGCCATAAACAAATGGCCCAGCTTTCAGGTAATGCCTAGACTAGAAAATATTCAAGGTTTCCCAAATGCCTACCATTATGTAGCTTTACAAAACCAAGAAAGGGCATGACTGAGTCGAGCAAGCATCCCCATACAACATGGATTTATGTGATGGATGCATGGCTATGATTTCAGAAAACACTGCTATGTGAGCAATGAGGTTTCTAGGCGAGTAATCCATGCAGCAGTTATTAGAGAGCGGATCACCATACATGATCTAGTAACAAACCTTTATTAAAACCGGGC
This sequence comes from Anolis apletophallus, assembly GCA_030556195.1. Classification (NCBI taxonomy): domain Eukaryota; kingdom Metazoa; phylum Chordata; class Lepidosauria; order Squamata; family Anolidae; genus Anolis; species Anolis apletophallus. The sequence continues at coordinate 24,923,381 of JARBWK010000001.1, forward strand.
ATACTTCAAGTTTGATTAGGATTTATTGTAAAAGTCCATAATATAGCCCTATATCTTAAGACACAGAGTCACAGGATTAAAACTATTGAAAAATGAAATATGGATAATAGACTCCCTTTCAGGAGGGAAAATATGTTGGGAGTTTTCAATATTTGTTGCTGCAGTTCTTGGGACTTTAAATATATCCAAATGTTCCAAAGCATCCCCATAAACATTCATATTTATTTATTTATTTATTTACTATATTTCTATTCCGCTCTCTCTCATTCGGAGGGGGACTCAGTGTGGCTTACAGTTTGGCAAAATTCAATGCCACATCATACATAAGAAAAAAAAGTTAACATAGTTAACTAAAAACCAATACACATAAAAATATGAATTACAAAACATTAAAACATATTATGCATATTAAAACATCATAAAACATATTGAACATTGCACCAAACCCATAGTCTTCACACGATTATGGATTTCCTTAGGTGCTCAACCTTCTTTTGCCAGAAATTCAATGATGACGCCTTCTTTTAATTTCAGATTCATGGTTCTAATCAGTCAACCTGAAAAAGAAAAGACTGTATCAGTAGAGTAAGGTTACCTCTATCATATCAGCCATAAATAGTCCAGTAGCTGTGAAAGAAATAAAAGTTAGAGCAATGGAGGCATAATTTTTTGACCCACCCTTGTATATTTTGCACCATCAATAGCATTTAATGCCTGCTTTTGAGTTGGCTTCTTTTTAATTCTGAGACATATCAAAACAAGTCCCCTCTTTGTCTCAACTTTCTAAAAGATTAATAAGTGTTATAGTATATCAGTAAATCAATGGAGTGGCACTTTTCTTTTTAATCTTACTTTAAATGGTTTGGGTTTTGGGGGGATTTTCTTTTTTTAAAAAGGAAAAATTACTCTTCCAACCATAATATCACTGCAGCATGTCTGCTTGCTTTTATTTTTTAAAAAATCTGGAAAGACCTGGCGTAGATCTATGAAATGACACAGACAGTATCTCCAAAAGAAGAAAATATAACACATGCACAGAAGAAAACAACTGGAAATGTTCATGTAATCCAAGGAGCTGCGATTTGAGAACTCACACTTCTTTAGACTAATATGAAAGAACCATAGTTAGTCATATTTGTCGGTATGTAGAAAACAAAACCTCAACAGTGCTGTGACATATTAAAGCCTAATAAACCCACAGAATGAGTTTTCATCAGTTAATTAGACTAAAACATACCTCACATCTCTTTAGTTAAAGACTTAAACGAAACAACTGAAACATACAATTCCATGTCACCTCCTTCCTCCCTATGCAACTTCCAAGCAGAGTGGAATATGAGATTTGCATGTGGTCCCCCCCAAATCCTGATATTAGTATCTCAGATACATAGCTTCCAGTTCTGCACGGCAACTTTGATTTTATAGGATTGAAAGTAATTGAGGAAAAAACCCTCCATGTGTTTATGGGTTAATTTTCCAGACATTAAGATATCATTATCATAATATTTCAGTTGATATAAAAGATGGAAATGAGGAATATACGGATTGAAAATATAGAATTTCTTGAAAACTGAATTAAAATATGCGTATTTTAAATAATATGTAATCTAAACCCCATCCCAAATATCCATTTATTTTTCCCAGTACATATAAGGAAAATATATAGAAATTTCATGTATATGAATATTTGCTAGAGGTATGCAAAACTTCATTTTTAATTTAAAAGCTATATCTAATTTTTAAGTTTTGTATATATGAATAGATATTAAGAAACACTGGCCGGGGGTGGGGAATCAAAACTCCTCTGCCAGATACTTTTTAAATTGAATTGTAATGCTCAGAAGCCTATCAAAGTCAGTTTCATTTACAGTACAAGCGAGGCAAAGCCAAAAAGGCTGCTATTCTTCTTTAAATTAATGGCTTCTCACCACGAGGAGAGGAAAGCAGCAGGGCAGGACAAGCTGAATGAGCTGAGAAAGAGACTGAGAGAGCACAAAAATCTGCAACATGTCATTTGGGAAGGTGATGACCCCTATAGCAGTGAATTCAAAATGCCAATTTCCCAGAATTCTGCTCGGCATCAAAAAGCTCCTATTAGAATAGGAGCAGCAGCAAGAGTTCCCATTAATTGTTGAATCTGAAAACAGGAGGATTGAGTGATACTTCAATAAATGTAAGTAAATCAGCACTGGGCTGGAAAGAAATCCAAAAATTAAAGTTTTGTGGTTACTATGAGAGACATTCAATGAGATAGCTGATGTGGCTTCTTAATTTTTTTTGTTCACCAGGCCTGATCGAGATGTGGAAGTATGCATCTCGAAGGTCTATCGAGGCGAAGTGGTCTCCTCTCCGGAGAAGCGGGAGAATGGACGACACTGACACCATCCTGAATTTCCTCGGCGAAACGTGCGCGTTTAAGTCTCTGAGGTCCAGGATGGTTCGCAGGGAACCGTCTGGCTTTGGCACGGTGAAGTACCGTGAGAAGAACGCCCCTCTTTCCTTGATGCGCGGGAGCCGTGAAATCGCTCCCTTTTGAAGCAGGCTGTCGACCTCTTCCAGAATCACCGAAGATGCCTCCGTCTCGACGATGAACCCCGTTGGCGGGGGTTCGTCGAATTCCAAGGCATAGCCGTCTTCGACAATCCGGAGAACCCATGCATCTGGTGATGCGTCGCCAGGCAGTGATGTAACGAGCCAGGCGGTCTCCGAACGGGCGGGTGAGCTGGTGGAGGTCGAGGGCTGGGAGGAGGCATGGTGGTGGCAGCGGTACCTAGCGATGAGGCGGTGTCGTCCATCGCCCCGTCAAACACGGCGATTGGATTGTCCATTGCCGTTGTTCTGGCGTGGCCTCGACTTATTCCCCTGGCGGGGTCGGTTGGACTGCTGCCGCTGCTGCTGCCTTGGCTGCTGCTGTTGGGTCTGTTGTGGAGCCGAGTAAGGTCTCGGGGACTGGCGGTACTGCTGTCTGGGCTGAAACCGCCCGCTGGTAGTACTTGGGCCTGGGTTGTGCCGGTGGTCGGTCCAACTTGGCCGTCAGGACTCTGAAGTCGTGAGTGGCCTTCAATTTGTCGTCCGTGCCCGCAAAGAAAAGTCCTTGGGCATCGAACGGTAGGTCCTCAATAGTCTTCTTCGAGTTGGAGGACAGCCCCGACGACTTTAACCACGCGCGTGTCTGCGGATGGCGACACCGTGGGCCAGCAGCTTTCTGACGTATCCCCGGTATGGCGGGCCATCAGGATCTGGTGGTGTGCCAGCGCCTGAGCCTCTTGTGCGATGGAGGCCAGTGCCGTTTGCTGTTCTTGGGAGAGATCCTGGAAAAAGGGTTGAGCCCTTTCCCACAGGATCTGGTGGTACGCTCCCATGCACGCCCGTAGTTCGCCATTTTGGTGAGCAGGAGTCCGGCTCGGTAGATTTTTCTGCCGACTGTGTCGAACCTCTTCCTTCCTGGTCAGAGGGGGTCGTGGACTCTCGGCCCGATGACTGGGAGGAGGTGACGATCATCGAGTTGGGTGTCGGATGATCGTGAAGCCATTCCCTCTCCCTCTCGTCAATCTTGTACCACGCCTCGATCCGACTCGACGTGGGCGGGATGGTCGACGGGTTTTTCCAGGACGCCTTCACCACCTCTTCCAGTGGTTCCAGCATGGGAAGGTGTGGCTAAGCTGCGTCCTCGACCTGCTGAAGACGGGGCAGGCGCTGGACCTTCTGGGGACATACGCCTGCATGCCCAGAGATCTTGCCATCCGGCCGACCTGCTCGCCAAACGCCTTCGCCGAGTCCGTTGGTGAGGAAGATGGCTCTATCTCACAGCCTCTGTGGGAAGGCGTTCTGTCCATGTTTAGGGACAAGATGGACCCCGATCTCACCGATCGAGGGACCTCGCCTTCTTCGACTTCATCTCCAGACCACGGACGAACCACTCTGGTCTGGGCTCTACGGGCTTCCTCGCTCGACCTCTGGAACGCTATTTCCATAGCTCTGTTGGAGGAGTCTTCGAGATGGCCAACCTCTGGGAGAGGCCCGACGCCATCGAGCTCGTCGATGAGCGGCGAGGTGGAGGCAGCTGGACCGTTTCAGTGGTCACGGTGCAGGGGCTCTTCGACACCGAAGTCTTCGATGAGACAGACTTCGTGTCCTTCTCCTTCCGTGGACGCTTCTTCCCGGCTGGGTGAGCGGTCGACACGGACGGGGCCGGAGCAGCCGCCCCGGACCCCAAGGAGGTAGATGGGACAGCCGTCGCCATCTGTGGAGGGCAGAGAGCACGCTCCGTCAGGTAGGCCTGAAGCCTCTGGGCTCTCGCTCTTCTGGTGTGCGACGAGAAGGCCTGGCAGTGTCAGCAGGTCGGAACGACGTGTCCCTCCCCGAGACACCGAAGGCACTTCGAGTGACCGTCGCAATCCGGGATCTTGCTACCGCAGGATGAACACTTTTTGAAACTGGTTGTGGACATACTATGCTCACACAACCAGCCGAATTTCCGATGTTGCCCAAGTGGCGGAAAACAAAGGAATGGGGTGGGCGCGCTTGGAGGCGCCTTTTATGCCCTCCGGGCCGGCTGGGTGGAGCTACCGCCAAAACTTTTCAAACTGGGAAATTTTCCGTTGGAAGCCCGCGCTGGCGCGCAAACTTCATAAGTGTGCATTCACAGAGCTCTCGAAGAAGAAATACATTTATGTTGACAAATAGATGGTATAAAAACAACTTAATGTCACAACATCTGATGATTTCATCCTCTGGAATCTTGGCATTTGCCATAGAAAGTGGAGTGTAGAGAATTCTTAATCTGACAATTTGAGGGCCTCATTAAACTACAAACCTAAGGAACTTATAGGATGCCACCATTAGAATTAATATGGAATCGTAGTGCCACAATTATGTAGCATGAAAGGAATTAATGCTTTAAGCTGGTATTCAGCTTTCTGGCTTTATTTTCTTCTTATGAAATGAAAGAAGTATTGACTTTAAACTGCTTGACTGTAAGAGAAGCAGCTGTATGTGAAGTTTTGGACATGTCCGTGGGTTATACCCACACCTGCATGGTCATTGCCTTTTATTTTAAGACATATTGTTAAAAAGAATAGGCATATATGACCATCAGAATAAAACAGAAGGGGTTGTCACTTTTCGGCAGCATTTCTGTCTGAACTCTTATCACCTATTCTGCTGCAGGGTTTTGAAGTAAAAGCTAACGTGTTTTATGATGTCCCCCACACACAAAGCAAAGAGCAGTACGTTACTTTTGGTTTGTTCTAGAGATTACTGACAGTTTGAAGAAGCAATGCTTTTAAGATAATTGTGGATATTCCCTAAACGTTTATTAAGAAAATATTTATTTTCCTATACTGTCTCACATTGTAAAGATGATTTCTTTTCCTAATGCCATGCCATCTCCTGTGGCCATTAAGAGAGAAGTGCTTTACCACTGACTCCAGTCTGCTTGGAAACTGAAGGAGGGGGAGGAGGTGAAGTTAGTTGTTGCAAGGCTTTGACAGTGTTCAGTCTCTTTTGTAGCGGGGGATGGACTCTACTCGCTAAAAAACTGCTTTTGCCTCAAGTATAATGAGCTAGTGTTGTTTTAAGGAATTTGCAATTGAAACCAACTTTTAAAAATATATTTAATAAAGTTGGGAACATAAGGTGTTATGAAAATAAAAATAACTCAAGCCATTAAAAACCAATTAAAATTTAGACCAACAGTGATTAGCATTTTGGATAGCTCTTTTAATGTTCAGACTTAAGCCCAGTTTGGGTTCATTATCTCAGTTTGTATGATTTTCTTCTTGGCAATTGAATGTTTTGTCTTGTATGTTGGAAACCGCCTTATATGTTAGAAACTGCCCTAAGTCCCTTAGGGGAGATAGGGTGGTATACAAATAAAGTTTTATTATTATTTATTATTGAAGCTCCCAGCCTCCATTGTACATAATTCTGGATGGGAGTCTGAAAGGCTGAAGAGCTAAAAATGTTGCCCTCTATTTATGGATTAACACTAAAGGTATTTAATTCTGAGTATCATCAATATCATAGAATTGTCAACAGGGACACCAGGAGAAGGCATCCTCCTCCATATTCCTCTCTTAAATAAGACTTTCTACCTCAAAGCCCTTTCAAAAGCATATCCAATGATTCTGGGCCCCTTCTATATGGGATGAAGCATTACTTGAATTGGCAAGGGGAAATCCGGTTGTAGCTCTGTAAAGGGAGTACCATCAGTGACACATCATAATTGTCTCATTTTAAGTTGAATGGAAAAGCATCCATTTTCCATGTGTGCTGCAACTTCATTGGGCAATGCTGAGTGGATGAGTAAATATAGTGACAAAACTTCAATAGTTCTATATATTCACTATGTCCACAGCTAGTCTTTTGCAATCACATTCATTTCAGAGATGCCAGCTGAAAGGAAGGTTTCTAGGTGAATAAAAGAAAATGAGCATCTGTTCTTGACGGAGATGTATCACCCTTAGGTAGTTGCTTGTCCGTACTAACTGAAAGCTCACACACAGTAGTTCAGGGTTCTAAATAGTTCATTAATGGTTTTCGGGATTATGCCTTTACTAAACTAGGAGGAAATTCATCTTGCCAGCTTTGGCTATATTATTGTATAGAGGAGGAAGATAGTTTACATTCTCCATGTCACTACATCTCTACCAGATGCCCATATATAGGAGACTCGGTGTGTATGCTTATTGTATTCACAAGTAGAAACAAAAATAATAGCCATCGATTTGCATGTTAGGTTTAAAATATTTTATAAATTTAAAATATGAAGTTTCAGCTGAAATTCCCACATCACATGAAATACTCATAAGAACGTGTTAAATGACTGGGCTTATAAACCATATTAAACAATTAACTTGCAATCATAATCTGTACTCAATATTCAATTGTGGAAAGAGGTGAGAAGTGGCGTACCCCAAGGTTCAGTTTTGGGTCTGTTACTTTTTAATTTATTCATTAATGATCTGGACGTAGGAGTGAATTCTGAGGTAGCATAGTTTGCAGACGACACTAAATTGTTCAGGGTAGTTAAAAATGAAACTTAAAGAGCTCCAGAAAGATCTCTCGAAATTGAGTGAATGGGCAACAAAGTGGCAAATGCATTTTAACCTAAACAAGTGTAAAGTCATGCACATCGGGGCAAAGAACCCCAACTACACCTACCAATTGATGGGATCAAAGCTTTCCGAGACAAACCAGGAAAGGGATCTTGGGGTCTTGGTGGACAGCTCAATGAAGATGTCAACCCAGTGCGCAGCAGCAGTGAAAAAAGCAAATTCTATGCTAGGCATGATCAGAAAGGGAATCGAAAATAGGTCAGCAAATGTTGTATTACCTCTCTACAAATCGATGGTAAGGCCACATTTGGAGTACTGTGTACAATTCTGGTCTCCGCACCTTAAGAAGGATATAACGGAACTGGAAAAGGTACAGAAAAGGGCAACAAGAATGATCCAAGGGATGGAGCGGCTCCCTTATGAAACCAGGTTGCAACGCCTTGGTCTTTTCAGCCTTGAAAGACGGCATTTAAGAGGTGACTTGATCGAAGTGTATAAGATCATGCATGCGATAGAAAAGGTGAATAAAGAAAAAATATTTTCTTTGTCACAAAACACTAGGACTAGAGGGCACTCCCTGAAGCTCCAAGGTAGGAAAATTAGGACTAATAAAGGGAAATATTTCTTCACCCAGAGGGTCATTGGGTTATGGAACTCACTTCCAGAAGAGGTTGTGACAGCTGTCAGCCTGAACAACTTCAAGGCAGGATTAGACAGATTCATGGATACCAAGTGTATCGGTAGTTACTGAAAAGGACATTCAAGTGCCACCTCGGAGTTGGTTGAGGTAGACAGGATTTCCCTGGGTACTGGTTGTGGGGGGTCAGGAGCAGGTCAGGGTTTTGCCCTCCCTTCTGCTCGAGATCCCCGTGTACAACTGGTGGGCCACTGTGTGATACAGAATGCTGGACTAGATTGGCTGAGGTCCGATTCAGCATGGCTCTTCTTATGTTCTTATGTTCTAATTAAACCCCAATTTTAATTTTTGACATTTTAAAATTATTTATTCTATCCACAGAATACATTATGTTCAAAAGTTGAAAATTGTGATTGGGTTTTAAAAAATAAAACTTTAAGGAAATTGATTTCATTCATAGATATTTATTTTTTTAAAAAAATGTGTTATTTAATGTTTGTGTGCACAATATTTTAGCATAGGAAAAGTGTCTTATGTTGATTTGTGTCATTGCCCAGCATATTGGGAGTGGGGGATAATGGGCTTTAACAACTGAGAATGGTATGTTCATTACTAGAATGGGAGTACATAAGAAAATGAATGGCTGCTATCTCGGTGTAATGATCTATATTAAAATGCAAGACAAAACAGGAAAATGAAATGCAGTTTTTAGTTTAATCAAGTTTCATGAGTCTTTTGGGAAGTCTGGAAGTATCTGAAACAGAACCCAGGGGACTTGCTAGGTTTATGTATGAATTCTGCAGTCTGTTCAGTAGGAAATAGAATGCTACATTTGTTTTAAAAAATGACGGCTAGCAAGTGACATCTGTGTTTAATTTTAATAATAGAAAGCAGGGAGCTACCAATGGGAGGAAAATACATTGGGGCAGCTGTCAAGTTATGTGATCAGTTAGCCTTGTGTTCAGTGGCAGATGGTGTCTGGCACATCATTGGGACACTGAATCTGCTCTTGGCATTTCAAGGTGCTGTGCAAGGGCTGAACCCAATTGAGGGATACAGTTAAGTACATAGAACCACTCCTTTAAAGTGTAGTCTAAAATGTGGAGCAGAACTCCATTGATATAGGAGCCACTATTGCCTCTTTGAACTTTTACATGGGGGTTTCAAAAGAGGCATAACTATCCAGTGTTTACTGATGTAAAAAATGTCTTCATGGTTTTTAATTCACATATAAGCAAGGTTATATATTTTTCAATAGTACTGTCATATTTTGCAAATTCCAAAGAAGGCCCTACTTTGCCATCCATATGTTCAAAAACCGATAGTAGTATGACAAAATTTCTGGCCAAGTAGTAGAGCTGTGAAACCCTCTTGGCAAAGAATGGAAAAGTATTTTTGCAGTCTCTGGAGTGATGTATACTTAAAACCTGTCATGAAAGTAAGTGTTGGATGTTGATAATCATCAAATGGTTAATGGTTTGTGGTACATCCTATTGCCCACATATAAAATTGGAAGTGACTGCAATTTTGTAATTGTGTTGTATTGACCTCATGATGATTTATTTTATGATTGATTGATTGATTATATTGCCCATTTGCTTTGTTTATTATTTCACGCTGTTCGCCACCCTGAGTCCCCACGTGGAGAGGGGGCAGGTACAAATAAAGTTTTGATTGATTGAATTTTATCTAGTGCATGCAGGTATACATATTAAAAGTATTCCTGAGAGATAGTCAATCCAGCCTCTGTTTAAAAACCTCCAAAGAAAGGGAATCCGTTCTTACAGTTTTTCCAAGCTTTGGTGGAATCCCTTTTCTTGTAATTTGGATTCATTGGTTGTGTTCCAGTTTCTGAAACAGCAGAAAACAACTCCACTCCTCTTCTAAATACATTTAGAGATAGCTTTCATATCACCTGTCAATATTCTCTTCCCCAACTTAAAAGCATTTCCTAAGGTGTTCTTCACATGGGTTGGTTTCCAGACCATTGATCTTGGTCACCCTTCTCTGAATATATTTCAGCTATTTAGGTGATTTGAAAGTCTATTGTGTGTGTTCATGCATAGCCACATTTATGTAAGATGCTGAAACTATAGCATATGTTTTACATGAATGTCTGTTTTGAGGTTATTCAAAGCGAAAAATACATTTAGTATGGTGACCCCCACCTTGTGGAAAAAATCTTTCCCTTCTTGTTACACATCTCTAACCATTTCTACACTTAGGCATGTGTTACTCTGGTATAATTCAACCTATTTAAAGAATGGCAGCAATGTTTTATACTATATATTTTATAGTTTCTGTATATCACTTTGAAACTTTTGTACTGGTATATTTCATGTATATAATGATAGATTAGTATTTTTTTCTTCTTTGCCAAGAAGCGACATATGCTTTTTTTTCTTCAAAGAATGAGTCCAGAATTGTAAATAATCATTTAAAATATGCCTTTGTGAGGATTTTGTGCAACAGAGAAAATGGCATCAATATTCCTTCTTGTTGACAAGATTGAAATTTACAAGGGCTTATATCTTTGGTGTGTGGTCTCACACCAGGAAATAAAAGTAAAATTTAAACATAGCTACCATTTCTAGTAAGTGACTCAGAAGCTATAGTATGTTGGTTTTCATTTATTTATGTGGTGTTTGATTGAGATAAAACTGTGTTGATATCCAAGTTATATTCCTCTTGATGCTAATTACAAAAGTTCATTGGCTTGCTTTTTTATTTTTTCTCTCTCTTGATGTCTTTTTAATGAGACCTAACCAGCAAGCATTATATTTTCTTGGAGTTCTGTCTGCCGCCTTCAGATGTTTATTACTAATCCATGTGGGAATTGATTTATAAATTAAATATTAGGAGAATTTACTTTTACAAAGGAGAAGGAATTGTAGAGGGGAGCATCATGTATAATTTTCATTTGGAGAAGAAAAAAAACATACTAATGGAAGTACATTTAAAATTGCTCTTTAAAAATGTTTTATGATTTTATTTAATAAAGCTTGTAAACGTGGGGTTTTAGTGCACATATTTTGCCTTCTGGTTAATTTTAATAAATTATGCTTACAAAAGTGCTAATCTCTGTTAAGAATTTACAGATAAATAGTACTATTGTATTCACAGCCTACCAGCTGGGATAAGTCATTTTGTTCCAAGTAGCAATGTATCCTGAAATCACAGCGGAGAAATGTTGGAAGAGAAATCAAAAGTATGTTGGTTTAACTCTTCTGTGATACCACTGATAGGTTTTGGAAACCTGCATAGAGAACACATTGATAGGTAGGGAAACGGGGATGTTAAAACAATCATTTTAATAAGGGTCTTCTTGCTAAATTAGCAGCGGAAATATTGGTTCTGACCATGTGAGCCTTTGTAATAAATTGTCAGAAACACACAGATTACAATAGCTGGCTATGCAAGTACCTGCTTACACAGTACCTGCTTACACAGCACTGAACATTATTTATTTTGCTCACCTGAGCAAATAGCGCTTGACAGTGTTTGAAGGCAACAGCAACACACAGCTTGCAGGTCAGAACAATGTGAAAGATCTTCCTGTTTACATGCAGCAATTAATTGCAAATGGGAAAAAGCAGATGGAACATTAAAAAAACCAAACCAAACAAAAAGAGTTTCAAAGAAAACAGTGGCAGTATTTTTTTTAAAAAAATACAGATCGAGCATTTCTTATTCAGAATTCCCAAATCTGTAATCTTTCAAAATTGTCCACATGGGTTTTTGAGAGATGGATAATTTTGCTTTCCGATGTTTCAATCTTTGTTTTATACACAAAATTATTTTAAAATATTGTATAAAATAATTTTCAGGCTATAGGCACAAATAGTATGAAACATAAATGAGTTTAGTTTAGACATGGATTCTATCTCTAGGAAATGTGTACGTGTGCACAAATACAAGTATTGCAAAATCCAAAAAAATCCATAATCCAAAGCATTTCTAATCATAAAGTTTTCCAATAAAGGATACTCAACATGTGGTATGACTAAACTGATAAAGTGTGTGTGTGTGTTGGATAATTTTGTTATATGGCCAATGCCATCTGCGTGAGGAAAATGTCAGTGTCATTGTTTTGAGGTGGGAGATATTTGTTTTGCTTCATGTAAATTAGTTTACTTGTAAAAGTCCACTATTATACACTGGAAGACAAATAATAATAATAATAATAATAATCCAGCTTTCTCTTGGAGGAGATACACTTGGCCCTCCATACCAAAGATTCTGCATAGATCCTGGAACCAAACTCCAGTTGATATCAAGGGACCACTGTAATAATCTATATCTCACCTTTCTCCCAGTTTCTGGTTTGCCCAGTTTTGGACTTCAAGCAGTTTATAACAGATTAAAAATTGCACCGTTATAATACTAACAATCCTGAGCCGGCATTTGGCAGCAACAACCCAAATTCTTTCTCGTTTGTTTCTGTATGTCATTATTTAAAATTATTCCAAAAGTTTGAGAATGTGGAAATTCTCAAACAAAATTAGCACTACTCCCTGAATTATTTTGCCTCTCCTCGTTGCCCTCGCACTGAAGATCTACCATGTTTATAAGCCTTACACACTTGCTGAGCAAGACTAGTGGCAGGCTTTGTCTACTTTTATTCAGGAAGATAATTACAGAGCAACCTGATCTCTTACATAGGCCAAAAAAGCAGCTGTCAACAGTATGTTCTACCCCTAACTTGCCAGGTAAAATAAGTGATTAACTGACACCAACCTGCTACTACTTCAGTGTTTGATTTTCTCCCTGTTTCTTTTACTTTCTGTATTATATTTCTTATATAGGTCTGGGACAATTCTGTGTTTCCATATATGTGTATTGATTAAAAATGTTAGTCTCTAAGACGACATAGTAGCAACAGTTACAATGCATGTTTCCATTTACAGTGTACAATAATTCAGAATAAGTTCATTTTCTCAAAGTCCTACTTCCGTGGTTAGCATAGACCATATATTTGCAAGTAAAGAACATAATATTTCCTAGTATTTGCACTCAAGTTTCCCATGCTCAACCCCCAAAATGAGTGTTGTTGATTGCTGATGCTTTCTTCTAAGGAGAATTAGTAGCAAGAACTTCCAGATTTGTCGCCGACTCCAATTATTTATTTATTTATTGGGGATTTATTAGTCGCCCATCCCAGGTGGCTCTGGGCGATTTACAGTAAAAGCACACAGCTACATACCTGAAACATCTAAAAACACTTAAAAGTATCTAACATCTAAAAACATCTAAAAAACAATTAGCATCTAAAAACATCTAAAAACAATTGACAGTCTTAACAGTTCTCAGCCGAACGCCCTCTCAAACAGCCATGTTTTACAAGCCGTGCAAAAGTCTTTTAGATCACAGGTGGCTCTGATGAAAGGAGGGAGGGAGAGAAACAAGTTGAAGAAGACTTCAAATTTCATTTCTGTTTACAGAACATGTATTTCAGAAAAGATTGCTGGAGCAAGCACTGAAGCTGCTTTGCCCCAATTTGCTCTAGAGATTATCTTGGTGTTTTTGGATTATTTGGGCCTCTAGATTATTTCCAAATTATGCTGTAGTGATCAAAGCAGAAGTTTCACATCTTAAATATGTTTATTTTTTAAAAAAAAATGTTGGCCTTTGAGTCAAATGTTCCTCTGAAGATGCTCACTCTTCACCCCCTTTTGTACTGGAAGTGTAAGAAATATGGTTACTTTTTCCCTGTTTCAGAATGTAGTTGCGATCTAGCATTTAACATTTTGGTAAAGTGAGCTAGGTGAGACTGGAGAGGAATAAGAGGTCTTAAACTCCATTTCTATCACTTACAGCTTTTACCCTACCAGATAACAATCAATCTTGTTGACAAAGGACTTCACTTAGTGCCTCTGTCCTCAACCTGTCTTGCAACAGTCACTCCATCTTTTAACACATTCATCTATAGAGTCAGTGGGGATACAGCTCTAAAGTAATTTCTGTGAGTAAAATACCTCTTGTTTAACTTTATCCTTTAATGGAGCAAAGCTGGGAGTGCCCATGTATTGTGAAGACAGCTAGCCTTCCTATTGCAGTAAACCTAAGGTATTGACTTTTGTAGATAAAGACACATACCTCTATAGTTGTCCTGCAGTGTAGTTTGGTTTTGTTGTTTTGTTTTTAATTGCTATCTGGGCTCTTAACTGTACTGCAGAAGAGAAATGTAAATGTCACTATAAAACATCTACTATACTGAGCCATGGGTGTGAATAACAGAGAGAATTACGATAACATCAACACGTTCTTATTAAATAATACCTTCAAGGAGCTCTTTCAGTGCATATATTTAGTCACTTAACTCTTGCTACTTTATTATTTAGAAGCAAATTGTTCATGCCGGTGTTGCCTTAAGACAAAGAAAATTGAAATGTTCTGATATTCTTTTTTCTTGAGAAGGAGAAAACACATATAGAGCCGCACGAGAGGTTCCTAATCAATATAATTAAACTCTTTTCATTGTGTGGCAAAGTTGAAGCTATTTATCAAAGATTTATAATATTTATTTCAGGGAATACAAATACTGTAAAATAAAATATAAATTATTTTAAAATACCTTTCATTAAAAATACTCGTACCTTATGTTATGGAAATAGGAAATTATACGCAATTGATTTTATTATTCATTGCAGTTTCAAGCTAGAATCCTCCCGGAGATCGAATGATCCCATTGATTCTGCTACTTTCATCTATTTGTCCATGTTGGTAGGCAATATTGAACTGAGTACTCCCATCTAACAGCTAAGTGTTTGTCCTCTCATGGAAGTAGATACTCAATCATTCGTTGATTTTCTGTGTTTTCCATTTTGGGAAATATTTCTTCTCTTGAGGAGCTGTTTGAAAGTATATGTTTGATTGCATTATCATATTCAGAGTGGAGAATGATTGAGTTATTATGCATCCCTGACATCGGTGCATCCTTCAGTCAGTAGTTTATATTCAGCCAAATTATACACAAATATGGGTATATAACATGTCCCCACAGACACTCATTCATACTCATTCAATTATTTTGAATGTTTTTACAGATATGACTTCCTTGATTCAGATTTAAAGCTAGAATGGCATACAGTTGGCTCTCCATATCCACAGATTCTGCATCCACGGGTTCAGCTATCCATGACTTAAAAACAATTTTTTAAAGTACAAAAAGCAAACCTTGATGTTGACGTTTTACATAAGGCACCATTTTAATATATATTGGAACTTGAGCATAGAGGGATTTTGGTATCCACGGGGAATGCTGGAAACAGCCCCCAGTGGATACCAAGAGCTCACTGTGCTTGGATAAGGATTTGAGTGTAGATATATTTAAGACAGTATTTTAGAAGAAAATGTGCTACCTAGAATTGTCTAGTGCAATCCTCTGATCTATAATATTATAACTCTCTGATAGTGAATTCATGATTAATAAAATCCAAAATCCAGCGTTATGGCACAATGTTATCAAAATGCTAATGTTGCATAGCATGAGAGACATTTGAATTTTATTGGTAATAGCAACATATAGCATCATCTATAGAAAGAGACAGGATTAATCCAGAGAAAGGTTAATCCAAAGTGGGGTAGCACATTACCCAAGGGGACGGGGGACAGGTGGGATGTTTTGACTGCATATTTTATAGAAATTTCAGCCTTTTTTCTCAGACTGAGAAAGCCAATTGGTGGGTTTTTAGGGTTGAACAGAGATTCAGACTCCGGTGTTTTGGAATTCTAATCCAACACTGAAATAACTACACCACACTGTATCTCTATGAAGCATGCACACCTCTGTATTGTTTTTAATATTCTTGGCTTTTCGTGCCTTCTTTATAGCTTTATATTTACTGCTGCTTGAACATTGATTTTAATTTTACGAGAATAAGCACCATAAACGTTCTCTCATCGTCCTTTATGACCGATTCCTATGTTAGCACCAAAGTAGTTTTCTTTTATTTCCTGAGTAGCCTGATTAATATTGTAGGTTTATCTAGAGACTCATTTGTCAGGTTATTCAGAGTGCAACTACTATGTTGGTAATCTTGAATCCATTTCTCGTTCAGAACATTTTGGTATGCTCTTTGCAGTTATGATTTACAATGACATGGGTATTTCCCAGTATTTACTATGATCCATTGGAGAGACTAGCAGGAGGCTGATTATCTTAAATTGTTTAGGTGCTGTTAGCAAATGTTTTACTGCATGCTAGAATCAGCTCTTTCTTTTATCATTTAATGTAACAACAATTGAATTGTAATTAAACTTTTGAAGGGAGTAACATTTATACTATTGAACATCAGTGTGTATTATTAAAATTGAATAATTGTTTGTGCTAATTATTTTAACTTGGTATTCTGTATGATACCAACGCCTCCAACCACATATTGTGAAAGAGAAGAGGCATTGTGGAACATCATCCTCAGATTTGTCTTTGTGCCAAGTCAACCAATTTAGTTGCTAACGACTATAGAATCAAAATAGCAGTTGGAAGAGACTATAAGTGTTATCCAGTCTAAT
The DNA here is from genome assembly GCA_030556195.1 of Anolis apletophallus. Lineage (NCBI taxonomy): Eukaryota > Metazoa > Chordata > Lepidosauria > Squamata > Anolidae > Anolis > Anolis apletophallus. Next base: position 24,939,590 of record JARBWK010000001.1, read on the forward strand.
CCCATTCTGCTATTCAGGAATACACATTCAAAGCACTCCTGACAAATGGCAATCCACCTTCTGTTTATAAACCTCCAGAGAAGATGACTCCAGCACACTCCAAGGCAGCATATGATAAAATATTTGTAATTTTGAGGTAGAATCTCTTTTCCTGAAGTTTGAATCCATTGCTCTGGAGCAACAGGAAACAAAGTTCCTTCCTCCTTAAAATGACCTCATTTCAAATGTTTCAACATGGCTATTTTGTCATCTTTTAGACTTCCCTCCTCCCAACTGAACCTATATAGCTTCCTATGCTTCTCCTTGACTTCCAGACCTTTTACTATTTTGGCCACATAAACATTAGTGACACCCACAGTGCCTTGGGACCGTGATACTTGAGGAAACATCTCTCTTTTTACCTACAAGCTTGAGGAGTGAGATTTTTTAGCTAAAGTTGGGGAATGCCCCAGAGATTCCCCACAGTTTGCACACATGAAAACAGTTGGGCCAGTTCCATTTCAGAATGGGCTGCCACTGTTTACAAAGCCATTCCACTTTCCCTAGGCTTTGGTGGCCTGGAAATAAAACCTACTGTTGCCATCTGGTAGCTGTTGTAACAGTGACCTTGGAGCAGAGCCGGCCTTTGTAATTCCACAATGTACGCGGCCGCGTAGGGCGCGACCGGCTGGGCGGGGCGTCATTGGCTGGGAGGGGCGCCGCCGCGCCACCCTGCCTCCGCCGCCACCTCACCTCTGCCGCCGCTGCACAGCCGGCCCCACGCGCGAATGTCCGCTGGGTCCTGAGCGCGCCGGCACACTGGCTCCAAAGCCGCAGGCCCGCTCCGGACCCAGCGGGCCATCGCGTATGCGCAGCAATGTCCGTGCTTTGGGAGGCGCGCCGCAGCCGGCACATGGGGCCGGCTGTGCAGTGGCCGCGGAGGCGGAGGCGGGACTGAGTGACGCGGCGGCTGGGGGGGGCAAAATTTTCTTTGCCTACCCCCCTGGAAAAGGTCAGGCCGGCCCTGCCTTGGAGCACAAAATTGTTCCTGGTTTTTCCCAAAGCACCAGCACAACTCAGAGCAGGTAGGGAGAAGAGTATGGATCACTCCCTCCTCCTTCTCTCCACTCTACAAAGTGTCAAGTGTCAGTAATGGCAAGTGTCAGTAATGGCAACAAGAAACTGATGGCAATATTGGCCTGGCCAAGCAAACCTGGACAGTATAGGCTTCCTCCTGCTACTGTGTCGGCATGGCCATAATGACACACTTCTGGCACCACAGTGGCTAAGAAGCTGGAGTTCAGATCCAAAATTGTATAAACTTCAAGATCCAAAATAGTATGAACCTATGATATTTGGCTTTTTTTTGCTGGATACTTTTTGGTGGTCACTTCCTAGGAACAAAAATCAGCAAGGTCACAAAACCAATAACAAAATACTTGTGCTGGAGAAAAATAATAGGGCAAATACTAGACGATCCTGCTGTGGATTCCCCCTCCGTACATCATTTTCATTGACAGGACTGTGACTTCTTGCTAGGCATGACACAGTCAGAATTTAATACATCCTGTTTTCAATATTTTTTAAACCTCATCACATTTTGTCTTGTGAATGTTAATCTTTCATGTGTCCGTGCACCCCTCACCTTTTCTCAGTATGAGTAGCCAAGCTGGAAACTAACATATTTCTAGTGTTATTGATTAGCTTGGTTTGTTCAGGGACTCTATTGCTCTAGAAATAGAAAAAAAGGGATTATTCCAGTGTAGACTTGCAGTTTTTATATGTCACTATAATTTTTTTAAAGTTCAAATATTTTATTTTTTATAATGTAGCATGCAGAGGAAAATCTAAACATTCAACATAACCCATTTTCCACACACAAACTAAAAAAGAAAAAAAGGCTCATCCCCGATAAGAAAGTAATGTTAGCACTATTTTCTATAACACCAGCCAAGATATGCACAAGCAATTAAGAAATTGAAAGCATTTGCTAAAATGTTTGTAACAAATACTTATGTACAAAAAAATTCACAAAAGACTAGTTCCCCCTTGAAGCAGATGTCACTATAATTTGATGTTTAATTTTGAAACAATATACAGTTTACTCATGGTTGTCTCTGTATGTATATGTTTATAATATAGAAATGTAGTATATAAGAGATGGCTTTGTGTTGAGAGAAAAGCAAGTCATACATTTAGCATGTGAATAAATGAAAAAGTAATATTATATATAAACACACATACACACATTAAGTGTGAACACCCAAACTCCATGTTTCTTCAAGATGGAATATGTATTTTAATATGTGCTATTATTTTGCTTTTGGGGACCCTAAATAAACGTATCACAAGGTTTTCTTGGCACAATTTGTTCAGAGGGTGTTGTGATTCAGACCACCTTAAAGGAGCCAATGGTTAATGGTTTGACATTGCTATCCTCAGTAAATTTTTGTTCCCAAATGGGGATTTAATCACTGGTCTTACGAATTATAACCCAGCACTCAAACCAGCACACCACGTTGGCAAATAGTATGCCTACAGATTGATTGATTATGTCTTCTGGAATCTTTCCTTGTAGTGATGTCTGGCCTACTAGACAGTAATTGTTTGGGTCCTCTTTTTGTCCATTTTGAAGGTGGGGACAATATTTGCCATCTTCCAATCTACTAGAACTTCTCTTGTTCTCCGGGAATTCGAAAAGTTGATTGGCAGTGGTTCTGAAATTCCTTCTCTCAGTTCTTTTAATATCCTTGAATGTAATTCACTGACTACGGAGACATGAATTCATTTAGAATAGCCAAATATTTCCATACTGCCCCTTTACCCATTTTGTGCTGCATTTTCCCTACTACATATTTTGTTCCTTTATGCCCAAGTTGAGCACTTTTGGGTAGAAAACTGAGGCATGTTAGCATTTTGCCTTCTGCTTTAGTAACCTTCCTCCAACCTGGAATTTTTCTCCACATGGAATATAAAGCCCATAATTCTATTGTTGCCCTGGGAATTGCGGCCTTGCACTTGTGTAGACTGTCAAATTACTGTCCCAAAGTGTGGTATCTCTTTTCTCAACTTCTTCTATTGGTTTGTAAATCAGCTGCACCACTTTTTTTCTTTCCATTCCACACATATACTTTTTAATTGCCTTCTTTCTTAACAATTAATAAGGTTTAATTCATTTCCTATAGAGGGCATTGATAAATTGAAAGTATGTAAATGCATGGATCACTGCAAAGATTGGTCAGTTAATCAAATTTTAAATCCAGACTGTTTTGAGATGATCACCTTATGTAGAATGTGAGCTGGCCTGAGTCCTTGTGAGCCACCATGAGTCCCCTTCGGGACAAGAAGGACAGGACATAAATATAGAAAATAAATAAATAAATGTTTGTGCGTTGATATGTGCGTGTGTATTTGACACCACTGAATCACTGTGTCTTTTCAGTCACCCATGTTCCAATGAAATCAAATTAGTGAGTTAATAGTTTAATAGATTAATTCAAAGCTCTTATACATGTGCACTATGCAAAAAACACAGAATATAACATTGGATGTTACTGAATGGAACAAATATAGAAGATGTGAGTTAGCTCGGTTCCTCTATTCATACAAACTGCTCATTGCAGAGAGAGAGAACAGAAAAAACAAAGGATGGGAAACATTGAAAAAATCTTTTGTTTTACCTATCAATGTCTCTGATTCTACTATGCAAAAACCATGTATGAGTGTTCTATTTAAAACATTCTGCTTTGCTCTGGCTTAAGAGAAGACAATAATACAGGCTCATTCTGACAGTTAAGTGTGTTATTACTAGCCACATTCATTCCTGTCTCTTCGATTGGAATTTATACATTCTTGTCTCTTGGATAATTCATTTAGTATCTCTTTTTTCTCTCTCACTCAGCTATGTCATTCCCTAGTTTCCACACTACATCACTGGAGGGCTATTAATTTTGGTTTTCCTGGAGTATATGTGAGCCACAGAGTCCTCCACTACTATCTCTGATATCATCTCAGACATTTTTGGCTCTGTCCTCACCTGCTGACAGCTTCTAGAGAATGAATTGTAGGCACATGAGACTGACCTTTCAGTGAAGTCCGATATTCAAAGTTATAATGTAGTCTACTCTTCTTTCATCACATAATTCCAACCAACAAACTTTAAGAAACATGCAAGTGAATGTTGCCATAGAACCTTTTGTATGAGTACATTTTTAGATTTGTATAAAGACATCCAGTATAGTGCAAAGAGGAACCAATAAGCAAGTGGTATGAGATCAAGAAGAGCAAACTCTTTTCTCTTCATTTTAGCTCTCACACACCAAGTGTTGGAAAAAATGTTGCATTTCATGTGATATGTGTTGTTTCTCTGGGTTATTCGTGTCACATTCCATGTCACTGTGTTGTACAGCTTTGAATTTTTTCTTTCAACTTCTGAGCAAATAAACAGTTGAATGCCCCTTTGGCCTAAGTCCAGTTGTGCCATTAATCACAGCCCCACATGTACTTGTCCTCTGCTTTGTCCCAGAAGCTTGTTAAGTATCTTCTGAACTGTGAGTGTTGTCTCTAGTTTCATTTTGGATTGCATCGTCATGGGGTTTTCACAGTACAAGATACTGAAAGGGGGTTTACTATGCTCTTTCTGTGCAGGAAGTACAGCTGTGCTGCCACTGCAGTTGTATCTGAGGCATCCACTGCTGTTGCCTTCCACTTTTGCTGCTGCCCAATAGCTGTTTGTTATATCTGGCACTGCAGCAAGGTCTGTCTAACATGGGGGAACTGCCCAACACCACCACTTACCATTAACATAACCTCTTACCTCACAGGAGCATGCATTCCCACCGCCTTGGAATCTATGGTTGGTGCTTTCAAATACAGGTGTGTATGTTAAAAATATAAACTCCTTCTGGAAAAGTCTCTATCTCCAAGAGAACTAGCTTACCTGCAAGCAGAATGTATATTGCTTTCACACTTCAAACATAATTTTCAGCCTAAGAACCCATGGACACTGTCTTGGAAGTTGCTAAGACACACTGATGCTTTCTCATCAGTGTGACAATTGGCCTTTCCAGAACTGCATTTCACTCTTCGATAAGAAACTTGAATATTGTACTACATCAGCACATTTGAGGAAAAGGATTTTAAACCACAAATATTCATGACAACATGAATAAATCAGCTATTCTCATAGTTGCTACAAAACTCTCCCTTACCTTTTCACTTCCTTTTTTAATGAAACATCAACAAAAGCCTCTCTGAACATTTAAATTATTTAAATTAATATGCTGCCTTTTTTTGGAGCTGAAGTCCCATCACATAGTTTGCATATGCCTGATACTTGTGATCTACATGGTGGTGGTCTTCCTGATGCTTCAAAAATATATAGCCTGGGGTGGTTTCAACATTTGTACAGCTCCCATGGTTTTGCTTGTCTGCTTGTTCCTACATGACATTATCCTTGCCTTTAGGCAAAAAACAACAAAACAAAACAAAAAACCTATTGCTGTGCTCAGTTGTTATTGTTGTGGGTTTTTTTGGAGAGAGGAGAGGGAAAGAATTGGGGTTTTTGTTGTAGTTCTGTTGGTTGTTATTGCTGTAATCGCTTGTGGCAACTGGAGATAAGAACTATCTCCAAGCAAGTATAGTTTTTAAGCAACAAAAAATATGCTATTCTGCCCCTCCCTGAAGGCTGCTGATATATTGAAACAGGTTACATATAAAAATCTTCTTGGCTTTTCTTCATGAACGAAGATTCAGGAAGGGCTCATCCCACGCTTTCTACAAGCACATTGATGATTTGGAGGTTGGATGTGTCCTTCGAGCCTGTGCAATGGATTTTTCTGATGGAGCTCAGCGTGCACAGAACTGGCCTCACCCTTTAAACCAAAGGTTCGTCTGCTGAGGCCTAGCAAGCTTGGACAGTGCAGCAAGGTCCTCAGGTCATAGGTTTGATTTGAGTTTCCTTTTCTTAGATGGTTCACCTTACAGGGTTAGACGAGCACCATCTGCCCGGGTTTTCCTTCTCCTAGGATGGTTGCCAAAAGGCTAGAGAGCCCATCCTGCCCTTTGATACTCTTTGTCAGACCCTTTGGTTGTGACCTCTCTGGCATGGGAGGCCCTACCGGTGGCTATTATGCCACTGCCAGAATAGCTCACAACTTCATTAGGGTATGCAAGCCTCTCCCCCACAACAAAGGGGCACTAACTTCTGAAAAGGGGGATTCAGATGTCGGAGACACTTTCTGGTAATGGGGATGCTGCTGGGATAAAGTAGACCTGAGTATCAAGTGAGGGATATGGCTGTGGCAGATCTCTTTGTGCTCAATATAAAAATATTGACTTGCTATTATTAGTGTACAGTGGTGTATGAAGAACAATATATGGGTTTCCATTTGGATTACAGTCTCAAACCTTACACATCAGAAAAGGTTGAGCCTGATAACTGGATCTTTCCCCATAAGATTATAGGGATATTATTTGGTTTATGACAACCTCATAAATATAATGCTTTAGAAATCTATACAGTGTTCTCTGCTACTTCGTGGTTCGCTTATTGTGGACTCGCTGTTTCACGGATTTTAAAAAATATTAATTTAAAATATACAGTATATCATGGTATTTTTGCTATTTTGTGGGGTTTTGCCACCACCGTTCTCCAAGGCCCTTTCCCTCCTCAGTCCTTCCTCCCTTCTCCAGCCTTGAAGGGCCTTTTCTTCCTTTCCTTCACTTTATTTTAAGTTTATAAAGACTTAAAATAGTGTATAACTACTAAAATAATGTATAAATGTTAAAATAAATAGAGTATTCCTATATTTCAGCTTTTCACTTATTGCGGGAGGTCCTGGAACCTAACCCCAGCAATAAGTGAGGGAACACTGTATTGTAGTTAATCGCCATCAAGTTGACTGATTTATGGTGACCATAAATAAGAAAGCCCACTCACCCTAATCTTCATTACAGTACTTGGAATAAGTAGATAAAGTAGGCAGGAATTTCACATTTTGAGTCAGATGATTACACAGAGTTTATTCGGGGAAAAGAAGTATTAGAAGAAAAAAGGATAGCATTAATAACAAGGAGAGATGTTGCAAAGCTTGGTTTTAGTTACTACGGAGTAGGATGAGGAACAGTGGATTCAAACTACAGAAAAGAGATTCCACCTAAACATTCGGGAGAACTTTCTGACAGTAAGAGCTGTTCAACAATTGAACATGCTGCATTAGAGTGTGGTAGAGTCTCCTTCATTGGCTATCTTTCACAAGTGTTCAGAGTGTGGATTCCTGCACTACGGCTAATTTGATTGGATGGTTCTTGTAATCTCTTCCAACTGTATGATTGTATGAAAACTGTCAATCAATCAATCAGTTTATTTGTTTGCTGCCGTTCTCACCCCGAAGGGGAGTCAGAGCGGCTCACAACACAAGACAATACAAGACAGTGAAGACAGTCAAAGTATATAATGCAAAATCTGACCAATTGATACCCATAGGATTTCAGGGAAAGTCCATCAATATAAAACACAGTCCAAGTTTATGCTTCAACTACAGAGGCAAAAATGCCTGAGGTGATATCAAAAAGAGTAGTGGAGTACTCTGTGGTTCACATATGCCCCAAGAAAACAAAACTTAATAGCCCTCCAGTAGTGTAGTGTGGAAACTAGGGAATGACATTGCTGAGTGAGAGAAAGAAAAGAGATACTAAATGAATTATCCAAAAGACAAGAATGTGTCGTCTCTGTTTCATTTTGGCTTGTCTCGTCAAAGGGCTTGAAGAGTAAAACACAATCATCCCTGTGATCCGCCCCCCGCCTTAACTCCTTTATCCCCTCCTTTTCTCTTTCCTTATTCAATACCCTCCCTTTCCTTTCTACTATAGACATAAACACCCCCCCCCCATTTTCTATGTAGAAAAAACCCATATGTGTGTGTGTGAATATGAGTAAAACATGTTCAAAAGGGCTTTAATGTGCTTTCTCGTGTGTAATATTCAAAGTGTTAGCTGTAGTGCCACTACTGTAGACCCATGACAATGTCTGTTCCCTCTACTACTGCTGCCCAGTGGCTACTTGGACAGCCAGCAAAACCCTGTGTGTGGCATGGGATACCCTACTAGCAACATTACTACTTTCAGCATCATCTCTTGCCTCTCAGGAACACACAATCAACCAGGGAAAGGTAGCACCACTAAGGTTATCAATGCTGATGATTTAGAAATGCACACTCAAATAAGAAAAAGTCTGTGAAAAGTTTGAATATATTTATTATTAAATTATGTTTGTATTTGTTCATATGCTTGCAAAATTTAAAATATTTTTCTTTTTTTCTGAAGCTATACTAAAGCTTGTATTGAAACCTTCCAGTAATTATATTTGTGGACATTTAGAGAAAATAAACAAAGCACAAACCTCCTAAAAGCAATGAAGTATCAAATATATGGATGATGGAGATCTGCATTTGGAAGTACATGCTCCATTTATTCATTTTAACTGTGAAAGCTTAAATGCAAAACCTTCCAGAGCAGTTTTATGTACCTGTCACTTAGACATTTTATTGAACATTTATAATGTTTATCCAGACACATATTTGTATTATGAAAAATAGGTACTTTCTCATAACTAGAACTTTTCATTCTGAATAACATTTGAAAGATCCCAGAGCATATCTGGAAAGATATCTATTGATTTCTATACATCTTAAGTCTGTATCAATCCCAATAAAGCACAATCCACTCTTTGGAAAGCTATTACACTTTGAGAAATAGTTTAGGTACCGGCCCTTCCAATACCCCCTGAAATAACTGTCAAAACTTTATTCGGTGATATATCTAGAGGTTTATAAATATAGTTATAATCCTATGGTGTCATTTCTTAGTGGAGATTTCTTACCTAGCAAAGGATAGCTTTAATGTTGAGCCAGCAGTTTAGAGACAAGTATAGATATTTTGATAGATATCATAAGAGTTCATCTGTAGCTTGTGTGTAAAAACCAAGACCCTTAATAGCAACAAATTTCTTTTAGATTGGGGTTTTTAAGAACACAACTCTAGTACCAGGCACTTAGATTCCAGTTTGTTGTTCTTTCTTCTTTTTTTTACATAACACAAAATGATAGGACAGAAAATCTTTTCCTGAAGTAGAAATCGTATCCTTCTAACTACTTTTTGTTTCTTCTGCTTATTTATTTATTTTATTTGTTGCCTTTGTATGATGCCTTTCTCCCAGTGTGAGGCCTTAAGCAGTGAATACATAAAAAGCCTGTTGTATAATACTATTCATTAATAAAAGGACTTTGGCACCAGATCTTTGATCAAGAACCCTTAGACAACACATTTTGTACTAAAGAATGTTCACATACATATAAGTTTAACAAATTATGTAAGAAATTCTGAAACAGGCTCTGTAGTTTCTCTTGAACTATTACAGTGGTCCCCAGAAGTTTTAGCCTTTAACTCCCATAAATCCTAACAGCTGGTAAACTGTCTGGAATTTCTGGAAGTTGTAGGCCAAAACACCTGGGGGCCCACAGTTTGGGAACCACTGGGTTATTAGTATGAAGCAGTAATTATCATAAGCAGGAAGGCTCTTCTTATTGCTAGGTAAACAAGGAATATGTCTGTCCAACATTCTGAATAAGGATAGCCTGACTAATGTGCATTGGGATTTTGTTGGAACCCAAAATTAATTGGTAATATAGAAATGGAAATAAAGCTTTCCACCTCATTAAGATAACTGTGTGTCATCACATCATAATCAGCCATCTTCTTCTCTCCTGTTCAAGAGAATGTCTTCGGAATAAAATGGAAAAGCAATTTGGAAAAAAAACCTGATAAGTGAAATTCTAGGTGAGAATCTAGTTCTGGAATTAATTCAACACAAAAAATCATGTGGATTTTTGAGTGCATACAATAGTATTTTTATGTAGAAAAAAACTTTTCTTCAGAGGGAAAATATTTCCTGCACTGGACACAGGTTTTGTGTTATTTTGGTTTTGGTTTTTTAAATTTTGCACAGAAAACAAGTTTCTTGAACACATATCAGCATTTTCTATGCAGAAAATAGACTCCACTGCAGTTACATTTTCCTTGTATAGAAATATGTACTCTTGACATAGAAAACAGTATTCAACAGCAAATAAAAATCCAAAAACCCAATGAGAACAGTGACGAATATGTTCTATAAATCTTTCTTGTCTTTCTGGCTTAGTATTCTTAGTAGCATTGTAGTTTCCTTTTCTTTATCTATGATTATGTACACGGACCATTATGGATCTTCCTTTTCTATTAAATGATATAACCATCCCCCTTCCATGGCACAAGCAATAGTTTTACAGAGACAGGAAACAATGCTGAGGTGTATTACCTGGATACAAGGCTGTAAAGAGTTCCAACAGCTTAACGGATATGACTAACAATTCATATAAAGAGTTTCCTCCCAATTTTATAATACTGTCTTTCTTCCTCTTTCTATATTGGATTGGCCCTTCGTGGGAAATTTAATATGTGCATATCCTTCCAAGAAGTTTTGGCATAATGACTACTTCTGTTCATGTGTCCTTTGAGATAAAGGACTGAAATAGGTAGTTCATGTTATAGGACAAAATCCAACTTTAGTCTGAAGTGAAATAAACTCCTGAAAGTGAACTCAACTTCTACTCAACAGTAATGAGCAGACCTAATCTACTTGGAATCATATTTGGATTTAGCCTGTAGGTCTAACAAAAGGGAGTAATTATGTGCAAAATACATTTTTTTGTATATATAAAATGCAATTTTCACACCAAGTTCCAGAATGTGAATAGTGGTTGAAAAAATGGCTGCTAAATTCTTTTACATTCCAAACTATACGAAAACATCCTTGTAGGATATCTTCAAAGGCCTTCAATATTTAGTACTCCATGTATTCCATGCCACAGTGGTATGGCTTGTTCAGTTGCAACTGGGGGCGATTGTTTTACTGTTTTTATTGTATTATTCTTGTTTTAATTGTTGTTATTATTGATTTTATTGTATTTGCTGCCATGTTGTGAACCACCCTGAGCCTCCAGGAAGGAGTGGTATATAAGCATGAATAATAAATAAATAAATAAATAAATAAATAAATAAATAAAGGACGGAAATATAGTGTTTTAAAGTTCTAAATGTGAACTCTCTTCTAGGTGGACATCAAATCTTTGGGACCTTTCATCGGCGACACCAGATTAATAACTATCCCATGGACAGCTTAAGAAGTGTTTTCAGAAAGGTGTGTCATTGTATTTTATTCAGTTTTAGAATATACATATATGGGTTTGGGGATATACACACCTTTGATATCCTCGATATCCACTGTGTTGTGGTTCCAGACACATGTGTGCACGCATGCATATACACACACTACCCCCTCCAAAAATACCCAAATGTGTGGATGTCCAGCTTCTATTACATACAGAGGTGTAGTAAAACATCCCCTCTATATAGTGGCTAAACCAAATTTCACCTTCATTTTGTTTAGAGATTTTTTTAAGGGGCTATATTTTCAAGAATAAACAATACAGAATTTGTGGGTACAGAGGGCTCAATATCTCTCTATGTGTCCAAATATGAGTGTCCATCACACACATATTTAGACATATTTCAATATCTAGAAAGAGGGAGGAAAAGGGAAAATGTTAAGCAGTTCTAGATTTGCAGGTTCTGTTTATTTATTGTCTCTAATTCTGATTACTACAGTTGGGAAGTAGCTTTTGTCCATAAACTTTTGTTCTACTTCGGATTAGAACAAGGTGTTTGTTTAAAGATACCAGACTTAAGTTCAAATACTATGCTAATTCTACATCCACAAGAGCATCCCCAATTTTAGGATATTTTCTCTCTTAACAGAATGTTAACAAATCTCTCTCCCTCCCCCCAAGCTAAACTACCACCATTATTGTGACTTTCTTCCCCATATTGGTTTCTTTCTTATTTACATAGCTACAAGTAATATCTAAAAAGAATAGAACCTGTAGCCAGAAAATATGTTATGCATTATTTAATATTGCCTGGCATATCCCAACTGTTCTAGTACAACAGCAATAAAAAGTCTCCAATTGTTCCTACTAGACTCTATAGGGGTAAGACTGCTTTCATATAATGGGTTGTTTTTACTAGAACTTTGTAAAAGGATTACAACATGATTGTAACAGTTCTGTCTGGAAAGAGGAATCGATCTGTAACCTATTTTATTGCATAGCAAATATGAAGAATATTTTCAGTATTTGACTGAATTTAGTTTCAGAGAAGTGGGAGATAAATGGTGAGCAACATCAAAACAGAAAGATTGGACTCAGAACTTTTAGGGTAAAATTCTTGATGATAGATACTAAACTTGGTGATAGATACTAAGAAAGTTATTTAAACCTTTTAGAGAGAAGAGATACACACAATGCTGCATTAATAAGAACTCAGTAATAATGCATACTCTATGTCAGAGAGGACACACTTTGAGGTTGCCAGCATGGCTAATAATCAGCCTAAAGAAGATAGGGTTGCTGTGAGTTTTCCAGGCTGTATGGCCATGTTCCAGAAGCATTCTCTCCTGTCTTTTTGCCCACATCTATGGCAGGCATCCTGAGATGTAGACCTCACAATCTCTGAGGATGCCTGTCATAGATGTGGACAAAATGTCAGGAGAGAATGCTTCTGGAACATGGCCATACAGCCTGGAAAACTCACAGCAACCCAATGATTCTGGCCATAATAGCCTTTGACAACCTAAATAACATTACTATTGAGATTTTATCTTTGTATTTTGTGATATTTTTGTAAATTCTCCTCTAAAACTATATGTCAAGGAGGAGCAACTGGGGAACAATATATTAGCACATGCTTCTGAAAAAAACAATAATGTTATTTTGGACTTGAATACCTTCTAAGGGACACAGAGGCTTTTTTAATTTTAAAAATAGAAACAAAGGACATTAAAGAACCATTTTATGGGCCATTAGAGAGCCATTTAGGGCATTTGAGGTGCAAGGTTTGTTTGTGTTTTTTTTTGCAGGGGATGCATTTGGGACCAGGTGCGTCCAAATATAGTGAAAATACTTTTCCTACTTTTTATATGGTGTCTAAATTTTCCTACCACAAGAAAGAGATTGCAATTATTTTCTATAATCAGTTATTTTATTATAAAGTATGCTTTACTGTTATTATATTTATATTTATAAATAATAATAATTTATTTGTAACCTGCCCTATATCTCCCCAAGGGCTGTTTCCAATCAGTAACAAAAATGGCAAACATTCAGTGCCTAAAACAGGCAAACAACAAATCAAGTCAGAAACAATAAATAAAATAATCTCAACATAACTTATAAAACTAAGTGAAAATTAGCCAAGAATTAAATGTAAATAAAGATGGTATAGCATAGGAACGCATACAAATTAAATTTATTTATTTATTTATTTACAGTATTTATATTCTGCCCTTCTCACCCCACAGGGGACTCAGGGCAGATTAGAATGTTCACAGACATGGCAAACATTCAATGCCATAAACACACAGCACATATAGACAGATAGTCAGAGGCTATTTAACATTCCAACTTCTGGCCACCAGGGGAGCTGTCACTTCACTGTCCATCTGCGACACTGATGAAGTACTTTCCACATTCCCTGCATGCTTTTGCTGGAGAGTTTTTTATGGCCTCATAAATTTTGTTAAATTAGCCTTCCCACACATAGGTGGTACCTAAATTTCCTACTTGACAGATGCAACTGTCTTTCGGATTGCAAAGGTCGACAACAAGCTACACAATTGGCTGGAAGCTCACTCTGACCCGGGCTGGCTTCGAACTCATGATCTTTCGGTCAGTAGTGATCTTTAATGCAGCTGACACCCAGCCAGCTGCACCACAGTCCCAGTGCACAATAAACACAATACATCAAAAGCATGAGATGGTATGCAACATCCAGCAGGCATACCGATATCAAGGCGAGGATATATATAAAGATAGACTAGTCCTATACTGTGCTTTATCTCTCCCAAAGGAGACTCAAATCGGTTTAAGTCCTTACTATAACAAACCAATTGTGTAGAATGGACATCTAGCTTCTTATTTACTTGTACAGTTAAATACTGTTTTCAGCTGTAAGATTTCCAAAGTATTTCTTCATTTTTGATCCAATGTGGCTTTACCTTATCTATGTATTGTATGTTGTTGTTTGTGTAAAAGGCATTGAATGTTTGCCTTATATGTGTATTGTAACTTGCTCTACGTCTTTCCAGGGAGATAAAGTGGAATATAAATAAAGCAAATAGGGTGTTTCAAGGATTGCCTTGAGATCAGAATATTGAAAAACACACAGCCTTCTCTAGTAGCTCATTGGAGACCTTTACAACAGAAAGATTTAAGAGAGTTTCATTGAAGACACTTGCATCATTTTTTTACAGAATGGTCAGATGATTCCCCCCTGAATAACCCCTTTCTGACAGTGGTGAATGCTGACATTTTCTCCTAATTGAGCTGGTCAAATTATTCATTGTGAATAATTTAACTGATAGGTTTTGATATATTTCTTTTTAGAAATTATTCAAGCTACCTCCTCTGTATTCCTGTGATCCTGCCTGCCTTGATGAGAACCTCTTGAAATAATTCCTAACCCTTTAATGATAAATATATGATTAACTGTTTTTAATGGAGTTGTTATCTGTTTTCATCTGTTAAAAAAAATCTGCCAATCTCTTTTTTGGTAAAATATGAAGTTATAGTCAGGTCCTATAAATTCTATATATTTTTGCCCCCTTACGTTTTGAAAGACCATTGTTTTCCTTTATGAATTCACTTGAGATTTGAGTTTTTTTAAATTTTTGGAAAACATTTGGCTGCTGACTAGTTGTCACAAAAGAATATGTTAAATGAGATTTATGTGCTATTAGAAACTGCATTGGGTCTTTCCATGAGCAAAGCATTTTTTTACCATTAGAGACTTATCATTGCCTATAATTGCAGTGTGTTGTTAGGAAGGTAAGCATGATGTGACTGTATTAAAGAGTTTTTTTAAAAAAAAAAACTTCTGTATTCCATAGGCCAGTGTTTTGAGTGAAGGTAGAGTTTTTTGAGAAATGTTCTTTTTTTCAGTGCAACTTAGTTTTCTATTTAATAGTATGAAACATCTACATTGTAACACATTGTCTTAGATAAATTATATATATTTAAAAATATAATGGCTATTGAGTGAAAAATTGTGCCCATTTCTTCCAAAGTAGGTTGTTGAAGACTTGAATCTTGACACATGTTCGTTTAACTATACCTGTAACTATATCTGCACACTGGAGGATGAAGTGGTGGCAAAGGATGGAATCAAGGTGTTTTCTACAGAGTTGGTAGAAATTTGAAAAGATTTTTAGCAAATGAAAATAATGTGGGGTTATTATGTGTTTTTATTTAGGACCATTCTATCATGATGGTTTGAACAGCTGCAATAATATTTTTAGATAATATATATCTTAAATATCCTGCATGGCAGGTTGGTCTAGATGGCCCACATGGCCTCTTCCAACTCTCTGATTCACCGATTCTATGTAGCCATGAGCAGTGTGGTATAGTACCTTGGGAAGTCAAACTTGGCCACAATAGTCCACATTCTTGTTACATCTCAAATAGACTACTTCAATTCTATGTGTGGGTGCTAATTATGTGGGGTTGCCTTTGAAGACTGTTCAGAAGCTCCAAGTTGTCCAATGGGCAACAGCCAGGTTGCTCACCAGAGTGGCATACAGGGAGTGGACATCTCTCCTGTTATGTCAGCTTCCCCGACTGTCAGTCTGCTACCGAAAACAATTCAAAATGCTGGCTTTAGCTTATAAAGCCCTAAATGGTTCTGGCTCAACTTACCTGTCTGAACATATCTTTTCTTCTGAACTGGTTAGAACATTAAGATCTTCCGGGGGGGCTGCTCTCAGTTTTACCCCCTTCGCAAGTGCAATCGGAGGGGATGAGGGACAGGGCCTTCTTAGTAGTGTCCCCTCAGCTGTGGCACTCCCTCCCCAGTGACATTAGATTGTCCCCTCCCTCCTGGTTTTAATGGAAAAAGTCAAAACCTGGTTATGGAACCAGGCATTTGGGGATTCTTGAAATAAGAAAGTGAGACATAGCAACACGAATGGACAACTATTATTTATTATTTATTTACATAATTTATATTCTGCCCTTCTCACCCCGCAGGGGACTCAGGGCGGATCACAATGGACATATACAGGCAAACATTCAATGCCATTGACATACAACATATATAGACAGACATAGAGGCAATTTAACATTCCAGAAATCAGTTAAATTTAGCCTCCCCACAAAGTGGTACCTAAATTTCCTACTTGACAGATGCAACTGTCTTTTGGGTTGCAAAGGTTGACAACGAGCTACACAAATTGGTTGAGAACTCACCCCAACCCGAGCAGGCCTCGAACTCATGACCTTCTAGTCAGTAGAGATCTTATGCAGCTGACACCCAGCCAGCTGTGCCACATTCCCGGTGCAGGATGAAGTATTATGTTTTAATTGTATTCATTTGTTTTTATCTTTTTATTGCTTGATGTGTGATATCTGTCTATTCGTACTGAAATGCCACTTTGAATTTTGCCTTTGGGGTGATATAGAACAGGGTAGAAATATAGTAACTAAATAAATAAATAGTGGCTTTAGTGTTTTGCTAGGACTGGGGGATAAGGGTTTGGATCTCTGCTCAGTCATGTAAGAAACCTTGAGGGGAGATTTTGTACAAGTCACTCTTTCTCAGCCTTAGAGAAAGGCAATTGTAAACATTATCAGCATAAACTTTTCAAAGTAAAATCTACAATAGAGTTCCCAGAAGTGAAGGTCAACTTGAAGGTAAATTACAACAACAAAAGCAAAACAGTCAGACCAGCACATAATTAGATTATAATACATTTGCACAATAATAATACCTTCAAAGATGATATTTCCTATTGAAGTATTCTTTTTGCCATTTTATATTTCCATAGTTTTTTTCAAAGGAAAGAATCCCATATCCAGAAATTTCCCTTCTTGTGTGAGAAACTACCTAATTTAATTAAAACTATTATTGATTTTGTTCCTGTAATCCTTGCTAGCTCTGAAAGGTTTCATAATTAAGAGTGCAATTCTGCTCTGATGTCTACCCAAGGTAAGCCCAGAAAGCTCATTGAGACTTGCTTGCAGGTAACTGAATGGGATTGTAGGCCAAAAGTTAAATTATTATTTTTAGATACATCAAGACAAATTAGTGTGAACCCTTAACATTAACAAGATGCTGCATTCTGTGGCTATAGTATTGTAAACTTGGTGCATTTAAATTTTTTTCCAGGTTTTTATAAATCACATGCACATACTGTATGTTTTAATAACGTCCACAAATGCAACAGTTCTGCAACTGCAGCATAGCGTATGATTGTTTGAATCAACTATAAATGTGTACACATGTGGAAAATTTATGTGTCACAAATGCCAGACTTTTGTAGTCTATATTCTCACAAAGGCCAAGATCCTAAAGTGGTAAACTGGAGCAGGCTGTTTCTTTAGTGATGCAATATACTGTGACTAGCATACATGTTTACAATATTCAGAGTTGGTGGAACTTAATGAGACCTTAATAAAAGAAACATAGTTATGCATTTCTTAACCAATCATGTAGTATGTTACTCAGACTTACTGAGCTTAACCATTACTCGGCAAGTATGCTTAATTCAAAAACTATTTTTTGCTCAGTTTGTGCAGAGGAGTGTGTGAGAATTATCACTGAAATGCATATTACAGAGGATATATTGTTGTTCTCTGCATCTCTGCTTTTTATCTTGCTCCACTGGTTACAGGGGAGGATATTAAACTCCAAATAAGTATGATACAGAATGCTCTACACTTAGCCACTTTTTGCAGAGAAGGTTATTATTTCATGAAATTATGGTTGATAGTCTGACCTGAAATTCAAGTTTACCTGTATTATTGGACAGAGAAGGTTGATGAAGATAGCTGATGGCAATGGTTAGATGAAACTGTCAAGTCAAATGAGGACACAATAAAGTATCCAATGTTTAAAAAAATATTTTGATTCTAATCGTATTCTTCTCAGCAGTTTTTTCAGCCTGAGGCTCACAGCTTATCTGTATGCTAAACAAAAGATGCTTGGATACCTTTTATGCCTTCATAAAAGGTGCACACATGCACACTTTTACTTTAATATATATCTCTGTGAGAATAGGTGGTACTGCCCCTCATACCACACAAATCAATACAATGCAGTGAAATGAAATGTAAACAGCAATTGACTGATAAACATTGATAATATAAAAACAGTAAATCAAGATATTAATCTGAATTTTTAAAACAGATTTCTTTTCTTCATGTCAGGAGCGACTTGAGAAACTGCAAGTCGCTTCTGGTGTAAAAATATTGGCTGTCTGCAAGGATGTTACCCAGGGAATGCCTGGATGTTTGGTTTTTTAACCATGCTTGTGGGAGGCTTCTCTCATGTCCTCACATGGGGAGCTGGAGCTGACAGAGGGAGCTCAACCTACTCTTTCTGGATTTTAGCCACTAACCTATCAGTCAGCAGTCCTGCCGGCACAAGGGTTTAACCCATTGCTTCAACAGGGGTTCCTTTAAAAACAACTCTCGGCATTACTTCGCGAACGAAGATTCAGGAAGGACTCATCCCACGCGTTTTACAAGCGCGTTGATGACTAAAAAGGCCAATCTGAGATAGGCAAGTTCAGTTGCAGAAAGCACAGCAGAAAGTCTCCTTGGGTGATTTTTTTCCAAGTTGCGGTTCTTTCTGCGTTGTCGTTTCTCTTCGAGACCCATTCGGCGTGTCTTCTCGAAAGAGGCCGCAGCATTGTGGATAGTGCTTCTCCATGCCTCCCGATGTGAGGCCAGGGTGGACCATTGTTGGTGATCAATCTGGCTGAGCCTGAGATGTTGTTTCAGGAGTCCCTATATCTCTTTTTGGGGGCGCCTCTCTTGCGCTGACCCATGGCGAGTACACCATAGAGTAGTATCTTTGGGAGGCGGTGGTCCTCCATCCTAGAGACGTGCCCTGCCCAGCGCAGCTGTGTTCTCAATAGCATGGCCTCAATGCTGGTGATCCCTGCTTGCTGAAGGACAGCAACATTCGTCACATAGTCGGTCCAGTGTATATTTAGGATTGTGCGAAGACAGCGCTGATGAAAGCGCTCGAGGAGTCGTAGGTGTTGGCGATAGGTGACCCATGTTTCAGACCCATAGAGGAGAATGGACAGTATGATAGCTCTGTACACACTGATTTTGGTGCTTTGTCTCAGGTGCTTGTTGCTCCAGACTCTTTTGTGAAGCCTTCCGAATGCACTATATGCCTTTGAAAATCTGTGATCTATCTCTTTGTCAATCTTGGCGTCTGAAGAGATGATGCTTCCCAGGTAGGTGAACTGCTGAACGGACTTAAGCACAGATGTGCCTATGCTGACGTGAGGATGATGGTGTTCTTCCTGTGGTGCGGGCTGGTAGAGGACTTCTGTTTTCTGCAGGCTGACTTCACCAGGGGTTCCTTTAAAAACATATGATATTATATGTTTACTTATTTAATATCTGAAAATCCTGATTAAATTTCAGTTAAGTACAAATATTTGTGTATTACTTATTGAATCTTGGCACACTCATTTAGAAATGTTGTTGATGTTGTTGTTAATTAGCATCAAGTCAAGTTAGATTCAAGGCAGTCTCAGGGCAGTGGCTTCCTTGAGTCTATTCATCTGAAATGCAGTCTTCCTCTTTGCTTTCTAGTTTACCAAGCATTATTGTCTTTTCCAGTAAGTCATGTTTTCTCATTATGCCCAAAGCACGACAGTCTCATCTTGGTTTATAGAGATTTGCTCTAGGACTCACTTTGAGCACTACATTTCAGATGAGACCATTCTCTTTCTGTTAGCTTTCTTCATTGCAATTTTTCAAAATTTTCAATTTTTCATTTTTTTAAATACCCAGTAAAAACCATTAAAACATGTTCAAAGTTAAAAATGACAGCACCCCCTGACTTGATCTTCAACATCTTCATCTTTAAAAGCCTGCCTGAATAAAAAGGTCATCATCATCATCTTTATTTATACTGCGCTACCACCTCCCCGAAGGGGATTCGGGGTGGCTGTTGGGCCTGTAAGTTCAGGGATTGTGGGATCTGGAGTGCAAGGGGGATGGAAATTTGTAAAGGCAGGGTTTTGGGAAAGTAGTTGAAGGGAGTTCACTTTCTCTTGGGAACTAGCCTCTGAAGTCAGAGCAGTTGGGAGATAAGACACTTGTGTTTAAGCTTCAGATAGAAGGAATGTTAATTGGCAGATTCAAGGCCTTCGCTCTTGCTGTGGCTTGAATGCCAATTAGGGGGAGCGAAATAAAAATCTAGTTTTGGGGTTTATGGCTTTGCTCATACCTTGGGTGTGATGAGGTGGGCTATTTGTGTGTTAATACATGTGTTATATGTTATTCACATGTCTGCCTATGTGTTTAAAAAGGCAGTCTTTAAAAGCTACAGAGAGTAGGCAGTAGAATGTTCGCGGCAGCAAGCCTCAAGCAGAAGCTGTTGCCATGACAACGAAAGCTACTCTGACTTTTAGAATGTTCGCAGTTTGAAATGACAGTTGGGATTTGGCAGTTGGTGAGGAGCAAACTGTCTGTTAGAGCTGCAAGTGTGCAGTTGAGTTCTGTGTGTGGGGTTTAGAGAAACCCAAGTGTGGGTGTCACGAACACCGACTTAGAACTGCCCCTTTAACACACACACGGAGACGTAGCAAAGGCTAACTAGTTTTATTGAATATAAAATAGTCCAAAAGGCAATCAGCAAAGCTGTAGTCCAATTAAGAAAGCAAAGTTCCAAAGGATAGTTCCAAAAGCAATCGTGGCAAAAGGCTTGGCAAAGTTTCCGGATTCACTCCGGATCAAAGCAAGGTATCCGCAGCAATGCGAATCAATAGCAAGGTCAGGACTTGGTCCAAGGCGAGCCAAACTAGGCTCCGTGGTTCACTCCCGCTTTCACGCCCTTCAGATCAGACGTGGCCGGAGAACTGAGGATCAGTTCCCACGGGGCCGTTCTTAATCCTTCGGCCGGGCCCCTCGACGATCTAGGGCCCGGCGTCTCCAGTCTCTACTTTCCGAACGGTGACGATCTAGGGACAGATGCCAGCTCCTCCTGCCCTGCTCTATGTCCCTGCGTCTGTTATGGGAACGGCCCCGCTCTTCCAGTTCAGTATCGCTATCTCCTTGAGAAGCAGCCTCCCCCCGAACTTTCCCAGCCGCTGGCCTCCATCTGCTGCTCGGCCAGGTCTTGGGAACCTCGGCCGTTTGGGAACTCATAACTATCTCCGCTATCTGCTTCGCTGCCTCCCATCTCCACCTGGTCCGCTCCTTCTCCGGGAGAATGCTCCCACTCGAAATCCCAGGCTAAGCTCTCTGCAGGTGGACTGGGCAATTGCACTGCTGTCCAGTCTTGGTCTGGGCCTTCCAACTCATCCTCCGAGTCCCCTTCAGCCTGTGCGGGACCTAATGGCATCGGGACCCCCGGTGCCTCGCCCCCTCCCATTGGCACGAACGGGCCCATGGGTGCTACAGTGGGGCAGGTTTTGTCCTGGATAGTGGTGTAAATAACCTAAAGGGTTATTTAGTTAAACACTTATAGTAGCAGAGGAGTAATAGCCTGCTAGTAACTGTATCAGGGGAAGTTAAAACCCCAGTGTGAAATTTGTTTGGAACTTCAAGTATATACCTCTTCGGAGCTTTTTGTAACCAACCAAGCATTGTACCCGTTTGTGAATAAATTGTTAAACATTTTCAACACAACATCTGTGGAAGTTGTTTATTAATAAAGACCCTCACATCTAGTGGCCAAGACAGGATAAATGGTGGCAGCAAGTTAAAGAGAAGAAAAGCGTTGACAAATTGGTGTCGAATCATCACATTGGGAAATTTAGATTCATTGCAGCTTTGCTAACTGAAGGTCCATGGATTCTGAGCTCAAGTTGTTGACCTAGTGGGGCCTCAAGAAACCAGGTTCTTGTATTCCTAGTTTTGGAGTTTTATGCTGGACTTAAGACTTTGTTCTGCTTATGGAAATATTCTAGCTTTTGGGTTTATGGACATTGCTTGTCTGATTCATCTGAATTACCTTGCAGCCTTTATTTTGCCTTTGGCTTATGGAGCATTTCTCTTATGGAATATTGATTGCTTTTTTTCAAAGTTTTACCTTTTACCCTTTTTTGCATTTATTGGATTGCTTGCTTCAATAAAAAGACTGCATATCAAGTACTGGTGTTGTGTGAGTGATTTAGAGGGCCCAGGTCACCTGGAGTGCAACAGTGGCTAACATGAGGCTAAGCCCAAAATTAAAGTACAGCTAAATAAAATACAAAGAAGCAAAAATAACATCAAAATAAAATACATGAAATAACAAATAAAATAAACTGTTACAAAATGATATGATAGCAAAATAGAACACAGTTGGTGGGCCAAATGCACTAGGATAAAATTGATGGAAGGACAGCAGATAGGGGGCCATTCTGGCTTTCCTGGGCTGGAGTTTCCAGAATCGAGGGGCAGACACTGAGAAGGAAGATCTGCTCTCTCATTCCCACCATCCAAGATTGAGATGGAGGTGGGAATGAGGGAAGGGCCTCTCCAGAAGATTTCAGGATCTGGGCAGGTTTCTAAAAAAATGGATTCTGTCAAAGAAATAGCCTGGACCTGCACCGGCATCTAGAGCTTTAAAGTTCATAACCAGCACTTTGAATTGTGCCCAGTAACAGACTGACAGCCAGTGAGGCTGCTTCAATGGGGATTGTCCACACCCTATAGCCAACTCCAGTGAGCAACCTGGCCTTAGCTCTTTGGACCAACTAAAGTTTATGAGCAGTCTTCAAAGGCATCCCCATGTAGAACGCGTTATAGTGATCCAGATGGGATGTAACTAAAGCATGTAGCACTGTGGCCTGATCTGGCTTCTCAAGGAACCGGTGCAGTTAGCGTACAAGTTTTAATCATGCAAAGGCCCTCCCAGTCACTGCACATACCTGGGCTTTCAGGTTTAGTGCCAAGTCCTGGAGGACCCCCAACTGTGGACCTGTGTCTTCAGGGGGAGTGTGACCCAGACTGAATCCCTATTCCCTGTTCTATCTTCTGATTGACCAGGAGTGCCTCTGTCTTGTCTGGATTAAGTTTCAATTTGTTTGCCCTCATCCAGTCCATTACTGACGACAGGCTCTAGTTTAGGGTTGGTTTAGCTTTCTTGGCTTTACATAGAAAGGAGTAGTAGACTTGGGTGTCATCTGCATAAAGGTGATGCCATACTCTAAAACTCCAAATGGCAATTCATATTCTCTCTTTGCATTTCAGTATATTTGGTAGTTTCTCCTTTCTGCTTTCCAAGTCATAGTCTCCTAATTTTGTGACTGCAGTCTCCATTTAAACATACAATAAACATAATTATTTATTAGATAGTGAGCTCTCATTACTTTATTTCTTTCATGGTTTTCCAATACCATCATGCTTGTACTTTGAAATGCATGTATTTGACTTCATTTCAAAAGTAAATATAATTTTATGGTTTGAAAAAAAATCCACTAAAACCAACACTAACAATTATCATGTGTAACTGAGAATGTGAAATGTTCTTTTAAAGACATCACCATGTTAGTATGGAAAGTAATTAATCCCTTTTCCCTTTTGATTTCCCTTTTTCTTAATCTTCTAGGCTGTTATAAAGTGTGGTCACAAGGGGAAAGTGGGAAACTATAAAGTAAAAATAAACAAAAGTGGCTGAATTATAGTTATGGCTTAAGCGTGGTAGCTGTGTAATCCCAAAGCACTATTAAATTCATTGTGGGTTCCAAGATGAATTTTCACTTCAGCGCTGTATAGCCTCTCATAACGTACTTGTTTGACTTGTCAATTAATTTCTCCTACCGCTTATTTTAGAGTAGTCATGAATATGGTATAACTTGACTTCTGTGCTGAAAATAACAGTTAATCCCCCTTCCTATTTCAATGTGATTTGCTAGTTGTATCCAAAGAAGATAAAGCTTACTAGTAAACATTCAAAAGGTCATAATTTATTCCTACTCTTAAACCTTTTATTAACAAATAAAAGTTTATTTTGTTTCAACAATGTGGATGAAAAAGGGTTTCATTTTGGGTTGATTTTGGAATGCAGTTGCACTCAGCAGTAAACCAGGCATTCAGGAAATTAACTGTGGAGATTTTTTGATTGAACACAGCTTCACGAACAAACATCCTTCTTTGTAAAAAATTTCATCTGCAAATCTGGCAAGAAGGATATCAAACAAGCAGTTCCCCAACACAGTCTATCAGAATAGTGCCACATGGCCTAATTAATGTTGTACTCATTTCTCTATGGAAATCCCGTTGGAATCCTTTTTTCATGAGGAAATAAAACAAGTGTGGCAGAAAATGTAAATCATATTGCTTGGAAAGCTCAATCAGCCATTGTTCTTATATTCTGGTAGAGAAACCTTTCTGTAATGTGGGTTTTCATTTCTGGAAGGGATTAGTCTTATTGTGTTGCTGTGAGTTTTCTGGGCTGCATGCCCATGTTCCAGAAACATTCTCTTCTGATGTTTCACCCACATCTATAGCAGGCATTCTCAGAGGTTGAGGGGTCTGTTGGAAACTAGTTAAGTGAGGTTTATATATCTGTGGAATGTCCAGGGTGGAAGAAAGAACTCTTGTCTGCTTGAGGAAAGTGTGAATGATGCAGTAGGCCACCTTGATTAGCATTTAATGGCCTTGCAGCTTCAAAGCCTGTCTGGTTGCTGCCAGGGGATCCTTTGTTGGAAAGTGTTAGTTGGCCCTGATTTATTCGTGTCTGGAATTCCCCTGGGTTTTTTTAGTGTTCTTTATTTACTGTCCTGATTTTAGAGTTTTGTAATACTGGTAGCCAGATTTTGTTCATTTTCATGGTTTCCTCCTTTCTGTTGAAATTGTCCACATGCTTGTGGATTTCAATGGCTTTTCTGTCTGACATGGTAGTTATTAGTTGTTAGTCGTTGTTCAAAACTGGACATTGAAGCTGCAAGGCCATTAAATGCTAATCAAGGTGGCCAGTTGCAACATTCACACTTGCTTCAAACAGACAAGAGTTCTTTTGCCCACCCTGGACAATACACAGATATATAAACTACACTTGCCTAGTTTCCAGCAGACCTCACCTCTGAGGATGTCTGCCATAGATGTGGGCAAAATGTCAGGAGAGAATGCTTCTGGAACATGGCCATACAGCCTGTAAAATTCACAGCAGCCCAGTGATTCTGCCCATGAAAGCCTTTGACAACAGATTAGTCTTATTGCTTTTTTATGGGAAATCCTTGTGAGGATACAGTCCAAACAATTATTAAGATAGATAGATAGAGATAGAGCACAAATATGAACTTATGCAATAGATGTGTGTGTGCGTGCGCGCGTGTGTATTCTTCAAGCCACCTTACTATACAATTAAATACTTGCGCACAGTAATGAATAAAGTGAATTCTCTTTCCAATTGTCCATCCTGAAGATTAAAAGAAAGGTATTGTGGTCTTGTTTCTCACCCAAACCATCTGCCTATTCATGCACCATAACCTTCCTCTCCCCATTTTGCACATCCACAGCCATTCATTCTCTTCTCTTTGGTTGTCTTCCCACCATTAACTGCAGCAATGTCGCTGCCCTCTTAATAAGTGCCTTAAGACTGTCTTCTTTCAGGGTGATTCATCAGTTCACTTAAAGTCTTAGGTGAAGCTCTTGAAACAGTTAATTTAAATAAGAAGGAAAGAAAAGGAAGAGAACTTGATAAATTTACTAGTGAAACTCTTTTATGGAAAGTTCTGGATGTAACACAGAATACGGAGACCTAATTACAAAGAATAAATGAATCGGGCTTTCCACACATTAATTTCCACTTCATCATTTCAGCTTTGTTCTGGAACAATTCCCTTTTAGTTTTGTGAAATGCTTTATTTGGTCTTCTTTGTTTAATCTAAATGTATGTAACTTCCTATTAATATTTCCATTTGCCTCTCTAAAATTGTCATTTTATATTTCCCTAGAATTTGAACTTTTCAGGAAAAATGTATTTTTTCTTGTATGAAAAGGAATCAATCCAGAATAGCTGGATGAATGAAGCTATGAAGTCACATTTCGTATGCAGTGACACTGTTTTAAACCAAACTATTCTTTGCTTTTCCTATGTATGGTTGTGTACATGCATATAGATGTTGGATTTCTGCATTGAATAATGCAGAAATGCTAAAGAGAGATAATTTTGATTCCTTATGCAACTTTTGGAAAGCTCTCTACTGGAAAGGGATTGAAGTTTTTTTTTTAATTCTTCAGCTTTGGGAAACTCTTCCTATAGCTGCCAGACTGCACAAATCTAACGTCTTGCATTGTGATGATAATTTAGAAACAAACTGTGAATAAATAATTTGTTTTTCAGAAAAAATGAACATGTAATTTAAGATAAAGTAGCAAATTGAGAGCAATGTCTTAAATGGGTTAACA
This sequence comes from Anolis apletophallus, assembly GCA_030556195.1. Taxonomy (NCBI): domain Eukaryota; kingdom Metazoa; phylum Chordata; class Lepidosauria; order Squamata; family Anolidae; genus Anolis; species Anolis apletophallus. The sequence goes on from JARBWK010000001.1 coordinate 24,966,085, forward strand.
AGAAAGTATGACAGAAAATCCCATATTTCAGTTGTTGTACACAAAATCTTGAAAGCAATAGTACAAACTAGCACTGATTTACAGAACAGCACTTGATATTGAATGTCCATTTAATGGCTGTTCACTATCTCATAAAGTCCAACAATCTTCTTGTAAGACCCAAGAACACTTCAGAATGTCCTTCCCCACTTACATACAAAGTCTTCTAACTCTGTGAAAGATTAAGCCTTCTAAAGTGCAAGTTACAAATATGGAATTGGTAACATGTTGTTCACTGTAATTTTTCTTTTTCTGTTATTTAGAATAACTTTTAATGCTCCAAAACATTTATGGATTAACAAGGTAAGAATACTTTTATGTAAATGGCATGTGTCGGCCTGTCAAAACATTAATGACAAAAAAAATCTAGTAATGGGAACTCTCTCTGCCAAATTCAGGGAGCTGTGTATACCACTGATCTCTGTGCTCTTCTGACATATTACCATGTCATCGCTAAACGTTAAAGGCCAAAAAATGAATCCTAAAAGATAATAGTATCCCAAAGACTGGGATATTTTATCCATGCTGCTAGAGGGATTTTGAGAATGTTAGTTCAGGGGAACGAAAAATCTTCAGTTTGTGCATACTCAGTACTGGCTGCCATTATAGGAAGTCTCTTGTCTGTGTTACTTCAGATGCGCTGTATATTTGTTTTTTGTTTTTCTGTTTCCATTTACCTTATTAGCAAACAGAAATTTAAAAACTGAATCCAAACCTAATTCTCAGCAGTATTTGCCAAATCCATGGGAAGCTCCCCACTAACAAATTGCTCCAGAGTCTGCATGGAAAGAGGATGTAGGGACCAGTGTGGCAAATATTACTGGTGAAATCTGTGAGAATTACTTCAACCATCAGAAGGTCTTTTTAGAGTAATAATTCCCAATGTCAGTGGAAGGAGCCATTGTATTTTTATGAGAATATACCTGTATCCAATCAATTTTTTTTGCTGTTCTTAAAATCAGTATTCAGACTCATTCTTATCATGGATCCAAAATGCACTGTGAACAAGCATCCTTCCTTGATTCTGCTGCCAGAATTCTTTGCTTGATGATGGAGTTTAGCCAACTGCTTCATTTGGCTGCTGTATGCAATTACAACGTTTTAATAATTCCTATGGTCCTGTGGGCCGGCCCTACTAAGTCAGCCTGTCTGGTATATTAACTATGACCTTCCAGCTACTCTCTACCTGTTTTCCCCCTTCTGCTCCAGTTTCAACTACAACAAGAAATCTTGTAAAGGTTAAAAGGTGTCTTCTGTTCATAATTACATCAGCAACCTGAACTATTCTTCTTAAATAACTTCTCTGGATATGTATTCGAAGCCTGTTTAATTGATGGCTAGTAATAAGACAATGTCTTCCTCTAAAAAATTGGACATATATTCTAATTGCTTTATTATTTTTTTTTTCAAAGTAGGATATTATAATATTTGAAGATTTGGCATCGTTCTTCCATTAGTGTTACTCCATATTGGATCAAACATACTGGAATTGTGGTTTTTAGTTCACTCAGTAGCAGGTATTTTAATCATCACTTTATTCTATTGTATTTTCTTCTACATTTATATATTTATAGAGTTAAAATAGATACCAAAGGTAATTTAGTCTAATGCCCTTCTGATGTGAGAAAACCTTCTTTGAAGATGGTTGTCTGTCCTCTACTTGAAAACCTCCAATGAAGGTGAATCCACCACTTTCTAATGTAATTTGCTCCACTTTCGATCAACTTTTAACTCTAGGAAGCTATTCCTAATTATTTATAGTATTCCTTTGGCTTCAGATCTCACCTTGTGGGGCATTAAAATGAACTTACTGCACCTTTCCTTTGAAAGCATTTCAAATATTTGAAGATGTTATTACATCCTGTCAAACTTCATTTCTCCGAACTAAACATATCCAGCTCCCACAGCCGTATCCCATGGTGGTGCTTTATCTCTATTGACATCTTCTGGATATGCTCCATCTTGTCAATATTCTTATTTATTTGGCAGGTTGGAAAAATTACATGTTCATTTGATTGTCAGATTGCTTTTGAAGGAATTAGTAAACAGCATGTGTTGTCGAAGGCTTTCATGGCCAGAATCACTGGGTTGCTGTAAGTTTTTCGGGTTGTATGGAAGTGTTCCAGAAGTACTCTTTCCTGAAATTTTGCCTGCATCTATGGCAGGCATCCTCAAAGGTCATGAGGTCTGCCTGCCATAGATGCAGGAAAAACATCAGGAGGTAATACTTCTGGAACATGGCCATACATGTATACAACTATACCCCTACTTGAATCCTTTGTTTGAGCCATGTGAAGGTAAGCAGAGCCAGCCCTGATTAGTACTCAAATTGGAAATCACTAACAAATACCAGATGTTGTATACACCTTTCAGGAACAACCACCTTTTGAGTATTTATTGCCTAAGAAACCCCATGAAATTAATGTGATCCCCACATGTCAACAGGTGACTTCACATTGTACACATATACACTGTAGGTCTCTTGAGCTAGCAGTTAAGTAGTTAGATCTCAACCTTACTGTTAATCTCAATGAAAGCAGACCTGATGGATTAATGAAATTTCTATAAGTGTTGTCTTTCTAAATGTAATTAGTTCAGTGGTTCTAACTAACTAACCAAGTAACTAATAGGTTTATCATAGAGAAGGAATTGTATGCAGCCCATGAAGTTTTGTGAGTAGGGTTGCCATGTTTTGATATAAAAAATAAGGGACATTTATGGGATTTTTCACAAAAATAAGGGACACTTCATTAAAAACTTGAAACTCAAACATTAGCTAGAAATAGTTTTATTAACAGAATAAGATAATGATTGAAACTCACAAAAGAAACTGACTTATACCCTCTTAACAGTACGTGGTATGTTTCTGCGTGTTTTGTCATGCAGAAAAAACATTATTAGAACTACCTAATTTTCTCCATCTGTATTTAGTACTTGACTTTGCTGACTTTAAAAGTGCAGTCTAAACATTAAAATAAAATAAATTTTATAAAACAGTACATCTTCATGATTATTATGTCACTAGTTAATGGTATAGTATAGTATGGGATACACAGCATTGTATAGTATTGGGGTACACAGCTAGGCCTATTTTAAGAGTAACTCTCAAGCAACCAGAAACTATCTTTATCCAACATGATCCAACATTCCCCATGGGTAATGGTTAATTAGTCTACTGTACTTTGAAAAAGTCCTGTATCGCCTCTTCCTTCCAACAAGGATGCAGGCTGCCCTGCGAGTTGGAATCCCCGGACAGGCATTGCCGTGGAAACCACAGCGCGCACCTTCCTCTGGTCAACCTCGCCCAGTCCTGTCCTGCTAGTCAAAAATAAGGGACAGGGCCTGAAAATAAGGGACACAAATTTTAGGGCCAAAATAAGGGACGTCCCTTAGAATAAGGGACGTATGGCAACCCTATTTGTGAGGACCATGAGACCTTCCTCTCCTCCTTATCTAAACTCCAACAGCCCACACCCAGCTTTTTTCTAATGCTATCTCCTCATTTTAAAAGCTCATTTAAAAGGTCTAACATGCTATTTCAAGGGTTCTTTCCCTAGTAACAGCGAAAAAATCTCTTCCAAATCACCAAAGGCCATCCAGGAGTGACAGAATGTTATTTTAAATTGCCATAATGGCCTATGCAATTAAATGATTGCAGACCTCCTAATCTTCCTCTGATCAACTTCTTACTCAAATACTAGTATAGAGCTTGTGTTCTAGAATTTGCTCAAAACCCTTAGGTAGGATGATAATCTATGACCATATTGTCCTATATGCCTAGTGGGATTCCCAGATATGGTTATATGTACACTATATGACTTCTTAGTAACATTGAATCTTACTGTTTCCTCCTTTTCTTTCCAGGAAAATGTAATTCTCGCTTAGAAGATCTCATATCTACCATGTTGTTGTCATTTCCCTCCCATTTTTCTATGCTGATAGAAATATATCTGAAATCCGTTCTTCCCTCCCTCCCTCCCTCCCTCCCTCCCTCCCTCCTTGCTTGCTTTCTTTCTTTCTTTCTTTCTTTCTTTCTTCTCTGTGCTTAAAGTGATTACATTGACACAACATCCTAAATATCTTTTTATAAATCTTGGTTTTCAAACTGAGCTTTATATTCTGTTGTGAAGAAAATAATTAGTTGACTAAGACAAAATACTTAATAACTGCAGTTTCAATAATGTGTATTTGAAAAAGAACACACATAAACAAATGAACATATATTTGAAAATGTTATTAAGTAATCAATAATATTTACAGCAACTGTAAACAAGGATAACATAGTCAGGGAATTAAATGACCTTGCGTTCAGGTGTATTATTATAGTGTAGATGTTGTTTGACATCAGTTTTTGACTTTTATTTCTATTAATGCAGATAATGGCTTATACAAGCCTTATGGCTGCATTACTACTGCTGTAAAATTTAATTAGATTTTAGAGCAGCTGTTAATGCTTTTTCTAAGATTATGTAATTTGGAGGCAGAGCTAGAAAACTCCATCCATTTCATTTCATTATGTTTTGTAAACAAAGTGAAATGCAATATTTGGTCTGCAATACCTTTTGACATTAATACATACTAATTAAAGCTGAGGCTAGGCCTGATTATCTTGGTGCCATGTTTTGTACATCATGTACAGATTGAGTGGGTAAAGATGACAATACATTGCAAAGAATCTGAATTCTTTTAAAGTGTAAACTAATAATTTTATGTTGTTGAAGGCTTTCATGGCTGGAATTCCCGAACATGGCCGCATGGCCATATAGCCCGGAAAACTCACAACAACCCAGTAAAAATTTATTGTTTCAAGGACAAACCATAGATGACTTTTTTAAAGCAGTGGCTATGAATCTGAAAGAGGGTCATATTGGGGCAGATCAGAAATAGGTTCTGCACCACAAAAAAGGAGCAGTTCATCATGATTCAGCAAACCTTGTGAAATGCATAAATAAATATATTTGGAATCTTCTCAGAGCCATTTGAAGGCTTCTTCCAAAATGAATCCAAGGATGATATTTTCTTTCATTAGCTACCAGCTATCATTTCTGTTTTGTGGCAAAACATATAGATTTATGCTTTAAAGAATTGTGAGGATTTCTGGAGTCAGCTACTGTTTACCTTACTGTTTACCAAGCCACAATAGGATTGCTGAGATCATAATCCCATTCACTCCCAATTCAAGCTTTATTGTATTGATTACTGCATTATAAAGCTGCAGCCTGACACCGAAAGTCTATCCATCCTTGACCGTTCTCCCAATGCTGAAACTACTATAAAAATCTTACCAGATAGATAGAGCTAATAGGCTATAAAGGAAATGGAGGATCTGAGCAGATGCAAAATGACTTTGAAGGAGTGGGGAGATCCACTTCTGGTGGACCTACTCTAAATCAATACGTTTTTTGGAATTTGATACAAAATTATTATTATTATTTTATCTTTTGCCTGTCTCTTCCCATGGCGAAAGCATTTTTATTCTTAAATATAATCTAATTATGCCCTGGCCTATTCGTATTAGGAGTACAAAATGGAGAAGTGAAATTAATTAATGCCAAAATGGCAGATATGAACAAATCAGCAGTGATGCTCAGGGGGAGCCATCAAAGTGACTAAAGGGAACTGGAAAACATTTTTGAACTTTGTTTAAAAGGAGAAATACACACAACTGTGGACTGAGAGCTGCAGATAAGTTTGGAGCAGGAATAATTTTATGTTGAAAAGCTTGAGGGTTCAATTTCGCATTGCCATCGTGGAAGATATCTATTATATATGTTTAAAGTAGTTATGTCTGGTTTGAAGAAGACAGTGATGCTGGGGAAAATGGAAGGTAAAAGGAAGAGGGGCAGACCAAGGGCAAGATGGCTGGATGGTATCCTTGAAATGATTGGCTTGACTTTGAAGGAGCTGTGGGTGGTCACGGCCAACAAGGAGCTCTACTGTGGGCTGGTCCATGAGGTCACAAAGAGTCGGAAGCGACTGAACAAATAAACAACAAAGTAATGTCAGTAATTTTCAGCTTTTTAAGGGGTCTTTTTATTCCCCCAATCTTTTTATACTGCTCTTTACCACTTTAATTTTTCCAATTTTCCTATCATCGTTATTGTTCTCCCTCTTTCCATGTATTAATACTACTTAAATAATCAATAAAAACTTTTTTTTAAAAACAACAACAACAAAGTAATGTCTTCTAACCAATGAAGAAGATGACAAGAGGGGGATAGTTATACTACTGTTTTACATTTTACAGAGCATGCAACATATAATGCAGGCAATACAATTGTAGAAGAAAATAAATAAAATAAGAAGGCAGAGGGAAGATATTGATTTGGTTTGAAAAGATGAAATCCTTTCAGCTAATATTAGCACCAAGCAGTTTTTTGGTGATTTGCAAAAGAAGCAAGGATATTTTGGTCAGTTTAATCAAGCAGACCCTTGACCCCAGCACTCTGTAGGCAAAACCCTTGACCCCTATCTATGGCTGATGTAAGGGCAGATTTTAGCTGATGTCTGGCATGTTAATGAAGGATTGTGTTTCAGAACTGATTTGAGTGTTCCCTAACCATCCTTAAGGCAGTTCTCTGGGTCTCTGCCCTTTCCAGAGGTCATGTGGCACAAGAGCTTACACTCTGTTCTGCCTTCCAGCTTGTGACTGGCCTGGAAAAGACCCTGGATTTCATGGGTTCCTTTCAGGAGCTATGCTGGAAAGATGTGATCTGGGTTTGACTTAATGTCCCAGCCTCTCTCACACTAGTTTACTCCCCCCTTAGTTTTGTGCACCACCAAGAAACAATTTAAATAATAATTAAAACTGCTCTTGTTTCATCTAATATCTTGTGCCTATTCTCTTCATTCCTCTGGTTGATCAGCAAATTGCCTGTACCAGTTGAACTTGTCTCATAATAGTACTTAATAAAAATTTCCTTAAAATAGATTTTATACACACACATGTGCATATGCACACACATTGATGAGAATTAACACAATCCATTATCTGTTATTGTGCACCTTTAATTGAAGAGAATTACAATGAGAAAAGGGAGAGCTTTTTTTTCAAGCTCTGTAAGGTCTTGTCAGCTTAGCTTTTCTTCATTGTGTGATGGTAATTATTAAGAATATATGTTAACTAGAAGGGAAATGTTGTAAAGTAAAGATGGATGCAAGGATTAGATGTGTTGGGAAAAGATATTATAATGATATATGACAGTGACCTAATTTCTGGAAACATCTCCCGGGATAAAATAATACATTAATTTATAGCTATATAATTAACTGGCCAAGAACAAAATCAATCATGTCAAAATCATCACGCAATGTAACAAATCACTATAAGTTTTTGAAATGCTGCTTTGTACCACTGAATTACATCTAATGAACTATTCTTATGAATTCAGTAAAACATATTAAGATATAAATCCAGAGGCCAACAACTCAGTTGTTTTATATTTGTAGCAACTAGGAATAGTCAAGAAAGAATAACAACTTAAGCAGAAAAGTAATTTTCAAGCTTTTTAAGGGAAAGGACTATAGACTGTCTCTGCACTACTCAGTGACTGCAGAATATTGTTACATTGTGTGCAGTCTGCAACACATAGACAAAAGGAACAAAAGAGTGCTTGTACATAAAGAGATGTTGTTTATTTATATCTCACCTTTTCCCCAAAACTGATACTCATTGAGACTTACAAAAATAAATAAATAAATAAATAAATAACAATTTATTTATATTGCACCTTATCTCCCCAAGGGGACTCAGGGCAGATCACAGTACGCATACATGGGAAACATTCAGTGCCATTTTGGATAGGCAATACAGAGACAGACAGAACAGAAAGGAGGTAAGTTGTGTCGACCTCCAGCTTTTTGGCGCCTTGGAAGGTTGTGCTCAAATCTGGCCATGGGGGGTGCTGTCGCGCCAAAGAGACATCGGGATTCCCTCTTTTCTTTTGGTCACCGGGCATTTTCTAATCTTTTTTTCTTTATGATGTCTTAAAATACCTCTCCCACTTGTTTTAGTGGAGCCTAATTTCTTTAATTACAGCTCAAGCTGTTTTCAAACTGCTTAGGTCAACAGTAAACTGGGCTGACTGTTGGCAGCTCACCCGGCCCTGGGGCTTTGAACTGGCAACCTTTTGGTTGATAGATCTTTTCATTGCTGGCGATTTATCAGCTGTGCTAAAGCGCAGTCCTGTATTAAAAGAAATACAGATAATACATACAGATATGTAGAGAGAGACATAAGTAAAAAAACAGGCAAATAGATATTGTAAACTGCAATGAAACATTACACATATAGGTGTAGGTAGCCCACTGAATAATATTTATATGCATCTATAAGTAGGAAGTAGGCTTGTGCTTTGAAAGTAATTTTATGTGCCTTGATGCTAAGAGATCCCTTTGAATACTGATATTATAGACTAACATAGCTATGTCTTTGCATTTTACTCACAATATTTAATTATAGAACGGTGTATAACATCTTCAATTTGTGCCCAGAAGTCTAGCCAACACTATTGCATGCATTACCATGGCTAGTACACCTCGGTAATAGTGGACAAGTATCATTCAGGGCATTGCATGAGTGTTGGTAATCGTGGCAGTAATTTGAGAGAAAGTGCTTACAATTGAGTTGTGGATATATGTGGCCAGGGTTTTGTTTCTGGCGAGCTAGTACAAAACTGCATTGCTTTTTTATGTGATGCTATCACTTCATACCTTTTGCTGGTAAGTTGAACCGTCCCTTGATGGTGGTTAAAATGTAGTGAAGTTTTTCACTAGCATGACTGCTTTCATCAACAGAACCAGAACATCAGCAGTTCTCACTCCCATTGTAGCTCTCTATGCAACTGCAAATATGTTTTAGAGGTCTTTGTGGATTCTGAAGCAGACTTCATGGAACACATTGGGTTACTGAGGGAGCAAGAGAGTTCTATTGCATGAGCAGATCCCCTGGTGTGCTTGTGCATAACCCACATTCTAAACCTGAACAATTAAATTATAGGTAATGGAAGACGAAGAAAAGACACAAGAAGAATTGGATAATTAACTTGGGAAACTTGCTAAAGGATAAATGGAGTAAAAAATCACAAAAGAGAGAGAAGTGCTGCACAGCTAATGATTCCATCTATGAAATTTCAAGTGGTTGGTATGGACCCAGCTAAAAAAGTACTGATAAAATAAAAAGTTAAGGAGTTGCATTTGTGAAAACAGGGAATAGAATTATTGTAAAATACTGTGAATGCAGGGGCAGTCTACAAAAGTTGATAAGACGGAGTGCTAGTGATTACACATGTTCATACTGTATGCGAGGAATGCAAATTGTCCCACTGCCCAGATGTTGCCAGCATAGACCAGGATGAAGAATGCTGTGGCCTACCCAGATAGTTTTAATGGTGAACGTTAAACTCCACTGTATGCCTGGTTTTTGTTTTGTGCATTGTGATATGCATTTTATTGGAGGTATGTTTTAATATGTGTATTTCACTGAGTGTTTTAAAACATTTATGTGTTTGTCTATGTTTTAGTAATGCTATAACCACCTTGAGCCATGAGGAGAGGCAGGCAAGAAATAAAATTATTGTTGTTGTTATTATTATTATTATTATTACACAGTTCCCACTTCTGCTGTACTTGGGGGCAGTGTCTGATAATAAAAAGACTATCTCGTTTTCAGAAGCCAGCCCAGTTACTGCCAGTTGGAACAAAGCAGAAAACAGAAAGTGATGTTCACAAAGCAAAATTTATTTCTTTATATACCATATTTATACCCCATCATTCTCACCCAGAAGGGGACTCAGAGTGGCTGTCTTGCCGCTGTCTTGGATACTACCATAGAGTTGATTTAAGTTGGAAAAAGAAAGAGCAAGTTTGACCACAGTGTTTTGAAAATATTGGTTTGATAAGAAAGTAAGGTTTTCTGAAGTGGGAGATGGGAAGCACCTGTGTTTAATTAAATTTGTCATTGTCTGAATAAAGTGCCATTGCAACTTGAAAATGATGTTGAAAAACTATGTTAAGTCTCATCGGAATTCTAAAGGTGTCGGGTAAATTTAGTCTCATGCACTTCAGGCTCAAACTTCTTATCATGGCTTCTAATGGAATTCACTGGAAACAGAAATGTGCTCATTCCAGTGTTCACATTCTGATTTGCATTCTTGAGTGTGTACGAAAGTTTATCGATGGAGCCTAATTTCTGTCAAAGTGTATTGGCACAGTTTTCAAGTGTTTCAAGACATTGTGGTATTCTTTTGTAACAATAAATTACCAATTAACAGCCATTTTCAGTTATTTTAAGACTTGAAACTTTGTAACTAAAATAGAAATTTGATTTAATTAATCTATATATATATAATCCGAGTGGTCGTGGGATGTCGTATATAGACAAAGAAACTATGGCTCGCAGAGGCACCAAACTTGGCAGCCTACTGGACCATTACACTCGCTACAGACAACAGCAAAAAAACCCCGACCTACATACCTCCCAGCACCCAAAAAACGAGCCCCAAAAAAATGCCAACCCCGGCCACTTCGCTGCCAGCGCGAGCGTTTAGAACGTTCGCACATGGCAGCCAGAGCGCCTCCTCCGCCTCCTCAGGAAGAGCGGCGGCGGGGGACCTGGAAGGAGGAGGGAAACCGGCTCCCTCCCCCAGCCCCTCCCACCTCCTTCCGCACCCCCACCCCCGCCGCAGCCGTCCCGGCAGCTTCCCCCACCTCCGCCAGGATCGGGACCCCGGTTCCCTCCCGATCCCTGAGGAGGCAGGCGGGAAGCTTTTCCCGGGCACCTCTTTACCCGCCACCCCCCGCCCCTCCCCCTCCACCAAAACACCCTCCCCCCCCGACTCCCCGACACCCCGCCCTCCTCCTCCTCCCTCCCACCCCACCCGCGCCCCGACTCCTTACCTGCCGCATCCCTCGCCGCCCGGTTCCAAAGCCTGGCGGGGGTCCGAGGCAGGAGGCGGGACACGCCTCCCCTCCCTAGCCCCTCCCACCTCCTCCCGCGCTCCTCCCCCGCCGCCCGGTTCCGAGGCCTGGCGGAGGGGGGGCAGGAGGCGGGACATCCCTCCCCCTCCCTAGCCCCCCCACCTCCTCCCCGCTCCTCCCCGCCGCCCGGTTCCGAGGCCTGGCGGGAGGGGCGCGGGCAGGAGGCGGAGAGAGAGGGAAAAGAGACTCCGCGCGCCCGGGTCCAGAAACAGCTGGGAGGCGGAGGAGGAGGCAGCGGAGGGGCGCTCACAGCCCCGCCTTCCCGGTGGCGAAGGTCCCCTTTCGTCCCATTGATGCCGAAGGTCCCCTATCGGATGAGAAGGAGGAGGAGGACACAGCAGGCACCACACCACACACACAAAAGCCACAGCGAAGCGTGGCCAGGTCAGCTAGTTCTATATAAAATATATTATGAACGTAGAATTTAAATTATTTGTGTTATGGAACTATTCTTCATGATTTGCCAAAAATAAGTTACAGAACCCCCTTTCCCAATTTTTTTCTGGCTATGGCCCTGGTTCTAGCTAATTCAGTTTCCCTGGATATTATTTATTTCTTCGATTGTATACCACTTTTCTCATCCCTGGAGGGACTCGAAGCAGTTTCCAACATATTCACAGCAAAATTCGATGCCTTATAAAACATGGAAACCTAACATAAAGCAACAGTAATATAAACCTGTGAATTAAAACATTACTACATTTAAACATTAAAACAAGGGAATAAAACATTAATATAAACATTAAAATCACACAATCAAAAGCCTGGTTCAGGCTGTTCCAATATCAAATAACGGTTGCACATAATCCGTGTTCGTTTCTGCTTTGTAGCAGAACAAATCTTTCTACATGCTAACATAAGCTGATACTAAATTAAGGTGATAAACACGAGACCCAAGTTTTCTGGATGGGGACTATGGAAGAGTGTAATGAGACAGAAGTCATTGAAGGAAAGTAGGCCCCATTCACGATCAGTACAATGTATGCTGAGCATAGAAATGAGTGGATAGATAAAGGCTTCATTTCCTGCTGATGAGAAACCTTTGCCAAAGAAGATGGGACACCTCCTTTTGACTGAACCGTAATCAGGAATGACTTTACCTTTCAAGTGGCTGCTTTAGAAGCAGCATCAAAATCCCTGATGAAATATCCCTAAAAATATTCATTTAATCTGGTAATTAAATATGTCATCAGATAGAAAACTGGCAGATTGGTGTGTCTCTTACCAAGAGATGTCTAAGTGCAGCAGCTAAAACACATTGGATGTGTTACATCTGTGTCATCACTCTAGAGACAAAAATAAAGCCTGTAATTACAATATGGTAGAAACATTTCACGGTGCAATTACTCCCAAAAAGGATCTCTAACAGACTGTAAAGCTTCTGGCTTTGTATTCTGTCTATTTCAAGTAAAGCGTTCTGATTGCATTGTGCTAAATACAGTGAAAAATAGAGAGCACTCAACAAATAGGTCAGGAAACAACAAGCTAATTATTTATCAGTAAGGAAAAGTCATCAGCTGCTGATAACCATTATTCATCATTCAGTGCTATTGATTTTTACACAGAGTAGTGATAACTTGTCTAATGAGAGGTTATTGTATAATTCTGCCTGAAAGCTGACTCGTTTGAGAAAGCCATTGACCAGGAATAACTGTATTAACCAGCCAAAATGTCTAAAGTGCTGTAGACAAGATGAAACCAGAACCTGGAGTTGTTTTATAGGTTTGTGGGATGTGACCTCAGTTATTTAAAATCTTAATAATTCCATAGAAAAAAAAATAAATTCAAAGTTACCTATAATGGCCTCCAGGTGAATCTTCCATTAATCTCTATAGGTTTTCTTGCACTGAAATATACAGCCTGTTCAGATGCCATGCCATGAATACAGTGCTCCTCAATAATCTTCTCTAGGCAATGGAATTTGCTCATTATTATCCAAAACATGTATTGCTTCTTATATTTTTAGATCAAGAGCTATTTATTTATTTATTTACTATATTTCTATACCACCCCTCTCAGCCCGAAGGCGACTTGAGGCGGTTTACACATGGCAACCAGTGCCCACGATATAAAATACAATTAAAAACAGTTATATACTAACAGATAAAAACAATAAAATTAGCAATTAAAATAAAAAATACAGTTCCCAGCGTCTCATCATTAAAATAATTTTCCATCGCATCGTCTTATCATTCCGTAATCACAATTAAATAGTTATATTTCATCTGTAAAAGCCTGCTTGCACAGCCAGGTCTTAACTTTATTTTGAAATATTAGGAGGGAAGAGGCTGATCTCATGTCCCTAGGTAGGGCGTTCCATAGCCGAGGGGCCACCGCTGAGAAGGTCCTGTCTCTCATCCCTGCCAATTGGGTCTGCGAAGAAGGCGGGACTGAGATCAGGGCCTCTCCAGATGATCTTAAACACCTGGATGGTTCATAGGGAGAGCGCCTATCACTGTGTTCCTCTTTCTCAATACTTTTTGTTGTTGTTTATTCGTTTAGTCCCTTCTGAGTTGTTGTGACCTCATGGACCAGCCCACATCAGAGTTCCCTATCAGCCATCGCCACCCCCAGCTCCTTCAAGGTCAAGCCAGTTACTTCAAGGATACCATCCATCCATCTTGCCCTTGGTCGGCCCCTCTTCCTTTTTCCTTCAATTTTCCCAGTATCATTATCTTTTCCAAGCTTTCCTGTCTTCTCATTATGTGGCCAAAGTACTTCATCTTTGCCTCTAATATCCTTCCCTCCAGTGAGCAGTCAGGCTTTATTTCTTTGAGTATGAAGTGGTTTAATCTTTCTGAGGTTCAAAAGCATCTATCTTCTTTCACTCAGCCTTCCTTATGGTTCAGCTCTCACATCTATAGGTTTCTACAGGGAATACCATTACTTTAACTTTTTACAAGGAGTTTATTCATTCAGCATTTGTTAAAAGTGTTTACTTGGAACCAAAAGAGGCCTTAATTATCAAATATATTGACTATGCTTGGAGAGTTTCATTAAGTGAAAAGAGATTTATTGGTCGTTATGTTTCTCTTGTTTTCAATGGTGTCCAGCATGGTCCTTTGACTTCAGCTTGCTAGGGAAAAGCATGTAATTTGTTAATGAATTCTTTGCAAGATAAAAAAGACAACTAGCTATAATTTTATTTTATTTGTACCATTTATGCAGTACTGCAGACGTCTATACAGTTATTGTTTGGAGGGTAGGTTTAGCTGTGTAATAACATTCAAGAAAAGCATTAAAATTTAAAATGTTATGAATTAGGCAAAATATAATACATGCATACAAAAAATACTGTCCTGTTACAAATATTTAATGGAAATTGTTTCAATTGATTGCATATGAAAAAAGAGCAGGGCCAGAATTTGAATAGAGATACAAATAACTCTTCATCCAACTAGTTATTCTTCTTTCATTGTTGGGAAGGTAGCACAGCTTTTTTTCATGAAAGATTTGAAGGAGAGGGCCTCTTTTTGTTGGAGACAACCTGTTGTGTATCCTGGAACTCATTAAATATGTTTTTTTGGTGGGTCATATAACAGCATTCTCCATGAAGAAAAGAAAAAAAAAACATTCTTGTGTATTTGCAGAATGAGGAATCAGGTTTGATTTGGGGACAGACTGATTATTTGGGGTAATATATTAACTGGAAGAGATTCACTTCAGAAGTGATTTGGAGAAATTACTGGCTTCCTCTCTGTGAAAATTGTGATGTTTTGGAAGGGAAAATTGTCAATTCAGATGAGTAGTATTGTATTCTGAGGATCAGACTTTAGCTTTTAGTCTCAGTGGTATGCTTTTCTGGATATTTTGTGATTTGACACAATCTTCTGGTGAGTGTGCCATCTCATTATAGCTATTTCTGATGAGATCCATTACAATTTCAGATATTTCTGTTAATACAAAAAAGGTTGGAAACCCCTGATTAGACCTCTAAAGATGACACAGCCCAACAAAAAGATTTGTTTTTGTTTGTTGTTTGTTTGTTTTGTTTTAAGTCTATTCCTGGGTTATTTGGGGCACTGAGAAAACTGTATTGGGTAGACTGCATCAACTCTAGTTTCTTAGATATGGTTATTATGATTTTTAATAGGTGAGCAGATAGTGACTGGTAGATAGCATATGTTCTGGAATCAGCAGGTCAAATACACCCAGGAACTCGAGGCCCCAAATTGTGTGTTGGCCAGTGTAATTATTGACACTGCATTGTGCCTGTAAATGAAGAGAAACCAAATGAGAATTTTGCAAAAATAATCCCAAACCCAAAACTCTGTTTATCATATTTTGAATAGCTGAAGTTTCCTGAGATAACTCAGAGACAGCCCCATGTGGAGCATATTACATAAATTAGTTTTGTCTGCAAGGAAGACATATAGCATCATGTTAGGTTTAATTTTCCTAGGAAATGGACAGAAGCTTTTATAGTTTATGCTCATAACTGTACTTTGCATTTGAACAAGTAGCTAAAAATATTAAGAAGTATATTTATTTGTTTTCTTTTTTTATGGTCACACCCTGTTTAGGTTTATGTTCCAGATTAAAACATACCTTCTTGATATGAAAAAAGTAAATTATTTTTTCATATTGTTTTAGAGATTATGTTGAATTGTTATTCTCTTTTAACATATGTATAGTATCTAGTTATTTTTATAGATTCCAACTTTCTTAGGATTTTTAGTTTTAAGCATATTTAAACGGAATACCTCAAAATTCCATTTTGTAGCATTGTACCTACTACAGTGTGTCAGCATCATTTTCCTTTTCAGTGTATCACATCTGATAAATGACATCCTGTAGTTAAGAAAATTACACACACTTAATACCTGAGGCCAATGAATTGCAATATCAGCATAAACCAAAGTGATTATATTGTTTCTTCTAGCTGCCAAAGGGAGCTAGCTCTTGATATAATCTAAGGTGGGGGATTATTATCTCTTTGTATTTAAGGCCAATTTCAAGATGGGAATTCATTGTTGAGTTTGGTATGGCATAAGTTTCATTAATAAGATAACTTGTAGTGAATGCACACATTTGTAAATGGTTTCTAATGATATCAGTATCATTGTGGATTCTTTTTATGTTGAGTGAAAGGCACCTGTTGACTCATGCCACATATATAATGGAACACAAGGCATATAATGAAGCGAGGGGGGCGCCTCCCTCTTTAATGTCTGTTTTAATTTCCCCTGAAAGTGATCTTCATTATATCTGCATGGTACATTTCCCCCCGTAACGCTTTGTGAGGATAATGTCTGGAAGGACATTCACAAATGAAGCTTTTCTGAAATAGTCCTCAGGCTGATCCAGAATGAGTTAATCATATTGGTTCTTTCAGAGCTATATCCTTACCTCAATAACAACTTCTAATTGGGCGGAAGTGCCAAAGAGAGAGAAGAAAAGATTTGGGTCTCAATAACTATGCAAATGTTCATCTGTTTATAAAAGTATTTTCTACGATTATTTGGCACCTCAAAGTGATTTACAAGTAAAATATAATAAAAAAAACGAAACATACACTTGAGATCACATAAGAAAACATTTAAAATGACAGTAGTCAGTTTGCATAACTACATTAAGAACATTCATTGTTGATTATGGTGAGCTCACATTGACTACCAAGGGCCTATTATATATTGTGAGTGCATATCTGCAGTTTGCCATGGACAATGTCATTTTCTTTCTGTGGTTTCATGCAGAATATACACCTTTGGTCTCCCTCACCTGTTCTTACTCAGGCCAAGGTGATTTGTTTATAAATGGAATTACACTGCTTAGAATGATATGTAAATTTATGGAAGCTTTTAACTGTTTCCTCTTCTGACAGGCATATTGGTCAGGCAAAGTGATGATGGTGATGATGGTGATGATGATCTATAATCACTTTGTATATTTTATAGCATCGTTCTTTCTAATAGTGTGGCCCAGATAATTAGTTGGGTTATGCATATTGTTGCTAGCAGTATTTACTGGCCAATGTTCTGTGTATTTTCATTATTCTTATTGTTATCTCTAAATATAAAAGGTCTCCAGGGAATATGATTGCCTTGTTGATTATTAATTTTCTCCAATTTTAATGTGAATTGGAACATACTTGTTTTTGCTTTCAGTGGGGGCAAGGTCAAAAGTGTGGAAGCATGTCATAATTGGATGCCTGTTCAAAGCATGAGGGAATCCAATCTATTACATGCACTTCAGTGCACTAAACTAACACTACATGGAGCCATCAGAGCATAGAATGGACTCACTAATCTCTCCATAATAATTATAGCAGGTGTGCCAAGTAGCATAAAATACACTGATTGTCTGAAGCACTACAAAATATATTTATTTTTAGTTCCTTTCCCAAAATGCAACCTGAACCTCCAGAGTGCCTTAAACAATATTCACGTGTCAGCTTTGCTTTATAGTGAAGGTCAAAACAAAAATTGAATCATGCTATATTTCAATGTGTGTTCTAAAACACTGTATATTTCACAACAAACAAGTGACTTAGGTCCATCTTTACTGCTCTATGAAATCCACATTATCTGATTTGATATAGTCACAGTGGTGCAATGGGTTAAACCCTTGTGCCAGCTGAACTGCTGACCTGAATGTTGGCAGATCAAATATGTGAAACTGGGTGAGCTTCCGTTTGTCAGCTCCAGATTTCCATGTAAGGACATGAGAGAAGTCTCCCACAGAAGGGGAGAACATCCGGGCATCCCCTGGGCAACTTCCTTGCTTATAGATGGGACACATCTTTCATGAAGATGATCTTTATTTATAGCCGTTTCCCCAAGGATGGCTTAACATTAGAGTGGTTAAAATATAATTAAAAACATTCAAAAGTTTAATGTTAAAATAGCATTAAATGATTAATATTAATAAATACCAGTGAAACATTTTACACAATTGCAACAGACACCTGAAATGATAAAAAAGCAATTGAAAACAGTGCAATTTTAAACAATACCGCATCACCTTAAAGCACTTACATATTACTAGACCAAATCACTTATTTGTGGTATAAGAGTAAAAACAAAAGGATTCTAATTACTAAAAGCAACAGAACTAAACATTTTATGGAAGCACCTTTGTTTGTTTAAAGATTTAAGCTTCCACCATACCTTGTTTCCATGCTTGGATTTTAATGCTTTAAATTATTGCAACCAGCAAACTTGTAAGCATTCCATGAATCAGTTTTATCCCCAGGCTTGTTCGCCTTTCGATACAGCTTATTTTGTATTCACATTTTGTGCATCTGGTCTTAAAGTCCCTAATTTTTACATTTCACTTTTGTTTCTGCAATATATATGGGATTGTTACTAACAGAACAATAAAAATTATGCAGGAACACACTGTGAATGATATGTATTCCATGGTTTATGGGCCCTTAATTCTTCAGCACATGGGAAGGTTTAATGTTGTTTTAGATTAAAATTGGAATAGAGTCACTAAACCATCTCACTTCTCTCTCTAATTTTTATTTGAATGCATGCTGGCTAGACACTCCAATATCAACCATTCCAGCATCGCTGATAGAGATACTCAGCAACCATAATCCTATGTACACTCATATGACAGTCTCATTTAACATGATGACACTTACTTCTCACTGTTTATGTCACACATAATGTCCTGTATCAGTAGGAAATATTTGAGGTCTTTATCTGAGGTTTAAACCAAAAGCAACTCTTCATGGTAGCTAATAGCTAACTAATTCAATTATAATTTAAAAACTAACAAAAGCTTTCCCATACCAAAACAACAAAAGCTTCTTCCACTTTTGCTCCATGAAATCAGTCCTAATTAACGAAGTATAATTGGGTAGTTTTTGTAGCTCCTGACACATTTCCATATGGCTAACTGGACAATACTGCCTGCTATTAGGCAGCAAGCTGTAGTTAGACGGGTCCAGCCTATTTACGTGACCGTGTCTTCCCCTATGAGCCTGCCTGAGCCCTGAGGTCCACCAGGGAGGTCCTCCTCTCGATCCCACCTTTGTCCCATGAGCGGCTGGTGGGGACGAGGGAGAGGGTCTTCTCAGTAGTGGGTCTTCGGCTATGGAATGCCCTCCCCAAGGAGACTAGACTGGCCTCCACTTTAAAGTTCTTTAGGAAGCGGTTGAAAACATGGCTTTTGAAACAGGCATTTGAAAAAAGGCTAATTGTAAACCAAGAGATGGAGGTCATTAATGAGATTAATTTTAATTGGGTTTTATTGCTTTACCAACAGTAATTTATTTTATTTATTTATTTATTTATTATTCGGCTTCTATGCCGCCACTCTCGGCGGGCTCGGGGCGGCTCACAATACCAAAACAGCAACATAAAAAACAGCAACACAGATTAAAACATAGCAACAACAACAACAACAACAACAATTTTATTGATTAGCCAGAAGCCATATCTCAGAACACAGACACATTGGATTCTAAAACAATCTGAGGAGCGACCATTACATCAATAAACCCCTGTTTTGCCCAAAACAGCACCACAGGTCCTCATCCAAAAAACAGCTATGTAATCACAGATGGCTTTACAGAGAAAACAAGCAGTAGCATCTGTTATAAAACATCATTAAAACATCACAATATCTCACCATTGAATCTAATTGCTCAAACAGCTTAGGTGGTGTAACCTTCCTTGCTGTAAGTAAGTGGTTAATTTAAAACCACTCAACCAAACTTGACCAGATAGGTCTAGAAGCACCTTCTGATGTAATCAAACAAATGGTCAGCCCCGATTTATAAGAAAACACTTTTAACTTAGATTGGGGTGAATCGACCCTAAAAACCACTTCAGATGTTGAGTGAAACCATAAAACATCATTAAAACATCACAATGTACAGCAACGATTTAAAAGCTGGAAACAGCTTTCAACAGGGGTGAATCAGTGAGATGGTTTTTAGGTTCTGTGATGTTTTTAGTGATGCTATATGTCTTAATTGTTGTAAAGTTTTATATATGGATGATGTTTATGAGTTATAATTAATATATCTATAGGGATGCATATTTCTTCTCTATATTGTGATTTATCTTTTTGATTTATTTGTTTTGATTTAACCTTTTTATTGCAATTATGACTATTATTGTGCACATTGTTTCCTCTTGTTGTAAGCCACCCCGAGTCCCCTTGGGGAGACAGGGTAGGATGTAAATAAATTCTTCTTCTTCTTTTTCTTCTTCAGCAGTGAGCAATGTGAGGCAGAAGCAGGGTGATGTAGGAAAGAACAGAGTGGTATTTGTCTTACTCAGGCTTCCCAAAGTTCATTTGCTGTCTCCAGATATGAAGCAGATGTTCTGCCATTACTAATGCTGAAGAAAGGTCTAGTTAGCTTTGGTGCATAGGATGCAAGAGTTCACCATCTTACTTTTTGTGTTAATCTTGGGATAGTCCTATGATTGCATAAAGAGTTGGAATATGAACCTGAGAAGGAATTACTATATCATATGGGTTCTTGTCACTTGATGGGTTTTTTCTTTAAAAACAAACCAACTTTGTGATAAGGGAAATCTGAGACTCGGGGTGCATCTACACTGTAGAAGTAACACTCCCAAATAATGCATTATATGGACAGTTTAGACCAGGGGTGCTCACACTTTTTCAGCATGTGAGCTACTTATAAAACAACCAAGTCAAAATGATCTACCTACTCACTACAAAAATGGGAAACATATAACACAATATCTGCTTTGAACTGGGTTTTCTGAGTCCACACTGCCATATAATCTGATTCAAAGCAGATGAGATGGGATTTTATTCAACTGTGTGGAAAGGACCTCAGATAACCCTGGGCCGGCAGCACTTGGGCGGCATCAAGAGCCTGCGGGACGGGACTGATCCTCCTGCCCTTCCTGCGATCTACCAGGATGCCCTACGCGATCTACCAGTAGATTGCGATCTATCTAATGAGCACCCCTGGTGTAGGCCTATAGCAGGGGTTGTGAACCTATGGCTCGGGAGCCAGGTGTGGCTCTTTTGATGATTGCATCTGTCTCCCTTGGCTTTCAATATAAGGAGAGGCGATTGAGCTGTTATCGCCTCCTCCTCTGCTGCATTGGAAGCCGAGGCGGGCCTGGACTGGAAGAGCCTCGGTGAAGCAAACGAGGCTCCTTCAGTCCAGGCCTCCCTTGGCTTTCAATGTGTGGGCAGAGGAGAAGGAGGAGGCGATAAAGGATATGGGAAGAAGCCATGTGTGCCAGGAGTGTGAGGCAGCAACTTTTCCTTGATTCTTCCTGTCTCCTTGATTCTTCGCCACTGCTGCCTCCACTGTTGATGGCTGCCTCTTGCTTCCCACTGGGTTCCTTCCATCTCTATCAGCTGCAAATGCCACTTTTGATCCTCGTTTTTTTAAAAAATCCCCAAAAACCTGCAGTGGCAAAGAGAAGCAGCCTTGAGAAGAGAAACTGCATGTATAAACCATGATGGGTCAGCACAAAAGGCAATAGGGCAGCAACATTGGGTGAGGCATAGGGAGGCTTTCTGGGGGCTTGCCAAGACAGTTGGGTAGCAAAACAAAGAAGTAAAGATGGAATGAGGGCGAAAAAATATTTTCCCAAAAATCGAATCTCAAAAAAAGTATGTGTCCTAAAATTGATGACATATTATAATCAAATACAGCAATTAGATTTTGTTTAAAATTACCTGGTTTCTTATACATTACACTTCCAGGTGGCCTATGGATCCACCTGTATTGGTGTTGCAAGTCCTTGTTCTGTTTTACATCTAGTCCACCTATATTTGCTTTGAAATAAACAGTGTTCTGAGGATGCTAAATTTCTGCAAAGATACGGTCCAACATTGAGAGCTGACATTCAACTTAAAACCACTGTGGGGGAACTGGCAGCACAGTTGAGAGTGGATTTTCTATCTCTGTAATTGTAGAAACACGATTTGCTCTACTACATTGCCAAGAACCATTTTTTCTTCATGACAATTTTAAATGTATGATATGGATGGTGTGCTTTCAAATGTATCATTGACATGACTCACCAATCACAGCAGAGATGGGACTAAACATAGTTCCATTCTTCAGCTAACCACTAGCAGTGCCATTCTCATATTTGTGGCTTCAGAGGAGAGTCCTGCTGCTCAATCCGTCCTCTCGGTTATAGCAACATGCTTGTTTCCAAGCACAAAGGACTGATCTTGGATCCAGACTCTAAGTAAGTAATAGCTACACTGCATGTGGACATTGCTTTTAATCCTGAAGCATTAGCTTCATTGCCTTATCAAATTTTAAATAGAACAAAAAATTGAAAGGGACACTTGAATTCCATTAGATTACCAGTCAAATATAAATGCTAAAATGCTGTTCACATAAAGGAGAAAAAAAGTAACAGAAAGAAGAAAGATATATTTGGGGAAAGCTATAAATTAGAATGACAAACTGATATCCATGAACTGTTAGAACTGGCCCACCTAAAAATAAATGAACAGCTTTTCTACTTTGTTTTATTATGCCTCCTCTTTCTTATAAGCAAGGATACAAATGTCAATTGGATTAGTTTCTCAACTGCTTTTATGGATATAACGGCATTAATTGTTGCATAATACTATTTTCAATTCAGTTAAAATATATGGGCAGTAGTTTAAATGGAGGTGCCACACAGAGCTCTTTGGTGGAAATCCTTTTGCTGCCTGCTATGCCAATTATGTTATCTGTCTGTCTGATTCATACAATACCTGTGTGTGATTGTTTGGATGCGTCTCCTCACAGTATAATAATGCAGAAACTTGACAGTTAGTTCTCCTGCTGTGCTGCTTTTGTATTTTGCACTGACTTTTCTAAGGATGTGTTTCGGCTTGTTCTGTCTCATGATATTCTGTCAACTTTTACTGAAGGCCCGTGAACTCCATTTTGTGCATCCTTTTCATGTCCAGATTTCAGCAAGCACCTTGCTTCCTAACATCTGTAATAATGTTTCTGTGAAAGGTGCTTTTCCAAATAGACTTTCTACTAGAACATCCACTTTATTATTATTTTTTTTAAAAAAACAGTACTTTATTTAACGTTAGCTAATTTGTAGATGTTTAGGTCAGGTGAGGGGTTTTTTTTCTTTTCTTTCTTAACTAAATGAATAAGTTAAAATTCCTCTATTTGGGAATTATCTTAAGATTGTTTTAAAAGATTTAAGGAGTAGTTTAGTTATTTTAAAAAGTTTCTGTCTTTGAAACAGTAGTTTTAATGGTTTTTATTCGTGTATTACTTTGGGAGCCTCTGGGAGGTGATACAGAAATATCTTTAATAACCTGAAATAATTAAGTCTTTAATGACTGCATAACAGACATATTTCAGCACATGACAACCTCCCCCCCCCCCCCAATGATCAAATCAACCAAAACAAAATATGAATTCAGTATGTCAGAACTCAGTCACAGATATCACTCATTCTCACAGGAGCCCCTGGTGTCACAATGGACTAAACCCGTGTGCTGGCAGGACTAAAGACCAATAGATTAGAGGTTTGAATCTGGGGAGAGTGCAGACGAGCTCCCTCTGTCAGATCCAGCTTCCCATGCAGGGACATGAGAGAAACCTCCCACAAGGATGGTAAAACATCAAACATCCTGGCATCCCCTGGGCAATTCCCTTCCAAATGGCCAATTCTCTCACACCAGAAGCAACTTGCAGTTTCTCAAGTTGCTCCTGACATGAAAAAAAACCCATAAATCTCATGGCCCACTCCAAAAACCATCAAGTTTTTCAAAGAAATATTAGGCCTGTGTGATCAACGAAAAAAGTTTTAATACTCATTACTAAATTAGGGGGGCACAGAGATTTTTCTCTAAAGTGTTTCTAAAATATCATTAGGAGTCTGTATCTATAACGAAATAATGAAGTCTTTGTTACTTTTTGTTAAGTAATTGTGCTGGGGGGGGAGTCCAAACCCAGCCATTTTGGGGGAGAAGTGGCATCAACGACATACACTTGTTGCTCCAGGAAGCCTAGGAGGAAATATTTTACTTTTCCAGAAGTCTTGAATTGGTAGATTTCCTTGTTCCATATTATAACACATTTTTCTTTCTAAAACTGCATGCATTTTTAAGTCCAGTATCTGAATCCTGTCAAAACTAATATTCTCATGAACATCTTCTGCATTTTACTTGTCTTTGGAAGTTGGTGCAGTAGCAATATTACACACTTTTCCATAGTATAATTCTTAGAGTTCAGTGAAAGTTTCTATTTATAATGACATTTTGCATGCATATCACAGTCATATCTGTAGTGTGCAATTATAATGGTTTGAGGAGAAGGCACTTCCCAACAGAGAATTCAAAGAACTTTGCAAGATATAAATCGCAGAATTAACTCATGAAGTTACCAAACATCAAGTGTTACTCTACAGTGCCCATGTTCAGAAAAATCCTATTGTCTGGCCCTCTGGGGCTTTTTCAGATCAGAAATGCTGTGCATGTAGACAATGAGTACAAGAAGAGAAATGTTCTCAAATGCTATTCATGTCAAAGTGGTAAAGGTCAAGAGGGCTTTCTGATATGATTTTTTTTTCTGAATAAGAGCATTAGCTGTTAGTCAACATGGCTTTTCTTTTTTACTCTATCAAAACCTTTTTCAGAAAGTGGCAGAAAAAGAAAAACAATGAAAAATAATATTTTAAGGACTCTCACCACTATTTGATCCACAGTCTCCTAACAATGGGACACATTTGTGCCAATCCACAAGCAACCAAGTTTAAATGTAAATATGAATAATAAAAAGAAAACACCTGATTATAGTTTTCCTGGCCTCCCTTTTTCTATGTAAGCCAAATATAACCATATTACACCTAGAAATGTTTGCATCAATAAACATAATTTATACCTATACATTTGGCGTCATTGATGTAATAGTTCACTGTATGCCCAGTGTTAGCATACTAATCAGCCTTATGTCTCAATCATATGCTAATAGAATAAGTAAAATAAGTAGAGCTTTGTATATAAGAGTTAGTGACTCAATTTGAATGCCAGACTTGAATCTACAAGGACTCGCTGGGGATCAGAAAAAGACTCCAATCAATCCCCGGAAGTATTATTTTTACTCCTGCATGACACATTGCCCTAAGCACATGTGTAAGGCTTGCCCATGAGTCATGAAATCTGCCTTTACAGTTCATTAATCTTAACTCTCAGCTTCCATTGGGAGAGGACAAGAATACAGATAACACAAAAGTCATTTTAAGCCTTTGAGGATACAGGGGTTTTTTTTAATGCACACTACTTGATATGCTGGTATTGCAAGAATCCTGTTGTAAGGATACACAGCATTTGATAATACAAATGTGAGATATTATTGAAAGTCTAAAAACTTGCTCAAAACATGACTGCCAGAATTTTTAGATGACGATAAAACACTAATAAGAAAACAGAAAATTTGTAAACAAAAACTCTATGCCAAAAGAGCTTCATGGTATGCTTTCTTTGTAGCAGTTCAGCCTTATAATGTTCAGAGATGAAACACATGTATCCCTATCTGTTCATTGATCAATCAACCCTACCAATTTACTTAAAAATCAAGCATAAGGTAGACAGCCAGATGGCCATGTTCAATTGGAATCTACCCACCTGTAACTTAAAACTGTTAGACCTAGTTTTATTCTTTGAGGCGGCACTCTCTGTGGTAGTCCTTGGGGTATTTAAAATGATTCTAGCATGTATATCAATGATGAAATGATTCTAGCACATTCAGTTTTTAACATTCAATTACTTAACTTATGCTTGGGTTATTTAAAAGTACTATTATCATATGATCTCATAGAGAACTGACTTCCATTCTCTAATATCCTATCCCATCTGATTTGTCGTCAATCCACTCCTTTGAGCTTCACACAAATCTACCATTTGCCAAATTATACAATCCTGTGCTTTTCTTTTTCATTTCTGGCTGAATAACTTAATCATTGGTTTGTCCCATCAAATATGCAGTCTGTCCAAGGGTCGCTTGTGGTCTCTTGGTATCAATTTCTTTAGTCAACATGTCCATCGGTTGCTTTTTGTTCATGCTACAGTATATGCCCTACCCGTCTTCTTTTTGCCTCATAGATTTCATTGACCACATCATGTACCCTGGTTCTTTATTGCTGATTTTATCTCTTATTATCATGCCACATATCCTTTTTTCCATTGCTCTCTGAGTCACCACCAGTTTTTTCTCCACTAACTTTGTTGTTGCCGATGTTTCAGTTGCATGTTTCAGTGCCAGTAAAACTGTAGTGTTGAAGATATATTCTTGAATATACTTATTTTAATTTCAGGATAGAATGGTCACATTTAACACATATTTTTGCCTTCATCTATTAAGGAATATATTTTTCCCCATTAGTGTGGAATGGTGTGTATGTTGTTATGCTTCAGTAATGCAGAAAGACCCTCATATCTTTAAGGCATATGTTCTAAGACACACACACACTGTGGATATCTGGGGGGAAAATAGGCAAATAGCAAACCTTATATTTTGTCACTTTTTCTGGCAAGCATACTATGTCCCAGAGAGACCCAATCACACTGTTTCTTAGCCAGCACTCCTGTTCATCTTTGAAGATGTTGCTCCCTATCACCCCTTGTTGTTCTTTTGCCCTTTGATATCTTTTTATATGAAGGGCTTCAGGAAAAGTACTGAAAGCAATGAAGATACTAAAAAGAAAACACAAAACAAATTACTAGTAATAAGAAAAAACACTTCCATGGAGTAGAATTCTTTTTTAAAGGGCACAGGGAAATAAAGAAGAAACAGCCCATATTTTTGGTTGGGAAAAGTCAATGCAGATTATTTAATCAACATTTAGATCAATACTATTTTTCTTTTCCGATCCCAGGGGGTAGTGGAGGTTACAAAGTTGTTCTTGCAGGCATTTTAGGTACAGGCATAGTTGTATAAACTGAAGTTTAATCCAGACAAGATAGACATAATGTTGGTCAGAAGTTCTGTAAATGTGGTGGGAAGAATAGATTTATTTTGAGGCAGCAAAGTACACAGCTTGGCAATAGTTCTTGATCCCTAGACAAATATGGCAGCAGTGTCAAGGAACCACTTTTTACTAGCTTTGTCTTCTAATGAAGACATTTCTGTTTTGCTTTTTCTTTCCTTTTCTATGAAGTAAATAGAAGCCATCATTCTCTAGAAATTGTTTAAAGCATCCTAGATTGCTTTAAAAACAACCCAAAGTCTTCTGTTTGTAAAAAAAAAATGCTGTTGCCATACTACTTTATAATACCTGTTATTTCCTTTTTTTACTGTTTGTTTTCAGACTCAATTGAAAGTGCCTATCATGGCTTTCAAAGCCCTAAATGATTTAGGCTTAAACTACAAGTAGTGAACAAACTATACACACTAAACATACGTTCAGATTATTTATCTATTTAAGCAAGATAAAGTATGTAGAGCTCCAGCCTGCATCAAAAATAATATACATAGGCCTCCCCAGCTGTGGTTATTTTCTTTTAAAATTACATCTCACCGTTATTAAAATGTTGGTTGATTACTGCTTACTTGATCTACATCCCACCTCGGAGTTTAAGATCATCCAGGGAGGCCTTGCTCTTGATCCCACCTTCTTCGCAAACGGGTTTGGCAGGGACAAGAGACAGGGCATTCTCAGTGGTGGTCCCCCACTTGTGGAACATGCTCCCCAGTGAAATTAGGTCAGCTCCATCCCTCCTTTCCTTTAGGAAGAAGCTCAAATCATGGTTTCGGGACCAGGCATTTGGGTAGCAGGCTTGACAGCAATTGCAATGTTCACGAGAACTGGCAATGGACAGGCTTTGGACTGAGTCTTTGGATGCTGAATTGGACTTGGATATGGCTATATGGTTGATAATAATGTTTAAATTGGATTTTAACCTAATGTTTTTGCCTGATGTGTAATGTCGTGCTATACTGTGTTTTGTATATGTTGGCATCAAATGGTTGCCATTGTAAGCCACCCTGAGTCCTCCCCCCTCTTCTCCGGGGGATGAGAAGGATGGGGTACAAATGTTTGAAATAAAGAAAAGAAAAATGATAAATAGATATGCATTGCGTATTTAGTGTATCATGAAGATTGACCTTGAGAAATCTCCTGCCTTTGGAATTGGCATCTGTTCCATCTATTGAGTTGAAACTATATATATTTATCAGGTGGTTGGAGGCAAAATAAATGTTCTTCTTGTTGAAACTCCATTTTGATAGAAATTCATGTAGATTCCTTTTTTCATGTTTTAAATAATTATTTTAAAACATTTTTAGTTTGGCTTGTGCAAGGATAAACCTTCTGTGTAAATGAAGGATTGCATTGAGGATTGTGCCATTAGATTATTTTACTACCCGCCTTCTATGTACCTTTCAATTAATATACCAAAGCAATTAAACTTTCTATAATTATCCCAAATCCTATTTTCACCCACCTCTCTGTGGGGAAAACAGGACAGCTGGACATTTGCCAAATAGTCCATTTTACAATTGCTTACACTTCAGAAATAGCAATCACCACTAGTTAAATGCATTGGGCAGCAATTAGAAATTAACTTATTTTTACTGTAGCAAGAAAGAAAACAGTTCCATACAATGTACAGCCCATTGTATAGCTGAATAGCAGCAGGCCATAGCATAAAACCTGCATGTCCAGTGTACTAACATCATAATCAAATGAAGGAGCTTTTATGGCAGAATAAACATTGGTATTTCATAATAATATGTAAACAGGCACTGTTTCAGGGAATATAGACTTTTAAATGCATAGAACTAATTCAAACTGTCTTTTCAAAACTGATATAAACAAGGGTGTTAATATTTTTAAATAGTCTTTATGCTTTTGTACTAGAAAAAAGTTTTAAATAAATATAGTTTCAACTCAATATGTTGTATTGGGCCCAATACTGAGAGGAAGAAAGGCTATAAATGGAATAAATAAATGTTAAAAATGGAGAACAATAAAAACAATTTATGTTATTATGGAGCTGTAGACTTGTTTTAAATTTATTAAAATATATTTGGGGCTCTTTTTTTCCTTTTTTGTGCATTAGTTTTCTATTAATTATGACACTATTTTCATATTATTTACAGATTTGATGCAGACATATATTTTTAAAATGCAAATCCTTGCTGCAATCAAATTAGTCAATTGAAAGAAAAGAACACTTAAAGGAAGGGAAAATAAATTTAAATGATATACATCAAAATATAGTAATCATTCCCCAGCCAGTGAATTTAGAATACTATATTTATGACAGTGAAAATAGTTATTATATGTGTGACTTTCAATAACCATATTATTCACAAGAGACATTATTTTACTAATGTTGTGTATGCATCACTAAAAAGTACCAATTTTCCAGCTAGAGTTGTTCCTATAAGAGATTAGACTTTGTCCCCATCTCTACTGCTCTATAATGCATTTTCAAACTGTATTATATGGCAGTGGAGATGGGGCCTTTGATTCCATCACTGAAAAGGCAACATCTTGTATTTCTTTGTGCAAATGGACTTCTTCCTTCCATTGCAATGAAAAGAGGAGACCTTATCAACTTCCCTTGTGCTGCTCTAATATGCTCATTATTGTCCTTATAATTATTGCTGCTTTTTGCCAATCTTTTAAATTTATTTATTACAGTTTTGTAAGTGGATGAAGACATGGATGAGTTGTTATTGTTGTAGCAGTTTTAGTAGAATAAGTAATAAATAATAGGGGTGTTTTTTTAAAAAAAGACATTATAGAAACATCATTAACATTAGAAAACCATCAATGTAGAATATATGAATATAAGAATTAGGAGAAAAGAGAGCTCTGATGGAAGTTTTTTTTAAAAAAATCCTCCATTACGTTCTGGACCTCATATTTGCTTGTGTTTATATTAAGATATTTGCATGTGTGTATATACATTCCAGCAGATAACGGAGGAAATTAAAAAAAACTTCCACTGGATGTCCCCAATCTGCTCTCCATCTTGATCTGCTTCAAAAGAAGACAGTGAGGATAGAGGGGGACCAAATCCTGGGACTGGCTGAAGGACTCCCTTATCCTAACTCATCTTAGAGCATATATATCTGAAATAATGTTTTGCCCAAACAAATAAAAAAAGCTTTAACACTGCTTTTTGAAAACCACGAGTTCCACAATTCTAAGGTTTCATGAAGATAATTCTTCTAACTCAAAAGAAGCTAAAATATTAAATGAGTATGTGCTTTCAAAGCTCAGTTTTACTTACAACATAAAAATACTACCTAATCCACACACATACTAAATTCTCATTAAGACAGTTAGACAAGATGAAAAAGTTTGACACCCTTGTTTGCATCAGTGTTTTTCCATGTCTCTGCAACCAGTGCTATATAACAGATTACAAAATAACAATTAAGAAAGCACAAGCAGGCTTTTCTTTCTCTTATCTAAAATGTTGCACACTGACTAGAAATTTTACATTTGTTATCAGAAAAAGCATATCAACATGAAAAAGTTATAATAAACATAGATGTTAGATACTTTTAGATGTTTTTAGATGTTTCAGGTATTTAGCTGTGTGTTTCGACTGTAAATCACCCAGAGCCATTAATAAATCCCAAAATAATAAATAAATAAATGTAGGAAAATTTCTAAATTGCAAGTATAAAAGATGCCTGGAACTTTAATTATACTCAGATTATTATTATTATTATTATTATTATTATACTATAATACTATTGTTATAATATTATTTAAGGATCTCAAACTCTAAAACCATTGAATGCAGTTCAAAGCTAGTTATTTTATCAAACAAATATAAGAACAATATGAAATTCATATTTGGGTAGGAGGGGTTGTAGCTGAGGCTGAGGCTGAAAGAGAGGGGATTGGGGCCAGGAATGCAAAAAGGGTTACTCATGAGTCAGACGAAGAGCAGCAGAAGAAGAGAATAAGACAAATACGATGATTCGTTCCTCGGCTTCTCAGAGGATGATTGGGTGTGATGATGGAGAGCAGTCTATGGGAGATGGGGATTCACTGAGTTCTGAAGAGGTGTCCAGCAATATGGATTGGACTAAAGTACAGCAAGTACGGGATGTGTGTGAAGAACCTAGTAGTAGCTATTCATTTGTGGGGGTTACTGGGGATGGGAATTGGAGTACTGAGGAGCAGGCTTCATGCTAGGGTGATCTAAGTCATTGCAGAAGACGAATGGCTTGGCATGAAAGGCAAAAGGCAGCACATGAAGAAGTAGTAGCAGCTGAGAGAAATGATGATGGGGCGTTACATGTTAGCTCAATCTAGTTCTGAGGAAGAACTTTTAATAAAGGGGGATCGGGAATAACCCTTCCTTGCAGCTGGCAAAGAGTCTTTCTTGTTGCCTGTGCCCTGCCCTGTGTTGCTGATGATTGGACTGTGGACCTTGGATCTTGGACTTCCTCCTGGACTCTGGTATCATATCTGGTGGGATCCACATCTTGTACGCTTTCACCGGCTACACCAAATCAAATCCCCGTGTGCTAGATTCTTCTGGTTTCCCATTTTGACTTTGAATCATCTCTGGCTAATCCTTGACAATGATTGCTCTTTTGGTTTGACCTGGGACTGCTTTGGTGATTTTCTACTGCCTGCCCCTTTGGTGTGACGACTGCTACTGCTTGCCTCTTCTGGTGTGATGACAATGGACTGACTGATGACACATGGCTTTCTGTCCCTTTGTTCCTCTTGAGTTCGAGTTTGTTGTGGATTTTCTGGAGATTCAATCCACATTTTGTGCTACTGACTTACTTTTGACAAGACTGGTTGTATTTTTGGGTTTCTTGTGCTTTCACACTATGTTTTCAGTGTGTTTGGTCGAGTTTGGCCATTTTTTGAGTTTTGTGCTACAGTTAATAAACCCTTATTACTATCTTCAGTGGGCTTGGCTTCTTTAAGACAGTCTGTTTGCGACAGGGGGGGGGGGAGAGAAGTAATATGTTTATTTGCTATCACAGTCTCAATAGGTTACTATCCTCAGTTACAGTATTGGAATATATGGTTAGGTATATGTTAGCAGCTATCTTGCTTTACATGATTGAGTTTGTCATGTGTTTGAAGTGTAGGTTTTTAGCTCAATAGCAACCATAGCATGTATTATCTTCTTGTGTTCAAATAACTCAAATCTTACAAGAAAAACCTGGGTAAGTACAACAAATGTACATGTTGTGCTGTAGATCTTTAATTGAATTAACATATAAATTAATTGCCTCTGGGAATTGAAGGCTGTATTTGTATGGAATGATTTTTTGTGCATGAATGCTAGTTCTTATAAACAACTCCTTTCCTTGTAAATATTTTGAGGACTTATTATACAGCTGTGTTCTGTGTTCATGGATTCAACTGTCCATGGCTTGAAAATATTTTTAAAAATCCAAAAAGCAAACTTCAAATTTTCCATTTTATACAAAGAAACACTATTTTTCTATGCCATTGTATGTAATGGGATGTGAGCATTCATGGCTAGTGGTTTCCATAGGACAACCTAGATCCAAACTTCAGGGGATATCAGGGTCACACTGCACTATAGTTAGCCATAAAGGGAGATAATGTGTCTCATAAATGTGGATAATGTTGCTTTTCTATGATATGGTGATATGATGAGAGAAGTGTGTTCCAACAGATGTTGTTGGATTGTGGATGCTGTGATAAGATTTCTGTTATTTTGTCTGATTACCTGTAGTTTAATTTTTTGATGCCATGTTCAATTTACTTATGTTAGGTTCTAATTTGATGTTAGGTTTTAATGTTACTTTCATATGTGGGTTTTCCTGGGGCTTTATGTTAGTCTCTCTCTGGCATTACTTCACAAATAAAGATTCTTAGGAAGGACTCATCCCACGTTTTTTACAAGTGCATTGATGACTAAAAAGGCCAATCCGACATAGGCAAGTCTGGTTGCAGAAAATACAGCAGAAAGTCTCCTTGGATGATGTTGTTTCCAAGTTTCGGTTCTTTCTGTGTTGTCATTTCTCTTCAAGACCCATTTGGCGTGTGTGTTCTCAGAAAGAGGCAGCAGCATTGTGGATAGTGTGAATCCATGCCTCTCGATGTGAGGCCAGGGTGGACCATTGTTGGTGATCAATCTGGCCGAGCCTGAGATGTTGTTTCAGGGAGTCCTTATATCTCTATTTTGGGGTGCCTCTCTTGCGCTGACCCGTGGCGAGTTCACTGTAAAGTAGTATCTTAGGGAGATGGTGATCCTTCATCCTAGAGACATGGCCTGCCCAGCGCAGCTGTGTTTTCAATAGCATGGTCTCAATGGTGGTGATCCCTGCTTGCTCACGGACAGCAATATTCGTCACATAGTCAGTCCAGTGTACATTTAGGATTGAGTGAAGACAGCGCTGAAGAAAGCGTTTGAGGAGTCGTAGGTGTTGGCGATAGGTGAACCTTGTTTCAGAAAGAGGATACACACGTAATACGATGCAAAAATGTTTATGAGCAAGAAAATAATGTTCAAAAGCCGCACAGGGCTGAAATATCTGTATATATAGTCACCAAATAAACAATGTGCACAAATGTGCTAGTAGCAATAAAGTGTCCTAGAGGGTAAATACCCCAGGGTTAGTCCATGTCCAAATTATATATTTGCAAATGGAATACCAAAGACGGAGGTAAGCCAGCTGAGTGGAGAAATGGAAATCCAAAGTAGAACGCCCAAAACGGGTGTATTTGTAATCCACAGAGTAGGCTGGTGTACAGGGCCGACGAGGAAACCGTTGTAAGGATCCAGCACTCGTTTCGACCTAATACCGGTCTTTCTTCCCGGTTGCCCCATTGTATCTTGCCGTGGTGGTCTTTTGCAACCCCTCGCTTTGTACCTCGACTCCCTACTCCAACCTAAAGTGCAGTCCAAACCGGCCTACATACGGGACTCCAGGGATTTAATATGCAAAATGGAAAACCAACCCGTAGAAACGGGGGACCTCCTCGTGGTATGTGACGTGGGAGCCCTTTATACAAATGTCCCACTTGAGGACGTCAGGCTCACATTATTGGATACTTTTGATCAGCTTCAACCCATGTCCCAAAGCATACCACCGACATCTTTCCTTATGGACCTCATGGATTGCTGTCTGGATTATAATTACTTTATGTTTATTCATGAATTCTTCCTGCAGATTTGGGGCGTGGCCATGGGCAGCCCAATCGGCCCCATTGTCGCCAACCTCTATATGGACTCTTTAGAACAAATCCAGATTTTTGGCCCAACGCCCCACCCTCTTGCGGCCTGTATAAAATTCTATGGCCGATACATTGATGATGTAATACTACTCGTGAGTAAGGATACTCCTATGGATCGCTTTCAATCGTGGATGAACTCATGGGCAGAATCCATACATTTTTCTTTCTCTGTCAGTGAGGTTGCTGTCAACTTTTTGGATCTTAATATCTATATCCATGATAACAAACTACAGACGAGGTGCTTTCACAAACCCACTGACAAGAATGCCCTTCTACACTTTAACAGCTTTCACGGTCATCCTCTTAAAAGGAACCTCCCGTTCTCTCAATTACTCCGATTGAAATGCAATTCATCCAGTCCGCTTGACTACACGACAGAGGCCTGCTCTCTTCTCAATAAACTAAGGGTAAGGGGTTACCCGGACCACGTTCTTCAATCCGCATTTGCCCGTGCCCAACGGGTTCCGAGGTCCCAGCTGCTTAGTGATGCCCCACACAAAACCATCAAGGATCACCTTGTTTGGCCTTTAACGCTGACTACTAACTCCTCACGCCTCAGGAAGGTCGTGTGCAGATATTGGCCCATGCTTAAGGATATTCCAGGATTATCCAAACCACCCATAATCGCACACAAGCGTACCCAAAACATACGAGATCTTGTGGTACATTCAGACATACGAGTCCCTCATCTCAAAAGCAACTTTACTCCTAAGACCCACCGGTGTGGTAATTGTGCACAGTGCAACTTCATTTTTCCCGGGAAGGAGATTTATATTCCGGGTACGGGTCGTAATTTCACTTTTAGAGACTTTTTCACGTGCAAATCTGAATCTTGTATCTATGGACTCCAGTGCCCATGTGGCTTAGTTTACGTGGGCATGACTCGGCGGATGATGGGAACCCGAGTTTCGGAGCATCGTTCTAGGATCCGGAATTTATCCGAAGATTCTCCTCTTTACTGTCATTTTAAGACCGCACAGCATGGCCCCAACAGCCTCCGCTTTTTCGGGATTGAAAAGGTTAAAGTTCCACCACATGCTGATATTGATTACCATCTGCACCGCCATGAAACCTGCTGGATTCTCTTTCTAAATTGCGAATTTCCCTCCGGGTTAAACGAGAAAGTCTGTATCAACGATCTGTTACGCTAATCAGCCCTCACACCTGTTGCGCTCTTCCCCTCCGCTTTACTTAAACTCCTTTCACTTTGTGCTGTTTGCTACACGCCCTGGACTCTGCCTTGGAGTGATTTCCTCTTGCTTGGTGAGCATCCTTCCACCCGCTTTATTTGTTTATAACTGCTGTTGCCATTATGCTCTACTTTGGAATTAGCATTGTAGCTATTGTATGCTTTATCCTTCGTTTTCCATAGATGTTTAACTGATTGTTAATTTGTTTGGATACTTATTGGTTGCATATTGGATACTTTGTGTCCTTTACTGTTGTATATACTGCTATAATTATTGTAATGCATACTGAGATGTACATATATGTTTTTGCCACAGGCAAGTCCAGCCATGACCACTATTACCCCTTGATGGAATTATTTTGGTCTTGAGAAAGACCGGTATTAGGTCGAAACGAGTGCTGGATCCTTACAATGGTTTCCTCGTCGGCCCTGTACATCAGCCTACTCTGAGGATTACAAATACACCCGTTTTGGGCGTTCTACTTTGGATTTCCATTTCTCCACTCAGCTGGCTTACCTCCGTCTTTGGTATTCCATTTGCAAATATATAATTTGGACATGGACTAACCCTGGGGTATTTACCCTCTAGGACACTTTATTGCTACTAGCACATTTGTGCACATTGTTTATTTGGTGACTATATATACAGATATTTCAGCCCTGTGCGGCTTTTGAACATTATTTTCTTGCTCATAAACATTTTTGCATCGTATTACGTGTGTATCCTCTTTTTGAACACGTTACTCTGCAACCACCCCGCTTTGCTGTTATTTGACCCTTGTTTCAGACCCATAAAGGAGAATAGACAGTACGATAGCTCTTTACACACTGATTTTGGTGCTTTGTCCCAGGTGTTTGTTACTCCAGACTCTGTGAAGCCTTCTGAATGCACTATATACCTTTGCTAATTTGTGATCTATCTCTTTATCAATCTTGGCATCTGAAGAGATGATGCATCCCAGGTAGGTGAACTGCTGAACGGACTTAAGCACAGATTTGCCTATGCTGATGTGGGGATTATGGTGTTCTTCCTGTAGTGTGGGCTGGTAGAGAACTTCCGTTTTCTTCAGGCTGACTTCCAGCCCAAACAGCTCTGCAGCTGTTGCAAAGCAGGATGTTAGGTGCTGCAGGACTGCTTCTGAATGGGCGACAAGGGCAGCATCATCAGCTCACAGACTAGATAGTTTAGAGTCTTAGTGTGAGCCCTCAAATGGCTTAAGTTGAAAAAGCTGCCATCAGTACGATAGCGTATATATATGCCAACTTCTTCGAGATCTGCCATAGCCTTTTGGAGCATCATGCTGAAGAAGATTGTAAATAGGGTTGGTGCAAGAACACAACCTTGTTTCACTCCATTTGTTATTAGAAAGGGCTCTGAGAGAGCATCGCCATATCTGACTTGACCATGCTGGCCCTCATGTAGCAGGATAATCATTTTGAGGAATTTGGGAGGGACATCCTAGTCTTTCCAGGATCTGCCACATACCTTTTCTGCTCACAGTGTCAAAGGCTTTGGTGAGGTTGACTAATATTACATAGGGTCCTTTTTCTGCTCTCTACATTTATTTGGGAACTGCGATTCCCCTTCCTTGGACATCTGTGCCCCCTTTTATGTGCTGGTCATAGACCATAATAAATCATTGATTGATATAGGCATTGAATGTATCCCATTGATAGGGCGGAATCGAAATAAAGTTTTTTGTTGTTGTTGTTGTTGTTGTTGTTGTTGTACTACAGGTTGTACCTCATCATTAGTTAACATTTGTGGGAGTTGTGCACCAACATAACCTATAGAGCCATTCATCTATTACAGAGAAAAAAACAGACTAATTTTTTTAAAGGAATATTTTCTTCCTCAGAAAAGAGTGAAAACAGTTTAAAAAGAATAGGCATTAAACTCAAGGGAATAGAAACCATATTGAAGACATGATGAGCTATTGATCTCCTGAAACAATGCTCAAAAGAGCCAATCTAAAAAAGCTATAAATGACTACATGGTGTCAAAGGTTTCACACATGGAAATGTGTGTGGTTTCCTACCCCACCAATCTTTCTTGCACTTATTTTTTTTTCTGACATGTTGGAAAGGTTGGGTTTTCTATAGGGAGAACATAGGACCAAAACTTTGAATGTTGATTCTCCCAACACTGCATTTGAAGCAGATGGTTGACTGTATGAAGGATTACAAAGGATTTTCTTCATTATATATGATACACTTGGCGAAAGGAAAATTGTTATCCTAACTCAGATTCATTAAAACATTTTACTAATGCCTCCTTGGCCGTGGAAACCCCATGGTGACCTTGGGCAAGTGATACTCCTATAATATCAAATAAAGTAAACCCCTTCTGAGCAAATCTTGCTGAAAAAAATCTTCCAAAGAAAACTCCATGATAGGTTTGCATGAAGAAATGACTTGAAGGCACACATCAACAAAAGTCATTAATATATAGAATTACAGTGGGGAGAAATGAATAGCTAGCTGTTTCATATAGTTCATCTATAAACTTCGCATTCCGTTCTTAGACTCAGTAGAAAATTCCTTCAATTGCTTTTGCACTTCTCTTGAGGCTCTGTCTATGAATGGCTCTGTAGCAGATGGATTTTTGGAAATCTAGTAAGAGTCAATAATCTAGACATATTTTTGAAAAAGAAAGCAAAACTCCCCTTTTCTCTCAATTATTTAAATCAACAAATAGGAAATAGTCTTGATACATAGTTTTGTGATGCTCTACGCCAGGGCTGTCCAACAGGTGGCCGGCGGGCCGCACACGGCCCGCCAGCCCCTTGGATCCGGCCCCCTACCCTCCTGCAATAAAAATATATTTTAAAAATCCCGATTTTTAAAAAAAAATCCCAAAAAAATCCCCCCCAAAAGTGCGCATGCGTGCACCGCTTCTGCTGCCCTGACGCTGTGGGAGGGGCCAAGGGGAGCCCCCCTTAGCTCCACCCTCCCTCCTACAACATCAGCCAGGGTGGCAGAACCGGGAAAAATCGCCGCTTCTGCCACCCTGGCTGATGCTGTGGGAGGGAGGGGCGAAAGGGAGCCCTCCTTAGCTTCACCCTCCCTCCTACAACATCAGCCAGGGTGGCAGAACCGGGAAAAATCACCGCTTCTGCCACCCTGGCTGATGCTGTGGGAGGGAGGGAGGGGCCAAAGGGATCCCTCCTACAACCTCAGCCAGGGCGGCAGAACCGGCAAAATCGCCGCTTCTGCCACCCTGGCTGACGCTGTGGGAGGGAGGAAGGGGCCAAAGGGAGCCCTCCTTAGCTTCACCCTCCCTCCTACAACGTCAGCCAGGGCGGCCGAACCGGGGAAAATCACCACTTCTGCCACCCTGGCTGACGCTGTGGGAGGGAGGGAGGGGCCAAAGGGAGCCCTCCTTAGCTTCACCCTCCCTCCTACAACGTCAGCCAGGGCGGCAGAACCGGGGGAAATCGCTGCTTCTGCCACCCTGGCTGACACTGTGGGAGGGAGGGAGGGGCCAAAGGGAGCCCTCCTTAGCTTCACCCTCCCTCCTACAACGTCAGCCAGGGCGGCAGAACCAGGAAAATCGCCGCTTCTGCCACCCTGGCTGATGCTGTGGGAGGAGGGAGGGGCCAAAGGGAGCCCTCCTTAGCTTCACCCTCCCTCCTACAACGTCAGCCAGGGCGGCAGAACCGGGAAAATCGCTGCTTCTGCCACCCTGGCTGATGCTGTGGGAGGGAGGGAGGGGCCAAAGGGAGCCCTCCTTAGCTTCGCCCTCCTTCCTACAGCGTCAGCCAGGGTGACAGAACCGGGAGAAATTGCCCCGCGATCGGCCCCACCCCGTGAGCAACCACACACCCCGCTCGACCACACCCCCCGTTGCGGCCCGCCCCGCCACCTGATCCGTCAGCGGAATTCCGGCCCTTGGGCTGGTAGAAGTTGGACAGCCCTGCTCTATGCTCTGTGGTTGATTTTGTTCTGTGATAATAAAGAGGAGGAACAAATTTACTTTATACTCTGTCTCTAAGGTTTGTTGCTTAAGTTTAGTGACAAAATCAATTTGCGAGCAATCCTAGTAGCAGGAGAGTCTGATAGATTCACAGTGCTAACATATTCCTTTTATCCTGCTTTGAGTCCCCTTTGGGGGAGATAAAGCGGGGTATAAATGAATATAATAATAATCCCACCTTTTCATCTTCTATACCTAAGAGTGTAAATACACCTTTTCCAGCAGCAACAACATCAAGGACAAGTTATGTAGATATTTGAGTTTATTAATATTATGCAAGAAATGAGTAATTTTTGCATGGAAGCTGACGGTGTTGGTGCTCCAGGTATGGGATCACCAATGGTGTTACTGGAAGAGGGAGGATGAGAGCATTGTTCCCCAAGTAAGAAATGTGCCCTACTTTAGTTTCACATTTAGAGTTTAGGCATATGAAGTAAAGGGGCCAGCAGAGTTACCAAGGGAATGTGAACACAGCAGTCACATTTTTCTTGCTTTGAACAGTCCGTTCTCTCTCCTTCTCTCCCTGGCTCTAGCTTTCCTTAAAATGCAGCTGAAAGTCCAGTATTCACAGTTCCTGTTTCCAGAGATATTACACTCGTGCTACTCTTTTTCTAATTCTTTCTCACCTAAAACCTTTGCCTAAACATCTTCCTGAAACTGAGAGGTGACATAATGATGTGCAAGGCACCATGTTGAACCTGGTAACTTTAGTTTTCTCTTTGACAAGTGACTTGTCAAGTTCGAAGTGTCTTAGAGCAGAGAACTTTCAGGAAAAAAGACTCAGCCGAGAGAAAGTCTTTATAACAGAACTCTTTCCTTCTACACAAATTCTGCACATTTTTCTTGTAGAATGTGTTGAACTCCAGGTTCTTAAGTCTGTTTCTGGTTTGAAGTATTAACATTTGAAGATGTTAAACAATGCATTGGGTCTAGCCATTGTTTATTTAATTTTAAATGGTAAATCACCACTTCTGGAGGACGTTCGGAAGACACAATTTACCCTTTTTCAAAAGTAAAAGAAAAAAATTATAAAAATTGGTCCAGAGGAATCTCTGCAGGGAATCAGAAGCTACAGAAACAGCAGGAGTTTTCCCACCTCTGTTGAAGAAAATGTAGGACAGGCAAGCCTATTAATTAATAGCTAATTAAAATGGCTGATTACCTATGATAAGCAATAGCTCATATTTAAAATTACAGGTAATTTGAATAAAGTTGTTAATTAGCATGATATTCTTCAAGTAATACTAAATTAACAAAAGCAGTTGCTAACTTGTCAACTACTAAGGCAGTTGAAAAAGGGTCTGATACTATCTTAACATTATCTCTCACTTAATTGCTCTTAATTCTTTTTTCACCTTGCTCTT
The DNA here is from genome assembly GCA_030556195.1 of Anolis apletophallus. NCBI lineage: Eukaryota > Metazoa > Chordata > Lepidosauria > Squamata > Anolidae > Anolis > Anolis apletophallus. The sequence goes on from JARBWK010000001.1 coordinate 25,006,756, forward strand.
GTAATATGCCGCTTCTGCTATATGGAAAACATCTACTAGTTATGTGGTATTCTTTGATACTTTGGGTGTGAGAGGAAGACATGTTCTTTGGAATGCTGTTTTTGGAAGAGACTCCTATAATCAAAGCTTGCTTAAGGAAGAGAAAATTCTACTCTGCTCAATCCTCCTTTTGAGAATTAGATCAAAGAATATTAACAGAACAGTCTTCTCTTCCAGGCAGGAATGTTATAGAGCCTTTATTTCTTGCTGTTATTGCTTCGGGAGCACACAGCAGGAAGTTGGCTATTACGATTTCTTCACTGCTTTCTTGTACTTGTGATCATTTAAGAAAATTACATATGATATTAGGTATACCTGGTATGTAATAAAGTCTGCTTACCCCTGCTCTAAATCTAATCTTCTAGACATATCTGATACTATAAATGAAATATCACAACAATACTATGGACTGCAGCTCCTGTAAGTGCCAGTCAACATGCCTAATGATCAGAGTTGTGGAACAGTGGAACTGAACTTCTGGAGGACACGCTGGGTATTGGAAATGTTTAGTTTTATATATACAGTTTCCATCACTTAGTTCACAAGAGCTATATACAAGGAAATTTATCTCTGTAAAGGGCTGTTCTCAGCTTATCATCATAGGCTATCACTCGTGGCCAAGTATTATTGTCTTCAAAATGTAGGGTTTTGATTATGGGTCCACAAATGACTATAAGAGACCTTTTCTGGATCCATACGGTCTTTCGCAGTGAGGACATACATTTCCACATGGAAAGCAGTCCCAACAAGGGTTTGCTTGCTGTGTCTTCTTCTTGGCACATTTCTTCCTTACTCCTCCTATTTGTGCCTCTTCAAAATCTTTAGCACTGTTGGCAACTTCCAGTTACAATGCTCAAGGGCCAGGGCTTCCCAGGTCTCAGTGTTAATGCAACATTTTAAGGTTAACTTTATGCTCATCTTTAAAATATCTTTTGCAAACAGTATATTAATTGGATTTCTTTTCTTATAAACTTCCTTAATTTGTCACGTGAGTGCATCTATGAACAATCTTGTAGGAAGAGGGTGACTTTGCTTTACTGGAATGTTCAGACTCAGAATAAATTGCAAAGTTTTCACTAGTTCCCTACCACCACTATAACAGTAAGTCAGTATTTTTGTTCTTCTTCCACACAGTCAAACCATTGGCAATGCAGATTAAATAAATGGATTTTCCCCTCAAGCACAAAGGGGGGGGGGGGAGGCAAAACTGCATCAAAAGCTGTCAGCATTACAATAAAACTTGGTATGGGAATCATAGTATAGCTTAGAGTATCTTCTTGCCTGCAACAGCCAAGATAAATAGCAGCCACCTCAAGGGGAGTAAAGGAAAAGGGCAGAAAGTAACTGTACTCACTTCATCAGTTTTCACAGCATATTAAAGAAAACAGATTTCTAAGTAAGGGTACAAAAGTGATATAAGATGAAAAAATCTGGTGAATCAAAAAGCAATCACAGATGCATTTTGGAAGAAACTTTCAAGTAGTATCTAGAAGATTCAGAATATTGACTTATGCAAGACCAGATAGTTTTATTTCACATCTAGATATTGTTAAGGTTGGATAAAATATTTGTTGAAACATGCTTTTCTTTTTTGTGTTATAGGAACCTATCCCTCTTATTTCCATGCTACCATTGCCTGTTTGATACCAGAAACATGTTTACTTTGTTAATTTAAGCATACCTGTATATATTTCCTGGTCAAAAGATAGCCTAAAACACTCTCCTCTTTAAATGCTATCCTAACTGCAAAACTGCTGCTTCATTCTTCTTCCCCTCTCCCCTTACTTCTGTCTGTTCTGCCTCTCTTCTTTTTCCTCTTCATTTTTCCTCTTGAGTTTCAAAGCTGGTTCTCCTCATTTGTCTCTCAGCCTGACTCCACTGACATTTCTTTAGAACTACCAGTTAATCTTCCAGTCATTCTTCTTTGACAGGATTCACCTGCAAGGAGATGTCCCACAGTTCTTTTCCTGTGTGAGATTCTATTGAGTGATCAGGATGAGAGAGAAACTTATGTAGAAAGAGATGAGCCCAACCTTTCTTCTACCTATTATTTTTTGTTTCTTGCAACCAGCTCACTAAAGTGCAGACCTCTGAGGCATTCTAGATTACAGGTGTCTCAGGAACTCTTTTGTTCAGTTTAGGCAGGTTCATAACTTGGCTTTGTGGGATGTTTCTTTGAGGACTTTGCTAAGCCCCAGACCAAGGATAACACTGGAGACTCTTCTGATATTGCATGGGACCTGCAAGCCACACATGTATTCATGATACTCAAAATTGTAGGTGGGAGAAAATAATGACTTGGCAAGAGAGAACACAAAAGTATTTGGATAGTTCTCTTGCCTTGTTCATAATTATCTCTGTGTGGGTGAAAAATTTGGAAGGGAATATCCAATGAGGTAAAATTGTCTCTGATTCCTTTCTAAACATGTATGTGTATGTGCATACATTCATATGAGAAAGTGAAAGGAATAAAGGCTAAATGGAAGTCTAATACACATTATCTGTGCATATTTGTGTGGATTTATGTGTATGATACACCAGAGAGAGCGAGAGGTGTGGAGTTGAATTAAATTAAAGTTTTTTTCCCCACCAACGTAACAGTTTTGGGTCCCCATGTGTAATCCAAGACTGGCATTATAGTATAGTTGTTTTGAGTGTTGGATTAGGAATCTGTGATACCAGGATTCACATTAGCCATAGAGATAGGCAATAGCAAATCTCCTCAGAACAAATCCTGCCAGAAAAATCCTTGGATAGGATCACCTTAAGCCAGAGTTGACTGGAAAGCATACGACAACAGCAACAAAAACACAGCTATGAAATCTACCTTTTTCTTATTGATTATGCCTATTTTATTTGAGGTAGTATTTTCCTGGGCTCTTTGATTAGAGAATCATTATGACTCTGCACAACAGCTTTTGATCCAAGAGATCAAGGATAGGCCACCTGCCTTGAACTTTGCCCCAATAAATTGGTAACTCTCGTGTCATGAAGCTAAACCAGCAATTTTATTGAGCCTCTGGTGCATCACTTGTATATTGCATGCTGACATATAATGTGTACAGGCCTGAACTCAAACTTTACCAACATTTTTGTTATTTGTGTGTGTGTGTGTGTGTAGGGGAGAGAGAGAGAGAGAGAGAGAGAGCCCTCCTTCCTTACTTCCGCTTCATACCTCTACAAAGAAGATAACTTTTATTTTACTGCTTAGTAAAAATTCTGGATCTTCCCTTTATTATATGACATACTCTGCCAGAATGTTCAGATGTGCTCTTAGTATTGTGTACTTGGAATACATTACCTGTTCAGAACCCAGCACTTCAGTTAACATGGGACTTTATCCAAAGATGATTAAAGCCAGTTTCAGAATTGCGGAAGTAATTTGAATTGCACTTCTACTTGGCTTGCTGGGTGTTGTTAAAGTTTGCTGCTGTGCAGTGATATGAGAAGTATAAATACGTTATCTTCATAGCCATCCGAAACAATTGGGATGTGGGTGTTTAGTATCCATGGCTAGTTTGCAAAATCAAGCATGTGATGTGCTGTGCAGAGTTTACACAGTACAATATCTTTGGGAATGACAGTAATAATAATGGAAATAATAAACTGTACCTATATTTAGTACAATTTGTCCACAAATACCAAATTGCTTTTTAAATATTAACTAAGCCTCAACACACCCCTGTGGAGTAGGTAATTATCATTGCCATAACCATTTTGCATATGAGACAGAAAGAGATTAATGGCCTTATATTTTTACAAACAGGAAATGAAGCACACTGTTTATGCAAGTACGCTAGGGCTTATTTTTTATGCAGTAGTTACAAAGGATGCTGGAGATTGCACATTTGCAATGTAATATAAAATACATGTATCTGAGTGACCTTTTTTCCTCTTCCCCTGCATTTTTCAGATTGTATTTTGTTTGTTTGTTTTCATTGTTTGTAGATCGTAATTAAGAAACAGGCTGTGTGAATCAGAGTGCCTACTAAATAGGAAGGAGCATGAATATTTCAAACTGGGAAGAGATACTGAGTCCAAGGACCTGATCCACTTCTTTCCCAGGCCAAGTGAAGCTTGAGCAAGTCTTTCAAAATGAGAAAATAAGAAAAGTTGGTTTACAAAGTGAGCTGATCTTGTGTATCCTGCTAATAAAAATGCATCTGCTGAAAGCTGCATCATTATTATTTGTGATAGGGTGTCTTGATTAGCTAGCAAATGCCCAGTTATGATATCATGCATTCCTTAAGCTTGTAAAATATGTTTATAGTGAATGGGAAAGCTAACCATTACTCTTTGCCAATTCTTCTGGAAATTCCAGCCCCCCTACAGATTTCTGAGGCCCCTCTCCAGCAGTGGATGCTGATAGATCCTTTTTAAGCACCAGCGGGTTTCAAGGTTGACCTGCGTTGTACCGTGAAAATTAAATTCTGTTATCCCTAGTGCATCACACATTTGCAATATGGTGCAGTGGGACATTTAGTAATGCTTGCTTTACTGTTTCATTTACTGTTTTATTTTACAGTGTTACGGTGCCAGTTTCCCTCCCCTGCAGAAGTGGAAGCCCTCTTTAAATGGTCTGCCCTTGGAGATGCATGGAATTGAAAAGGTTTTCTGAGTTCTTTATAAGAATTCTGCAGTGGCCAGAACTAGCATAGTAAGGCACAGTAAGGAATGATTAGATGCAACAGGCTATCATCACAATTGCTAACGTTGATCCTGTGGAGTTTAGATGGCTCTCTAGTGTAACTACATAACTTCAAACCACAAAACAGATAGGAAGACAGCTGGATTGCAACTAGAACAAACCTTGTCATGACAGGCTTGAGTGCTCAAAAATATGCCTACTGTGCGTCACTGAAGGCAACACCAATATTTTAAGTTGATGTTTCCATCATAGCCTTGTGTGCCAGTGCTATTCCTCCTCAATAGTTAGGGGCTGCTTTGATGTATCATAGTGAACTCAGTAGTAAAGCCTTATAGTGGCATATTTATTCCAGAGCTTTGAAAACAAAATCGGATATCTTTGTGTCAGCTTAAAATCCTTCATTGATATAAGGTTTGGGTTCAAGAACATTGTCTTGTATTATTTTCTGTGATCAGTATCCGGTTTTGTGAATTTTGGGAAATATGTTTTCCTTGGTGCAACCAACCACATACTGCTTCAGCCTACCTTCTTGATTTTCTATTCCTCTGAGTAACCAATCGTTGTCCATCATGGGGAAACAATTGGATATATATGGGCTGTAGTGAAAGATTATTGTTATGATCACTGTCTTAAAAGGAGCAGTGATCTGAAAAGGCCTGAAAACACCCATCCTTGACCTCACATCCTCTGGGGATGCCTGCCATAGATGCAGGTGATCTAATTCACAGAGTTTTGGGTTAGCATATGCATCAAACACGTCACACGACTAGAGTATCAAATTCTATATTTCATATTAATACATAACACAGTCATGGAATATACAGGTGTATCATATGTACTCGGGTACGTTGTATACAGGATATAGGGGGGGGCATGTATGACATATATAACAACTAAATAATATCAAAAGCGCAACTCCCCACAGTCAATATAAAGAAACTCCGAGTTCAAATATTAGCTTCCATGAACCGTGAAGTCCAAACAGCTGGTGATACAAGGACAAAGGAGGCAGAAATAAGCTCCAAATAATAAGTTCAAAAGCTGGCCAACGGGCTGGCGATGCCAAACTTTTCGGGGCCACTCCCCCGTTTCGCCCCCGGGCGGGGCTTTCTCAAGGCCATAAATGATGGTTCCGTAGTCCCAATATCTGAAGGAAAATATCATATGTATATCACAGTACATTATAATAGTCTACAGACAAACCCAATATATTATGTACATTAGAGGTAACATACCATTCAGCGAAGCGTACAGGCTTAACCTTACTCAGGAAGCAAGGTGACCATAAAGGTAAGAAAGGAAGGATCAGGAGAGTGTTATAAGGTAACTCAGGTGGGGCAATTAGGTAATTAGTGATTGCACACTGATTACCTCGTTTAACCCATTTGGAATTTCTGAATTTAATCGGATTATCCACAGTCTTTCAAGTTTGCAAAGGGCCTTAAAGGGGTCAGCATGCGAATGTGGTTCTAGTTTGTCAAGTACCCTAACGCGCAATGAGTCAGGATGATGTTTATGCTGATGGCAGTGTATGTAGAATGGGAGGTCAGTGTTCCCGTGTTTATCCTACTTCTATGTTCGATAAAGCGTTGGCGTAACGGTCTAGTGGTCATCCCGACGTAGACAGACGGGCAGGAACAACTGATGGCATACGTGACATGTGAACTAGCGCATGTTGCGAAACAGCGTATGTCAAACTTTTCCCTAACGAGGACAGTCTATAGTGGTATCACTACAGATGTTTTTGCAAATCGAGCATCGCCACAAACCTTCGTACCCTTGCTGAGGTTGCTCGTGACTTGTGTATAGGCATGATTAGAATGGGTCAAGGTGTCTCCTAAGTTACGTGTACGCTTGTAAGCGATAAGAGGGGGATTTTAAAATTGTTAATTAATTTATTTATTTCCCCTATTTATACCCCGCGTTTTCTCAACCCCTGAGGGGGGACTCAGAGCGGCCTCACAACGGCAACGATTCGATGCCACACAATATACATATAATAAAAACAACAGTTAAGATTAAAATACATTAAAATACAACTAGAGTTAAAATACATTAAAATACAATTAACATTAAAATGCATCATGAACATTCACCACAGTTAAAACAGTATTCCATCCATAAGCATTAGGTTTTATCCACCAGTTTGCCATCTACCCAATCTCAGGTGCCATGTCATGCTAAAGTGCAAATGCTTGGTCCAATAACCAGGATTTCACTCTTTTTCTGAATGCCAGGAGGGATGAAGCTGATCGAATATCAATAGGGAGTGTGTTCCACAGACGGGGAGCCACTACCGAGAAGGCCCTATCCCTCGTCCCCACCAACCACATTTGGAATGTAGGCGGGAGCGAGAGCAGGGCCTCCCCGGATGATCTTAAGGTACGAGGTGGGATGTAGCGGTTGATGCGTTCGGACAAGTAAGCTGGGCCAGAACCGTATAGAGCTTTAAAGGTCAAAACCAGCACTTTGAATTGAGCTCGGAATTGGACAGGCAGCCAGTGGAGCTGACACAGCAGGGGGGTGGTATGCTCCCTATATGTAGCTCCCGTTAGTAATCTGGCTGCCGCCCATTGAACTAGTTGCAGTTTCCGAACTGTCTTCAGAGGCAGCCCCACGTAGAGTGTGTTGCAGTAATCTATTTGGGATGTGACCAGAGCGTGGACCACCATAGCCAGATCAGACTTACCAAGGTACAGGCGGAGCTGGTGCACGAGTCCAGGATCACTCCCAGACTGCAAACCTGCATCTTAAAAATTTTGTTTCAGTCAGTTTTGAAATGCTTTTTTTTGGAGTATTTAATTGATTGTTTTTTTAATCTATTGCACATTGCCTCCTGGTTAGAAAGCAATAAATAAATGCCTGATAGTAATAATAAATAAAGAACCCTCAATTAACCAGAACTCATGGGGATTGGTAGATGACAGATAAATGTAGTTTTTGGTTGCTTGAGAGTTACCATTAAAAGTAGGTCTAACTTACATTTCTGCTTTTCTCAAATTCTGCTCCTCTGGATGTTTTGGACTTCAGCTTCCAGAAATCCCAGCCAACTTCTCAGATGTTAGGAATGGTCAGAGCTGAAGTCCAAAAAATTTGGAGAAGTTTGAGAAACACTGCCATAAACCAACCCTACAATGACTTGATATTAATGTTGAAACACAGTAATTAAAAGCAAATAAGGATAAATAAAAGCAAACCTACTATAACAAGCTTTTAGAAATGCAGCAGATTGGATAAACATGAAACTATGAATAATGAACATGGAATGGCCAGATGATGCTATTGGTAGATGACTTTAATAGAACGGCACTGGTGACTATATGTTTTTAATGGTTTTTATATGTTTTCATATTGTTAAGCTGATTGTTTTAATCATATTTTATGAATGTATGGCATCAAATTGTTGCCAATCTGTAACCCACCTTGAGTCGTCTTAGGGCTGAGAAAATAAATGTCATAAATAAACAAAATAAATAAATAACATAGTTTTGCCATATCATAAAGTAGCTTTGTGAAGGCAGTATGCAGTTTTAGTTAAATTACAGACAATAATTTTTCAACTTAATGGACTTCACTAGCATGAATGTGGCCTTACTCATGACATGACATGCTAAAAATGAATTTATTTTTTAATTTAAATTATTTGTTTTCCACTGGTTGCTTGAGAGGTGTGGTTGCTTGAGAGGTGTGGTTGCTTGAGTTTCAGTTAACTGTGAATCTACTGTATATCTATATACAGGTTTTTTCCCTGTTTTCCCTCTTTTGAAAACATTTATAGGTAGTATATGCATTTAATAAATGAGGTGCGATCTGCAGGTTTTTAAAAAAGGAATGACAGATGTTTTATATTACCTCAGCATCAACTTAGTGCTGTGATTTTCAGTCAAGCTAGTTGCACTCTCAGTTACAAGCTGTCTGCTTTCAAAACATCAAATTATTTGCATGCATCTATGAAACAGGCCTATGTAATTGGGTGAAATATGCTTATTTTCTTTTTCTAATAAATCAGGATGATTTCTTGATTGAAATTGATGTCTTTAAAAGGACAAGGTAAGGACTGCCTCACTAACTTTTGCATGAGCATTCATTCCAATCCAACTTCTAGAGCAGTGGTTCCCAACCTTTGGTCCTCCAGTTGTTTCGTATCTCAGCTCCCAACCAGTTTACCAGCTGTTAGAAATTGTGGGAGCTGATGTCCAAAACACCTGAAAGACCAAAGGTTGGGAACCTCTGTTCTAGAACATTGTCCTGATTTCAGGAAAGGATGCTATTCATTCATGTGTGTGTGTGTGTGTGTTTGTATGTATATATATATATGCAATGCTTCTGACACGAAATAAAATTTTAAAATATTGGCCCACTACCAGGTACTCCTGGGAAGCCCCCCCCCCCCCATTAAATGATCCTTCTTGAACTTCCCATCCTGCTTTAGGTGGTTATTTATTTATTTATTTATTTACTTAGGAACAGTGATGGCACAATTGGTTAAGCCCTTGTGCTGGCTGAACCACTGACCTGAAGGTCAGTGGTTCGAATCTACGAAATGCACTGAGCTCCCACCTGTCAGCACCAGCTTCCCATGCAGGGACATGAGAGAAGCCTCCCACAGGATGCTAATACATCTGGGCATCCCCTGGACAACATCATTGTAGACAGCCAATTCTCTCATGTCAGAAGTGACTTGCAGGATAACTTACACAATGAAAAAATTACTTATTTTATCCCACCTTTATTCTAATATAGAGACTCATAGTGGTTTATCAATGTCGTGAGGGTGTTATTATTTACCTGCCACCTTCTACCATTGCTACTAATGCCATCCTTACTTTCCTAAAGCTTAGCATAAACTGCCATGAACAGTAATTTTTGGGATGTCATTTCTTACTAATTGTGCTACTTGCAGTTTTCTTTTGTTCCATATCTAATTGTGCAGATGTAGGCATGTTGACAAAGCAATACTTCATACATCTGACTAACACTTTTTTCCAACAAGAAAGCATGTGCCATAATTGACTGTTTTTGTTTCTGGGGTGCTACTCGTTTCCTTTTTCTCCTGCCACATACCAACACAGAGATCGCTTTTTCAAATGGTCATTAAGGTGATTTTTCCCCCTCTCCATTTTCCATTGTACAGTGAGAAGGTGTAACTGGAGGCCAATTTATTTAAATCTCTATCTCTCTCCATATATATATATATGAGTCTTCAAATATCAGAATATATTTCTTATTGCACAAATATATATAGGTAAAATAGTACAACCAGGGAGTTAATATAGTTTTAGCCATAGGAGTCAAAAATCAGTGTAAAACCTTGTTTCACTCGATTATATAATGTCATTATTTCACATATTCCTTTCATTGATACATTCTCAAATATGTACCCTGTGATAGGTATACAATAAGCCCTTCTCTTGTGCAATGCTTAGAGATACAAAACCCACACAAAAGTAGGGAACTTTTTTTTCCTGAGAGAACATGTCTCTAGAAATCTCTAGGTCCTCTGGACCAATGGTTCTCACCATGTAGGTCCCCAGATATTTTGACCTTCAACTCCCAGAAATCCTAACAGCTGGTAAACTGGTAAACAACTGTAGGCCAAAACACCTGGGGTCCCATGGGTTGAGAACCACTGCTCTAGGGCAACTCTGTGGTCAACTTCTGGTGGATTTTGACCATAAAATCAGCCTGAAAGACACAATGTTTCCTAGAGAAATGGTCACTCCAGTAAACTTTAGGTTCTCCAACAGAACTGAAGTTGTCTTGCAGGATTATTAGAGAGAACAAATATATAGGGCTGACTCCATCATTGTTATCCTTACAACACAGCCATCAAGTTATTCTCTGTCGTCTTCTTTTGAAAGTCAAGAAGCAGAGGCTGAGACACAAATAAAGCCTAAGACCACCCATTGATTTGTGCTTTATCTTCAGTGACAGCCTTTGCGAGCTTCATACTTTATTATGATTTTATTTTTTGCATTGCTCTGTGCTTCAGCTACTAATACTTTTTCCTTACCTACCCTAATGGATAGGATGGAAAGGCCCTTTTAAAAAGGTTTTTGCACTCTTATTTCTTTTGTTTGCAAAAGACAGCAACTGTTGACGCTTGAGCAAACATGTAGAAATGATATGGCCTTGTTAGTACTGGATATATTTGGAATAATTCTGTCTCACTTTGTACAACAAAACAAGTCAAATTTACTAAATAGATAGCTGTGAGTCACCAAAATCCTCAATTCTCTGATGAATAAAGTTGCAAGTAGGGTAAATATTAATATAAAGGAGGGAAATGATTTGGCACCATGGAGAGTTCCCTGCAGCAGCTAAAACAGGGTTGCAGGAGAGACCTGACACAGACATCTGCATTTGTAGTAGAAAGACCTGCTGCATATGCAAAGCATTCTGTTTAATTACAGAGATTCATCAAATCATCTATTATGTGGTCATAGCAGGATTACAGCATCACTGAAAGCCAGAAACCATGCTAGTTGGCCCATCTGTATGTGTGTTTGCCCTGTGCTTGTTTTCAATTTTAAAATGAAATTAAAAAGACGTCTCACATACTTGATCAATGAATAAAATCAGCCAGTATTTGGATATCCCTTAAGTAGGATTCAGTCTTCTTATGTGTGCAGGGGTTGTAAATGTGTGTGTGTGAGAGAGTACCTTTGATTCCTGTGCTAATTGTTCGGGCCCTTGGGGAGAGAGAAGACATAAAGCTGTGGTGGGCTGTATTTCCTGATGAATGCTGGTGTGCTGGCATACAGTGCACCGTAGTAGTAGCGGTTAGGCATCTCCAGTCCCAGCTGAGAATATGGCTCCATTATCTCCCAGCTGCATAGGCAATCCATAAGGGCCCGTTCTGCCTGACTGATCAGTGTAGCGGAAGCAGTGAATGAGAGCCGAGATCTTTGTTTGATTTGCGTTGAGACATGTAAAAGAGGAACTGGGACGTTTTTACTTTACAATTCTGTAAGTACCAGTTTTGCCTCCCTAGCTGCATGTGAATGTAACTTTACCAGCTATGTTTTAATTTTCTGTTCCACTGCTCTTTGTTGAATTTAACAGGCAAGGATGAGGGTAATCTGTTTACAGCTTGCCAGCTGCTTTGGCTATGCGAAATACAGACATAGAATAGGCATGTGATCCAATAAGCTAACTTTTTAAATGAGCGGTTGCCTTGTGAAAGTTCAGTGAAATGTAGTTGCATTTCTCCGGCGTTTTGTTTTGAAGTGCTTTGGGTGGAAATTTCTATTCAAGAACCTGGACACTTTTTTCTGTATTTGATAAGTTGCTCAGAGCTCAGAGTAACATAAAATTTTTTTTCTGGAATTCAATACCTTCTAACAGTTATCAGAAACTGCCTTACACAATAATTTGTAGGAAATTAGAGTCTTACAATTATTGTTTTGTGTTACACAGACACATATACACACAGGGATGTATTTGCTCTTATAGAAGACATAGTGAAAAATGGTAGTAATATAAAAGCAAAGTAATTTTGATAAATGTACCCTATGACTTAGTATTTGAAACAGATTTATTATATTTTTAAAAGTGCCCAAACTGAGAATAGTTATATAAAATTAGTATTAATTTTCTTTCTTCACAATATGTTTATAGCTGGGCCTTGGTTCATTATTAAAGACATATATGCATATTTAAACATGGGAAAGCTAAAGTAGTAGTGCAGCACTAGGTTTATAAATGTCCTTCAGTGTAGTTGTTGCTGCAAGCTGTAGCACATTGCAAGAGAAGAAAAAGATAGGTTTGTGTCTTAGTTCATATTTCCAGGAGTTCTTTCATTTCTTTCCCAATACTAATTGGCCTTAAAGATATACATGGTCTAAATATGACATCCTGTTATAGATCTCAAAGTTCATAACAAGACAGTCCTGTGTAAAAGCCAACACGCTATGCAAATTGAATGAAACCATGTGGTGCCGAATGCATCTTCCTGAATAGGCAATAAGTCTAAAAGCAGAGGAAAATCACAAGCTGTGAAGTATGAAAGGGGCTCGCTGCTGAGGACAGGGTATGTTCTCATTAGGTTGTGGTTGATGTGAACTGCTGAAGGAAAGGGGGAATGTCGCTATAGATGGGTACCTACACTAGTATGGAAAACGTTCTCCTAGCCTGGGGGTCTTGGGAGCAAAATAACAAAACAGTAAGTGGAAAAAATGGCAGGAAATTAATTCAGTCTCTTTCTTTCTCTGCCAATTGCACGTGAGTTATACTGGCATCCAGATGTAAGATGATGTCTCACCTTAGACTTGGCTGCCTCCATGGAAAGGATTTGTCTGAATTAAAAATGCACAAATACTTTATTTTTAAAGCTTAATGTTTCCAGTGGCTGCAAGCATTTTCTTCCAATTGAAAAAAGGACCAGCCTTTGTTTCAGAACAAGTGGGCCAGCCTTTGTTTCTTTTAGTGGATATTTCTTGTACAGAAGGACTATTGCACAATTTCTTTCCTCACTGAATGTTGTAATTTCAGCATTTGTGTGATGATTTTAAGCTGTTGAGATGGGGATAATGGGCATCTTGTTAGCCAGACTATTGTACATAAAGTATATTGTTTTGTTGTTTACTTCTGGTAAACCCATTGAATTCTATGGGACTTGCTGCAGAATAATTAAGTGCATATAGAATTTCAACATTTGTTATACTGTCAGGCCTCTTGCAAATATATATTAGAAGCACATACTTGTATATGTACCTACACCCACATTTTTTCATCTTTAATTTTTTTCAGCATGTGAGTAGATAATCGTGATGGGTTTTGATGATGGTGATCAAAGTTGTTTTTCTTCTAAGCCATGCTTAGACTGTAATGCAAAACAAAATGATCACTTTTTCAAGGCTCCTACAAGGAGCATGACCTTTTTCACATCAGAATTGAATGCTCCTCTACATTGGGGGTGGGGAAATGGGTCCCCTAAGATGTTTTTATTTATTGAGTTACACTGTAATAACCAAAGCTATATCTGGGATTTTAAATATAGGTAGTTCTGTGACCTTAATAAGTATACATGAGTCTTCCAGTTGTCCGAAATGATCTGAGCTTCTGACTGCCTGTATTCCTATATGAGTGAAAATCTGATATAGGTGACAGCTGTAAAGAACAGCCTGAAAAAGCACTGAATGGCCCTGATGGGGATTACAAGCTGTATTGTATGTTGCACATTGTGTATAAAAGAGAATGCCAGGAAAACCTTATTGTCAGATCATAAAACAGAATCAACAGAAATATGTGCACTGGGTCTTAAAACTCCGCCATGTACATTGGGTAAAGAAGGAAATGGTTGAATCAGCAATGCTTAGAATACTCCCCAGCAATGTCACAGTTTTATTATCAAGTGTCTCAACATGAACTCTAACCATAACAGCAGGAAGTAATAATCATTCTTAGAGGGAACCTGATTCAGGTGGCAATTTTGGAAGAATAGATGTGTTACTTTGTTTGAGTAAAAGCAACAAAGGAGCCTTGTGACACTTTTGTGGTTTGGAGACCATTTCATTCATCTGATGATTTAGAATCCAGTCTGTCAAAGCATGCGCCAGGAATGTTTCTTATTTTGGTTGAAGTGACAACTGAGTTTGTTTTGGGGGTAAATAAATACAAAAGAGTGTTTTGCGGTGAAGAGCAATCCCAATTCAAAAAGACATTCACTGTAGTTTCTTAAGGGGACATTTCTGGAAACATTTTGTGAATCTTTATAACATATCTAAAATGTAACTTATAAACTTGTGTTTTGAATTGATATACTGCCTGCTTTTGTATGTCTTGATTTCATCTCCATCATTGTTCTCTATAGTTTAACCAAATGTATTTCTTTGTGATAGAGCTGAAAACCAAAACTGTGTCTCCTGCTTTTCTGAGTGGGTTTAGCCACCATGCTATTGCCATTTCCCATTCTTTGATTACATTACATTTAATCAGAGCTTAAATCACTGACAATGTTTAGTCTCTAGCCACCCACCATGCACAGTAATACAGGAAAAATAAGTGACAATAATAACTGGAGAACAAGGTATTATATGCCTTGTTATATTTAAAGGAGTTTCTTTGCAGTCTGTACTGTCATAGAGAAATCTGATAGAACATTCTTGGAAGGTCCAACGACTGCATATTTGTTAGTTTTCAAAACCCACATAAATTCAGTACCTGTGGTAGAGGGCAGGTTATGTGGAGAGAAGCATTGCCTGTTTTCTGACAGTCTCCCCTTGTTCTCCTTCTCCCTGCTGTCAGTACAGGGCATGATTGTGACTTTAAGGAGCAGCCTGCTCTTACCTTTTTCAGAATGCATGGGATTTCTGAGCGCAAACAGCAGCATGAGTTCTGATTAGCTTTCTGTGTTGTAAGCCTATGGACAGAATACTGTGAAGAGAAAAAGATGAATTAGTACAGATATGGCAATATATTGCTAACATAGGGAGTATGATGAAGCTTTGAAAAACCACCTCATCTTCATTGTGCTATTATGCATGAAACATGTTTAGATAAAAGAAATTAATATTTCATACAGCTCATATGGTCATCCTGGTAGTCAAGATTAATCTTGAAGAATTTTAGGTATGTTCAATGAAAGGCCATCTGTGAAGCTTTTAAGAAGTTCTGGTTTTGGAAGCTGTTCTATCAGAAAAATAAGCTCCTTTTCCTTCTCTTGACATAGTTTCCACTTTATCTTCTCTCCCCTCCTCATTGACATTCTTTTGCTCTTGAATACCACTTAGCATTTTCAGTCCACATTTTGATGGCTTTGTAGTGAATCATACTTTACCCAGGCATCAAGTGGTCAAAGAGCTTGAGCAAGTTCCTTCCCCAACCCTTGCACTAGAGTTCGTTCCCAGAATGTGGTGCTGGAGGACCCTGGGAAATATAAGCGAGGTATCAGCTAGGGCTTGGAAAGGTTACATTTTTGGATCACAGTTCCCAGAATTCAATGTGGTCCAAAAATGGAACATTTCCAGGCACTAGCTGATACCTTGCTTATCTTTCCCAGAGTCTGCATTTTGGCTTCTGTATGGTCATCTGAGCTTGCTATTGGGGGTAAAGGTGATTATATGAACCTTAATGCTAAATGACAGAATGTTCAGAACTTTGTGACTGTCCGTGGGGCTATTTACTGGAGTTAGATCATTAAGATTGGCTGAGGAGGTCCTGCTCTCAGTCTCTCTACCCTCGCAGGCATGACTGGTGGGGACAAGAGACAAGACCTTCTTGGTGGCGGCTCCTCAACTGTGAAACCCCCTTTCCAGTGAGATCAGATCTACCCTCTCCCTCCTGATGTTTAGGAAACTACTTAAAATGTGGCTTTTCAAGAAAACATTTGGGGAGTGAGATGAAGCGGTCAAGATAACTTTGTGATTGGTGCAATGTCAAATGTTTTATGTATGTCTATGTCTGATGTTTTATAGTTTATTGGTTTTAATATTTTGAGATATGCTATTTTCATCATGTGATGTATTTTATATTTTTGAGGCATTGAATTTTGCCATTTACTTTGTTGTGAACCACTTTGAGTCCTTCCAGGAGTTGAGAATAGCACCATATCAATGAAATAAATAAATAAATAAATAAATAAAATAATAGCACGGGGAGGTTGGTGACCTTTCTCCTTTCCATCCTTCCTTGTTTAGGATTTATTGAATATATTTGGTTAGAAATTGTAAGAATGAGAGGGCTGGACCCAAATATATCTTTTCACTGATCCAGCATAGGTGTGTTGTGCATAACGACAACTTTTGCAGAAGCACACCATTCTATTAATTATGAGAAGATTTGAGTCAACTACCCCAACTCACTCTAGAGTAGACCTGGGCAATTGCCGGCTCTCCGGGTGTTTTGGACTTCAACTCCCAGAAATCCTAGCCAGTTTACCAGCTGTTATGATTTCTGGGATTTGAAGTCCAAAACACTTGGAGGGCCAGCAGTTGCCCAGGTCTGCTCTAGAGCAACCATACCTTTCACCATGTGCACCATTCTCCTATTTTTATCACCATACCCATTCGCTTTCTCTGGCTTCCAAAGTGCCCATCATATCATATCTGAATAAAGAGAAAAGAAGGTTGTAGTTGGGGAAGACATTTCTACATGCCTTCCTTTAAGCACAATACACTATCAGGAATATACATTACCACCCACCCTGCTTTTCCCTTCTCTTGCCCTGAAAGGCTGGGTGGGGGAAGGAGAAGGTCGGGTGCCCTAAGGAAAATGCTGTGTACTTTCCAAATGTGTGTGCAAAACAAGTGGAAAGTACAAAGAAAATCACTGGCCTGAATAAATTACTGCTCATGTAATTTCATGCAGGAGTGGCACTGCTAAAGTATATTTAGCATACTATTTCTTCTCTCAGTTAAAATGTTAGGGAAATACTTCATATGCTATGTTGATTTGAAACCTTTTCCATATTCTTTGAAGCCTGTGGTTCCTGGAAGATCATACTTTAAGCATATTTATCCCTGACCTATTTCTTCATGCATTACATGCGGAAATGATGCCGCATTTCCTTAGGCTATGTTTCCAAGTACAGTTACTTGGAATTAAATCTCTAGAAGTTACGGGAAGATGCTTTCCAAGAAAATGTGTTTCAGGTTGTACTTCAAATAAATCCTGATGAAGGTAATAGCCATTCAACGATAAAGTAACATTAGATTGCTTTAATGAATGCCTCTTTGAAGACAATAGCGCTTGTGAGCAATTAGTGTTACTGTAATGGTACCATGGCAAAATGTTAATTAGTTTGATAGTTACATCTCTAGAATTATATCAGTGTTACATCACTATCCCCAACATAAAACGCTAAAATGATTAGTGTGTCCTCCCCACCCCTCTACCCCTTCCGTTCAATGAGGATACATGAGCAAATGCTGCCCCTGATTAAGTATCCACACCACAGTCTATAGAGCCAGGAGACAGTTAAATATTTTATGTGATCAATGCAGTATATGAAAATCATTCGCTTTTGTTTCCTAAGTATCAGTATGTTTGGTGGGCAGGAGTAAACCAATTAAGTGGATGCATTGATGCAGGTTAATCTATTAAGTCTTCCCCTCCCCCATTGTTTTCTTCCTCTTCCTCAACCAAATTAATTCCTATAATAATGTGAAAATATGCATTCACACAGATTTAGTATCTTGGTTCTTTGCATGACATCACTTTCAACATTGATTTCATTTAACATTTTAATCCTTACATCACAGCTTTGTATCGATTCCACTGGCTTCAGGCATATGGGTTGGCATGCTAATAACTCTGGGTTGGTTTGTTTTTTTGTATTATTTTTGGTGAGGTGAAGTTTGATGTCTCTTGACAGTTCTGGTTGTGAACAGAGTCATATGTTGTGGTGTAAGAACCAAGGACAGGAACCACAACTAAGACCTATAAATATGAGAATTTAAAAGAGAGTCTGAAGCCCCCAGTCTTGTGTTTCACATGCTTACTTTGTAAGAGAGGGCAGGACTGCTCTGATGTCTCTCCCAGATAACAGGCTCTGCCTGCTTCAGTCCATTTTTCAGCAAGGAAAAGCTTGTGATTTAATGTTGAGTATAAAGCTTCAGAAGACCAGCAAGGAAATAAAGTATCTCGCATGGTGAGATAAAAAATGCAGCGGTGTAGATTTTAGAGGAGATGGCAGAATTTACGGAAGCTGGCTATCCCAGGCAATTGGCAACGGAGAGTCAAGGAGACAGATTTAAGACTCACCAGAAGGAAACTCTTATATCAGTGGGAAGAAAGTCAAATGCCTGGCAAATGCTTGCTGCTGTCCAGTAAAGTGTATTGACACTGAAAAGAAAATGTAAATAAGATGAAAGAAGCCCAAGTTTATTGTGGCCGGATGAAATTTGGGAAGACTGTCTTGCTAGGAGGAAGGAGAGGATGTGTGTGAGTTGGGGGGAAACATCAGCGACATTGGGGCAAATTCTGGAGGAGCTGTCACGTCTGCTGGTAAGTGGCTGAATAAATTACTATGGAAGCTGAATAGCTTGTAGTGTAAAAAGACCATTTAGAAATGTTGTTGCCTTTAGCAACTTTTTTTTGATGGCTGAGCATGTTAATAGCCTCTTTGTTCAAGCTGTAAAGCAAAACATATTCTGTGGCAAGTGGTTAAAATCACAGTGGGAATACTAGAAAGAAATAGGTTTCCTCTGTGAAATAGACACTTGCTTTATTTTTTTTAAAAAAAATTAAGGTGAGAATAGTAGTAGCAAGAATGCTATCCAGCAAACACATGTGCAGTATAATAGTATAACTAACTACTACTATGAGTCACATTTAAAATACTATGAATTCTCACAGCTCAAATTAAAGTAATGTTTCTGGAGGTCAGAGAAGTATATCAAAACACACGTTGTTGCTGAGAATGGGATAATGTGTGGACAAGGTGAATAATTAGGTATAAAAATGCTATCCCTCCCACTTAAAAAAAACATCTGTACTGTTCAGAACCAAAAAAAAACTAAGATATTTATATCAAAAGGGAAAAATGAAGATCCTTGAGGGTGATAACAAGATCATAAGAAATGGAACATAATTGGGCTTGCTTAGCATAACTTCCTGGTTTACCTCCCATTAGTCATTTATGTTATTTTATGAATAATGGAAGTGTAGTTTGTATTGCTCCACTGTTTGTATGTGGTAAAAACAAAATTCCGGGGGCTGAAAAACAGTTGTGTTCTTGGTAGTCACCTTCCCTGTCATGACACGACCCAGAACTCCCTGAGGCAAATCCACTTTATTATAGTAATTAACCTCTCCTGCAATATTATGTTTGCACTTGCAACTAACCAGAGAACGGTACATAAAGCTCAAAGCAGAAGGGGAAATAATGCAATCCCTTCAAAAGTATTTTGCACCAACTTTAGTCAAATGACTGTGCATTGTACTGTGTATAACAATAACATAACATATTTATGTTAAAATATACATCTGCACCTCAGGCAATATGTGTAAATTGGAAGTGGTTCAGAAGCTTACATTAGAACAAGAAAATTCAGGATGCATTCTAGGATGGTTTTTTGTAAGTTGTTGTATTATAGTAGGGATGTTTACACATATACAGACATGCACTCACACACTATTGAAAACTTGTCTTCAGCAAGTATGACAGCTTTCTCTTGAACATTTCACAATATTCCATTGATAGCTAACTTGAAGGACTGGTTAAGGACTCTGGACAGCTCTCTGGATTCTTTGTTCAAACAAAAAGAAAGGAGCGGCAGCTGCAGTTAATGAAAAGCTAGTGGGTCATCCCACATCTGTCAGAGAGTGTTCAGCAAACAGCACAGTGAAGGAGTGACATTTAAGGTTAGTGGGGGGTGGGATACAATTGCCTTGCTTAGTAGGACAGACCAGGCAATGTTGTGCAGCCCTAAAAATAGAAATAGTCCCATTGTTGCTTAACTGTACAAGTTGTATGGCTTATAGAACAAAGAAGACACACTTGCAAAAAAATTTAAAAATAATATTGGAGTTGATGTTTTTCATTGTATCTGTACTATTTTCCCTGTTAAATATGTTGCAACTACTTTATTTATTATTAATTTTATTTACTTTGTTTTATTCTGCATTTCTCCGGATATATTTTATCCTGCCTTTCTCCTGTCTTTTTCTTTCCTCTCAAGGTAGCAAACAATAATTAAATAACACAATGTTCACTAAAACAATATGAAATAATTTATGGCATTAAAAACATTAAACCTTAAAATATGAAATGCATTAAAACTCCATGCCCAGCGGAAAATCTCAGTCATACTATCCCTGAAAGCTCTATTAAAGCAACACTTTTACATATTTTAAATTGTAAATTGTCATAAAACTTAAGGAATTATGCAGCTTTCTATATGTTTCTCCCTTCTGAAGTACTTCCTTATGAATGGGGGATTGATTCCTAGAAACCATATTGAAATGAAGGACTTCATTTCAGTCCAAGTCCCTAATTTTAATATTGTTTGCTACTCTCTGTAGTTCAATAGATCAAGAATATCATAGAGTCATGGTGGAAGACCTGGAATATACCTACAGTGGACGCACTTTGTTAGCTGTGGATAAATGAAACTGTGGGTCCGGGTCCTGCAGATACAGGGGTCATTCTGTACTTCTAATATGTTGATATTTTTAAAATATTTTTTTGATAATTTACCTAGTTCCTGAAAAAAGTTGTTTGACTGAATTGATTAGGAGCTGTTTGAATATGCTGCTTTGGAGTGTGGTAGCATCCCCTTCCCTGGAGTTTTTTAAACACATGCTGAATGGCCATCTGTTGGGAGTGCTTCGATTTTGTGTTCCTATATGGCAGAATGGAGTTGGATTGGATGACCCTTGTGGTCTGTGATTCTAGACATTAATTGGGGTTTTTTTGCAAACAATATGTACACATATAGAGAGAATAATTTCCAGAAAGTCTTAGGCGTGTGCAAACTGTGGGATTCTTGAATCTGAGTGATAAGGAAACCCCCCCTTTTTTTAGCAGAAAACAAAAGAAGTGGTGAATATTCCCTCCATCTCTGGTGTTGAAGTGTCAATTCAGTATATTTTTTATCATATTCTTAATAGTCCTCAGCTGAACCCCTCATTCTGTTCAGAATATAAGAATAAGCAGTGAAATTCATTAATTTTAGACAAACAACTATATATAGTTTTTAAAAAATGTAATATGCAACTTTGGTATACAAAGAAAGAAGGAGTCTGAGAAAAGTGGGATGTTCAATTAGAAAAAAGACCCTTAGCTGTTCTCTGCCACTCGTTGTTTGCCTTAAGCCATATTTTCCCATGTGATTTGGTCCCTTTTTCTCAGAGTACCTTTCATTTCACTAAATGCATTTAGGCCCCATCAACTTTCTCTTTTTTATGTCAATCCATTAGTACCTTTGGTAGCTTTGGGAAAGTCTCATATCAAATCCCCTATTACAAATGATATTGACTTGTTTTTCTTTGAAAATATTCTGGATTCATTTTGGGATTCCTGGGTATAGAGACAGGTGACTGATGCAAAAGAGAGGGAGCAGTGAAGGCAACAAGCTGAGTGTGCATTCCCATTAATCTGTTGAGTTAAAAATGAGGGTGCTGCATTTACAGGAAGTAGTGGCAGAAGCCATTTCTGTGCAGGCAGAAAGGTCATTTGCTTTGTTTTTGCAAGTTCTGTTCTTCAGCTTATGCAGAATGCTGTGGCCATACTCTTGACTAGGACACTCAGCATGTTTATCTATTGTTATGCTTGGTTCCCTGTCTACCAATCTGTTAGTAGACATATTTCAAAGTATTGGTAAGCTTGGGTCAGTCTACTTGACAGACTCCATGCTCCTTTTTGGTCCTGCCTTTTAAAAACTTTTTCAAATGAAGTTATTATCCCAGTCTCTCCATCTTTTATGGAAGAGGGCTTTCTGTTGGCTGCTCCCAGTTATGACATTCCCTGCCAAGGGCTACTCAGCTGTTCCTTCCCTGTTCTTCTTTGCCAAAAGACAAAATACCTTTTCATTCAGTCAGCCTTTGAGCAGGTCTGCTGGATTATGCAGGAGGCTTTGACTGGTGGTGGTTCAGATTTTGTGTGTGCGCGTGCATCTTTCTAAGTGTTTGCAATCTGCCTAGGAACTATAGAATGGAAAATGAAGTCCAACCACAATTGGAATACATACTGGATTGTGAGTGAAACCAGTTTAAAGTATGCACACAAGCACTCAAAGCCCTGCTGGGAGAAATCACATGAACATCAACACATCAAACAAGTGTTTGATTTGGCCATATGGGAGCAGCATCATGTGAAAATCAGATTGCTTGTTTTGGAAGTTGTTGCATCATTTATTGGCTATGTAGAGATTGTAATTACCAGGAACTGTAGCTCCGGGGAGTTTGCACAACATGTTACACAGTGCCTGGGCAACAGGCACATAATTTCTTCCAAGATTTCCATAATAGTTTCTTACCAGTTTGGCTAACCAGGGAAGTTACTTTAGGTGTCTTAAGTGTTTCATGCTTAATATAAAACTGCTTAAATCCTCATTTAAAGTATTATACTGAAGAGTCTTTACTAGTTTCATTAAGTGAAGAATCAGTCCCTTGTCATACCATGCCTGATGCAATGTTTGATGAAAATGAACAATGCATTTTAATTACTTCCTATAGTGTCACAATACTGAGTGGCATTGTGCCTCTCTCAGTTGAGTCAAACACTAGTTAAATCCTTTCCACATATAAATAGTGTGGCTCGGTTATGCTACTTTGAACTAGAAAATTCTCTAGTCAACTCTTTGGCCCTATTCTCTCAAAATCTCCTTTGAAGGGGCAAAAAGTGTTGAGGTATAAGCACTGCAAGCTTCCAGAATCTGATAACACTGCAGTAAGTTTAAAGAAAAAAATGGGGACTAGCAGGTGAGTGGACTAGTATGAAGGCATTATAAAGTAAATAGAAAGAGAAATAAATACAATACAAAGGAGCTGCGGTGGTGCGATGGGTTACACCCTTGTGCCAGCTGAACTGCTGACCTGAAGGTCAGTGGTTCAAATCCATGAGACAGGGTGAGCTCTCAACTGTCAGCTCCAGCTTCCCATGCAGGGACATGAGAGAAGCCTCTGACAGGATGGTAACACATCCGGGTATCCCCTGAGCAACGTCTCTGCAGACGACCAATTCTCTCACACCCAAAGTGATTTGCACTTTCTCAATTCACTTCTGACATGATAAAAAGTACAATACAAATTAAATGAAAGTTGAGGCCAAATATGAATGATGACAACCACATAATGCATTTCTGAATCACATTTCTAATATTCTTTGCCATCTCTTGTTCTGGGCATGTAGTCTTACCTCCTGTATTTTCTTCTTCTTCTTCTTTTTTTTTTTTACAAAAAAACAAAATAGTTGTGTTGTGTTGGATAGTCTATTGGCATAAATAAGGAATTATAGGTTTTTTCCTAGCCATTTTAGGATTCTATTCCTCAATATGAAATTTAATATTAATATATTTTCAATAAAATAAAACAAAAAAACTAGTTTCTCAAATGGTTATCTAGTTTATTTTTTATAATCTTCCTTTGCAATGAGAACAATATTGTAAGACTTGGGTTGGGGGGGGGGAGGCATTCAAAAGAAGACATTAGGAAACCCTAATGAGGAGAATTATCCAGAATCACATATCCCCAATTTTTTTGAATAGACTCCAAGACTACCCTTGTATCCTAGACTCATTTTCCTGCCTCCATGTCAATCTTTGGCTATGTTCTACACAAGGATGATGACATTCTGCAGGCTACTACCTGTCATGGAGAGCAGACAAGTGAGGATTAACAATGTCTATGTTCTGACAGCTAAATCTTGTTGGTAGTTCCATCTATAGTAGAGCCATGAAACTAGTGAGATGGATGTGTTGGTTCATTGTAGTTTCCATGGACATAGCTTGGACTCCTAAAATGTTTTTGATCATTGTGTCCAACGTTGACACATTAATGATGTTGCCTTGGGCATGCAAGCTTTGATCTAAAGGTACAAAACTGGATACCTTTAGTAATAGTAATAGTGTTATAGGTATCACAGTGTTGTACTATATATTGCAAGCTAATGTACCTGCTCCGAAGTAAATGTATGTATACCTGCATTCTCAAAGGACAGTATA
The DNA here is from genome assembly GCA_030556195.1 of Anolis apletophallus. NCBI lineage: Eukaryota > Metazoa > Chordata > Lepidosauria > Squamata > Anolidae > Anolis > Anolis apletophallus. Next base: position 25,031,050 of record JARBWK010000001.1, read on the forward strand.
ACTAAGGATGATCCTCAAGAGACGATGTAAGACACTTAATACCTCTTCTTCTAGTTGCCTAATTTTTCAGGACAAAATAGCTCATTGTGTAGATATATAGAGTCGAGGAGGGAAAAACTTCTGGTTCCACATATTTTGGATAACGAATACTCAAACTGTACTGTATCATTTAATCCTAAATTTCAGAGGGAGATGGGGGGAGAAAAAATGAAGAGTTTGCCTCTCAGAATAATGGCAAAGCAAAAGCTGGTCCTTGACTCAAGAATTTCTTATGTGTGCAAATATTTTGAAATGTATTTCTTGAGAGGAGAAACTATCTGCTTTTACATGAAACTTTTCTATATGAGATGACCAGAGATTGCTGGGAAAGTCTGCCTCCTCAAGCTCCCAACAGTAATAAAAATACTTATTTTCCTTCTGCAGCAATACATATTTTATTGCTGTAAGTGACAACTCAGAGGCTGGGGCGTGACACCTCACTTCTTCCTGCTTGGGTGACATGATGACAGCTGTCATGGGAAGGAGAAAGATACAGTGATTAAAATTCTTCCAATGAAGGCGGATTCATATTTACAGCTTAATGGAAGTCACTTCCTAGCCAAAAGAATATCTTGACCACCACTACATATTTTGAATCCTTAAGTGATGCACTATTTATGTCTGAAGGAATTAATTTTCATTTAAAGTTCTGATAACATTATACGGTATTGCCATAAGGAAAAGATTTCCTAGAATTAATTGTTTTTACCTAGCATACATCGTGTTCACATACAATGTTTGCATTTGTGAAGTAGAAAGGCTAATGATTTTATTATTCTAATTATTGCTTATGGTGAGCTCTCATGGGATAGGGTGAATATTTTAGTTCTGGGGTTTTGCTTCAGGACTCATCACTGACAGACGTGTAGGAGATCTGTCTATGTAGTTGATATCTAGTCAGTTATGAATTTATCTATTTAATGTATTATTTATTTAAATATAGGCTCTTTAGGTTGAAGCACCATATTACTAATTCTATTTTATTGGAATAGTCCCCTCGGTTTCTGCTTTCGCCTCCATCTATGTGAGTGGGTCATTTGCTTACAGACCTTTCCCAGATCAAGAGGTGCCACAGTGTAACAAAACAAAGCAAGGAAAGAATCCCCCTTGTTTTTTACTCAGGCATCCATCAGTATTGGCCCTTGGGTTCAGCTTGTTTTTTTTCAAGGCAGTCAGGTGTTCTGACAGGTAAAGAGAGATGCTTGTGTAGTGAAGCCCTGTCAGATGCCAGATTACATCCAAAATGGATTCTTAAGTGGGAATCATGACTTGCCAGACTGAATCTCAGGAGCTTGGAAGAACTGCAAAAATTCTCTTTATTTTTTTTTCCAGGCTTCAGGATCCAGGCCAGTAAATTGGAGACCCCAGGGGTTTGAGTGCACTGGTGCAGTTATGTAACTTAACACCTGTTGTTTTGGGGCAAAAGACAGACAGGCTGGATAATGTCCTGTGGTTTTAGTCACTTTTGAATTGGTTGTTATGTTGGCTAAAGACATTCATATACATATCTTAATATTATTTTTCTGCTGTGCAATCATTTTTATTATTTCTATATTTAATAATTCTTGGTTAGTACGCTTCCTACTTCAAAATCTCAGTATTGAGTATTTACCAGTGGGTAAGAGCTAATTCTTTCTAATTTCATGTTTTATTTTACACTCCTAGTTCCCTAAACAGTATTTTCTTTTTACATAGATCACAATAAACCATTTTGCCCATCATGCTTTAAAATATTCTATAACATACTCTTTTAAAAATATTATCCATAGTCTGGTTTTGTGGCAACATGAGACATGTTGTATACTTTAGTGTGCGGTGGCTGTTACATTGAAAATAGCCACCATCAGATCATGCCCTAAGAAGTGACCAGAAGGATAAGTGTGTCTCTCAATTTTGACTCCAAAACAGCTGCAAGTTATGTTGAAATTTACTGAAAAGGCTGTTTGAAGGTGGGGTTGAGACAAATCAAGCCTGAGCTTTGTCTAGATGCCAAGATGACAGTCTTTTATCTGTTCTTTCTCTGTACTCCAGCCCAGTAGTAATCTGTTTGCCTTCCAACCCCCCAAAATAATGAGACAGACAACAGTAATATGAATTTTAAAATTGAGCAAGTTTATTGAATGTTACCTATTTAACTTTCACCTCAACTAACTTTAGGTGTCAGTTCAACTTGGTGTGGCAAAGCCGAGGTAGCGTCTTATACAGTCTACTCTTCGGCTATTTAGGGTCTAATACTTGGGTCCCCTGGAAATTTAAACCCGGGAAACCTTTAAGGGAAACATCCGGAGAATTCTCTCTCAATTATTGAGACCAGATTCTCCCCATTTCTGGGCCATTCTAAATCACCTCACCCCCTAAAGTTAACCTCTAGGTGAGTGTTTGCGTAATGGCTCACACCCTTAAAGGGTGTCTTAGGTATACACCAACCTTTGTATTTCTAATCTATTTATACACTGACCATCCCAGCCAGCCCCTAAAAACAGTATAGGGTAGGTGAAAAACCCTCCTAGAACATGGGAGGAAAAAAAATCCTACCCGGTCCCAATGGGCAACCAATAAATTATATTGTCAATGGGTGGGAGTGGTGGGTGATGTTCAGAAGCAGAATGAGGTAACAGGGGCTGGCCCACAGTAAGACCAGGCCAGCCCCGCCCCTTCTCTGGGGGGAGGAGGCAAATTGCTCCACCGCTCCAGCTGTGCCAGAGTGGTAGAGTCCCATATTTTTGCAATCATTTTCTTCTTGTTCATTAGTATTTTGTCCCAGGCAGGTGTATTTTCTTCTAATCCCAATTTACTATCCTTGTTGTAGTATTCTTTTATTTGCCAATATTGAAACCAAGGTATGTTTCTGAAATTTTCTTTTATTTCTTGTTGAGTTCTTACTTTAATATATTTCCCTTCTCTCCTTAAGTTGTCCTGGTACGTAGTCCAGTTACTCCAATGTAATTCTCTTCTTTGGCATGTCTCTAGGGAAAAAACCCACAGAGGAGTTTTCTTGCATTTTTTCCCTTGTACTTGTCCCAGGCTTTTAGTAGAGCTGAGCTAACCATTTAAAGTAACCATTCTTCATGATCCCCCAGCTCCATCATTGGTTTATTGATTTCTATGTGCTCGAGTCCCTTTTGGACAGGGTACATAGGGCTATTGTGTTCCTCCTGTGCTCTCCACAATGGACCTGTGCTTCTGTAAGCTTCAGAAGAAAGGGTGGTAGTAGTCGTGGATTGAGTGCCCTGTGAGGCAAGCATTCTTCATGATCTCTGGATGTCTGCTTTCCATGCTGGCCTGCAAAGAAGAGTTTTAATCTATTGGGGGTGGGGGTAGGGATGGCAGTGAGGGGTGGGGTGAGTACTTCATGAAACCAGCATTCTTCCTGATTCCCTTCACTTTGAGGGAGCACATGACCTTCTTGCTTCCACCTTGCATGCCAACATTGAGTTACAGTACTGACTTCCATGTGCACAAGTCCTTTTGGGGAGCACATGAGGCACTTGCTTTGCAAGGCCTAAGATTGTGCATCTAGCATCTGGTCATTGTCACCTCCTCCACCACTGATAGCTTCTTGGCCTGGTTGTGCTAGACCTCAAATGCACTATTTCTGCATTTTCATTCTCCAGTTGATTAAATCCTCGAATCCTAAACTCATAAATACAGGGGCTCTACTATACAGTTTTACAGCTGAGATATGCTATCCATAGCCCTAAATAAATCTTGGACATACTGTGTCTGTACAAATGAAAGAAAGGGGAAAAGTAATAAAGATTATTTTCCCCTAGTGATCTATGTGCTGTGTTGGTGTTGTTGAGGTTTCTCCTTGCAAAGACATATGAGACATCTATTATAATCAAAAGATTGTGACCTTCCTATCAGTTCATCCAGGCTTGGAGGGAATTTTTTTAAAAATCTCTGTGTACTTAACTGTGAATACGTGCCATTGAAACCATTGGGGCTTTCTTTTTGGTAGACATGTACAGAATTGTGGCATTAATCTCAAATCAGGTGGCAGGATCCATTTCCTCAATTCATCCGATGTGTCCCCCTCACCCAATTTTAAACAACATACAGTTTAATTTTGAAGTCTAAGCTATTCCAGTGATCTAGTACTTTCAGTGGGGTTGCATTTTGCAAAGTGAATGATGTGGAAGGTGAAAAGAAAGTTAAGACTACAAGGGAGAATAATATGCACTCTGAAATTCCTTTTGGCCCCTGGCAGAGATACCTGCACCTTCTGTTTTTGTGGTATGAGGAGTGCCTGAGGAGATTCTGAAGCTAAGGGTTCTGAGTCAGATCTAAGGTAGAATAGAAGATGATACAAGCATGCTCAACTTGTGGGAGGATTCCTCCAGCAGTATATTTCACAGTTCATATTATCCATAAAACAAAAGAGAAAATGACACTGTTGAACTTATTTACTGGTTCCACATACTATATCTGTCTCTGATCACTTCCACATGGATTTGGACCTGATAGACCAAGGAAAGCTTGATCTCATGGAGGGTAGGGTGCCATGCACAACATGCTATACTATGCAACATCTTTTTTTTAATCACAAACACAAACAATAAGAAGCCCAAACTTCAGATTGACTCCAACTGAAACTTTTTCCTGGAGATTTCTTGGATAATTTTTTAAGATTAGCTTTGACATTGTCTTCCTTTGAGACTAAGACAGTTTGATTTTCCCAGGGTCACTGAGTGGGTTTCCATGACTGAGTGAGGATTAGAACTCTTGATTCAGTTTTCAGTCCTCTATACCACACTTGCTCCCAGAGTCAATATGAAATAGTTTGTACTGTGGTTTTTAACCAGCAGGGTTTTTTTCCTTATCACTGAATTTATACAAATGTTCATTAGACAGGGATTGGTAAATGCATGTTGTGTCACATTTTTATTCTAGGAGGAAAGTGGAGGATATAAATTCAATAAAATAAAGGTTTGGATTTTGAATTTAAAGTTTTGAATTCCTGTGTTATTTTTGTGGAAATTTTTATATCAAATAATAAAATTGTCCTAGCCAGAAGCTTTTTCAACTAGCATTGTTTATCAATATATCAATATTATTGCAAACATTAAAATGTATAGTTGTATGTTGTGAAAAAGGAGTATTTCTCTCTTGATTTCAGTGGACCCATCTGGAGTTTTCCTTCTCCCTCATTAGCTATTCGAAACTATAGTTTGAGATTGAAAGAGTTGGGTACGATGCCACTGACCTAAGGCTGATAGCGAGTAAAGAGAAAGCAAAGTAAGAGAAGGGGGACTAATATCTCTTGATAGGAAAATGATTTGACGGTTGAAGTCTTGGAGGGATATTTAGTTGGAATCAAATCTTCAGGGATGGTAAGTTGATTGGCCCTTTTTGCATTGACAATTATTTCCCTAGAGCCAAAAATAAAAGAAGAATATTTCACAACTGTTCTCTATTCCGTTTCATTTTTTAAAAAAATCTTTGGTCTCTCTTCCATGTAACCTATGGTATAACAATCTAAAGAAGTACTTTTGGCCATTTATATTTGAAGGCTTAACTTTTGTTGATTTGATTATTCACTGATTTGATTATTATGTCTCCCTCATGAATGTCTCTCCTCCAGTGAAACTCTGGAAGTGGACACTGGCAAAATTATTTATTCTTCCTAGTGGGAAACAGATAAGCAAAACATTGTATGCCTGGTAAATTCATACATGTGGCCTTTATATAAAAATGCAAGTTTACATGTTTCCTCATGTTTTTGCAAGAGCCAACATAGATCAGATGATGCAGAGTTTTCATACCACTTCCATACAATTAAATTCCGGATCACCTTCAAAGGGTTAGTCTTGACTTTTAAGGCCTTGTATGGTCTTTGGCCAGTGTACCTGAGGGACCGCCTTACCCCATACTGTCCCATGAGATCACTGAGATCTGAAGACCAGGATCTTCTCCTTGTTCCGAGTGCCAAAGCCTATTGTTTCACATCGACGAGGAGAAAGGCATTCTCCATTTTTGCCCCCACGCTTTGGAACTCCCCGCTGCCGGAGGTCAGGTCACTTCGCAACCTTATGGCTTTCCGGAAAGCCCGTAAGACCTGGCTGTTTTGGCAGGCCTTCGAAACTTGAGTTAGTCTAATTACATATGTCAGTTTTAGTTTAATATTGTTGTTTTAATGTAAAGTTTTAATGTCCCATTGCTGCTATGCTTTATTGTTTTAATATGCTATTGCTGTTTTTCTATTCTCGAATTTGTGAGCCGCCCTGAGCCATCCGGGAGTGGCGGCTAAGAAATCAAACAAACAAACAAATAAATAAATACAATGTTCTCCAGTGAAAAATATGCACCTGTGCAAGGGAGAGTCATGTAATTCTGATATTTACATGAAAATACATTTAACAATGCTAAATATGTTTAGTATTGTTTGTTGCTTGCTAGAATTTGTATGCTGAAATTGGTGGGAAAAATATTTCTAAAATAAGGGTCTGGAGTATGAGCCCTATGAGGAGCAGCTTAAAGAGCTGGGCATGTTTGCCCTGTAGAACAGAAGGCTGAGAGGATAAATGATGGCGATGTATAGACATGTGAGGGGAAGTCTTAGGGAGGAGAGAGCAAGCTTGTTTTCTGCTGTCCTGGAGATTAGGATGCAGAACAATGGCTTCAAACAACAGGAAAGGAGATTCCACCTGAACATGAGGAAGAACTTCCTAACTGTGAGAGCTGTTAAGCAGTGGAACTCTCTGACCCTGGGTGTGGTGGAGGCTCCTTCTTTGGAGGCTTTTAAACAAAAGCTGGATGGCCATCTGTCAGAGGTGTTTGAATGTGATTTTCTTTTTGGCAGGAAGGTTCAACTGGATGTCCCACAAGGTCTCTTCCACTCTATGATTCTGTGAATGATAAGAAAACAGATACTTAGGAGCCCCCAGTGGCACAAGGGCTTAAACCCTTGTGCTAGCAGGACTGCTGACCGATACGTCAGGAGTTCAGATCCGGAGAGAGCAGGTTGAGCTCCCTCTGTCAGCTCCAGCTCCCCATGTGGGAACAGGAGAGAAGCCTTCCACAAGGATAGTAAAGCAGCAAGTATCCAGGCATCCCCTGGTCACCATCCTTGCAGATAGTCCATTATCTCGCACCAGAAGCAACTTGCAGTTTTTCAAGTCACTACTGACACGAAGAAAAAAAACCCTCAATATTATTTTTTTTAATTTGCAGTATAATGAACCCAATAAACCAGATTTCCATTCTACTTAAATTGTTTTTCCCTTCACAAACAAAAATAACAATCTGTAAGTACTTTGAAGTGCCAGATTTTGCCAAGTATGGAAACATGTCACTGCTTAAGTAAAGTAAATTCAATGTAGCTTGATTTACATTGTTGCATTTGAAAAAAAGTGATACAATAATCACACATCACAAAATTTGAATAGTACGTAGTATACTTTGAGATAAGAATAGAAATTAAAGTCCTATTCACACTTCACTCATTGTAAAGTTGTTTTAACATTTTAATCCTATCTGTTATTCCTTAGTTCAATTTAATCTTTGAAAGAACCCTGTTTCCTTCCTCTTTTTTCTGCTGCTTCTGTAGCCTTTGTGTCATTTCTCTCTTTTGTGCCTTATTCCCTTTCTCCCTCCTTCTCCTGGGTATATTTTTATCCTGAGGCCAAGATCTTTTCTCCCACAGGTTTTTATTCTGCTTCTAGGTTTCCCTTTAACAGTCTCCACTTCCTGTCTCATGTGCTCACTCCTGTCTTCTTTAATATTGATTCCTGCTCAGGCTGCCCAGTCACTCCTAATGATTTTTGACATTTTTAAGGGCGGAATGCTTCCTTGCACACTCCATCATGATTCTCCCCTGGCAGAATACAAGTGACTCCCATTGATGTCAATGAGAGTTATTTGTAATCCTATAAGAGGGAGAAACATTAACCCATCGGGAGATGGCTGGAAAGATATGGGCCACTAAGGAATGGTGCTGACAGGGATTTTTAAAAATAAATCCTTTCAGGGCAGGTAGATGAATACAGATATATTTGTATTCTCAGGGTCAAACTGAGTTTGATGTACTTGAGGATGTGATAAATTAACTCCTTAGATTTAGATTAGTTAGTGACTGTGAGTAATAATTCCCTTCTTACCCTCCATTTTCCCTTTGGGAAATTTGTCTCAGTCACTTCCCTTATGTATTTTGGCTTGATTGCTTAATAACAGTATTCAGCTTTATTTTCCTTTGTCTCCCCAGTACTCTTTGGTGCCATAAAGTGGGAGTTCTGGCAGTTGATAGAACAGAGTTTCAATAATATATATATATATATATATATATAAAGAGAGAGTCCGTTTTTGACGCTTATGCACGGACACACCATAACACCCAGACCCTCAAAACCCACCACACACATTTCAACAGACCAGCAGCTACAATCGTGGCACAAAAAAACCCCAAAGCATAACTCCTAAGACCACTAAAACCGGCCCCCAAAAAAACCCATGCAAACCTATGGAGGGATCCGAAACACCAAAAAACTACAACCAACATGGCGCAGAAACCACTTCCTGTCCCGCAAATAACACTCCCCCGGAAGTTGTCCCTAAAAAAAACCCGGCAGGAAACGCATACCTAACACGCTAACAGAAAGTTTGTAGCCTTCTCCCTCTCCTTCGCTGCCTCTCTTCCGCTCCCAGAAGACGACCGGAAGGCAGAGGGACCGTGCGGGCCACTTTCACAGGAGGAGGTGGAGGACGTGGGCCCGACCACAGCAACGTTCTCCAACGCAGCCCTCCTCCCTGCGAAGGTCGCTCTTCGGCCCACCCTGTGGCTGGGAAGTGACGAAGGGGGAGCGATGGCGACGGCGCCATGGACGCTCTTCCGGCCCCTTTTCACTCTCCTCCGCCGCCTCCGTGCTACTCCCTAAAGAGGAAGATGAAAGGGACCCCCGTGCGATCGCTTTCCCTTCGCCCTTTTATTCTGGAAGCGGAAGAGAGATCGCGCGGGGGCCCCTTTCGTCCTCCACTTCAGGAAGCAGCACTGAACCGCCAGAGGAGAGCGCACAGGGGCCGGAAGAACGGCCATGGCGCCGCCGCCATCGCTCCCCCTTCGCCACTTCCCTGCCACAGGGTGGGCCGAAGAGCGACCTTCGCAGGGAAGAGGGCTGCGGTGGAGAACGGTGCTCTGGTCGGGACCACGTCCTCCACCTCCTCCTGCGAAAGGGGCCCGCACGGTCTCTCTCCCTTCCCCTCCTCTTCTGGGAACGGCAGACAGGCACCGGAGGAGAGTGAGAAGGCGGACATCAGGAACCAGAACAGACGGACAACGAAGACACAGGCAAGCTGACAAAAAACAAAACAAAAAAACCCCCACTACTGCACAAAAAAACCCCACCCAAATAAACACATACATAGACAGCAATACCATATATATACACACATACAAATACATACACACACAAAACCACAAACACTTATATAAACAAACCCATACCTTCACCCACACACACACACACCCAAATATACACAGACACAAATAAAAACACACACACAACAAATAAACACACATACAGCCATACATACACACAACCAAACACATATATACACACACACAACACACACTCACATCACTACATACCCTTACATACTTTTCAACATCTCCTACATAGGGCACAGCAACGCGTGCCGGGTAAAGCTAGTACAATATAAAAGTAATGAGTATTATTGGAAAGTTGCTGGAAAGAACGTGAGATTGATTCTGTAGTATGCTGATACTAAACATACTAGTATACAGTGGCACTATAGATTCGAATCTGGGGAGAGGGGTGAGCTTCCATATGTCAGCTCCAGCTTCTCATGAGGAGGCAAGAGAGAAGCCTCTCACAGGATGGTAAAACATCTGGGCGCCCTCTGGTCAGCATCCTTGCAGATGGCCAATTCTCTCACACCAGAAGCGACTTGAAGTTTTTTAAGTTGCTCCTGACACACACAAAAAATACAAGGGTTGAATGAAAAGTAATGCCTCCACCTTCATTACTTGGGTTTAGATGAGAATATTTTAATAAATCAAACACAGAAATAATCCTTAGAATGTGCTCTTTAGCTACCACTATTCACTTTTCCACATAATCACCAGATAATGATATACGTTTCTGCCAATGATGAACAAGCTTTCTGAAGCCGTCACGGAAGAAGTCTGTGTGCTTTCATTTGAGGAGTCAGCATCCTGGGTACCCATCGTGCACAGATCTTCTGATAAGAACATAAGAACATAAGAAGAGCCATGCTGAATCGGGCCTCAGCCCATCTAGTCCAGCATTCTGTGTCACACAGTGGCCCACTAGTTGTACACAGGGATCTCTAGCAGAAAGGAGGGCAAAACCCTCACCTGCTCCCGGCCCCCCCACAACCAGTACCTGGGGAAAATCCTGCCTGCCTCCATCAACACAGAGGTGGCACTTGGATGTCCATTTCAGTAACTACTGATTCCCTTGGTATCCATGAATCTGTCTAATCCTGCCTTGAAGCTGTCCAGGCTGACAGCTGTCACAACCTCCTCTGGAAGTGAATTCCATAACCCAATGACCCTCTGGGTGAAGAAATATTTCCCTTTATTAGTCCTAACTTTCCTACCTTGGAGCTTCAGGGAGTGCCCCCTAGTCCTAGTGTTGTGTGACAGAGAAAATATTTTTTCTTTATTCACCTTTTCTATCCCATGCATGATTTTATACACTTCGATCAAGTCACCTCTTAAACGCCGTCTTTCAAGGCTGAAAAGGCCAAGGCGTTGCAACCTGATTTCATAAGGGAGCTGCTCCATCCCTTGGATCATTTTTATTGCCCTTCTTTGTACCTTTTCCAGTTCCGTTATATCCTTCTTGAGGTGCGGTGACCAGAATTGTACACAGTACTCCAGATGTGGCCTCACCATAGATTTGTAGAGAGGCAATACAACATTTGCCGACCTGTTTTTGATTCCCTTCCTGATCATGCCAAGCATAGAATTTGCTTTTTTCGCTGTTGCAGCGCACTGGGTTCACATCTTCATTGAGCTGTCCACCAAAACCCCAAGATCCCTTTCCTGGTTTGTCTCAGAAAGCTTTGATCCCATCAGTTGATAAGTGTATTTGGGGTTCTTTGCCCCGATGTGCATGACTTTACACTTGTTTAGGTTAAACTGCATTTGCCACTTTGTTGCCCATTCACTCAATTTCGAGAGATCTTTCTGGAGCTCTTTACAGTCAGTTTCATTTTTAACTACCCTGAACAGTTTAGTGTCATCTGCAAACTTTGCTACCTCACAATTTACTTCTACATCCAGATCATTTATGAATAAATTAAAAAGTAACTGTCCTAAAACTGAACCTTGGGGTACCCCACTTCTCACCTCTTTCCATCCAGAGAAGTGTCCATTTATTACCACCCTTTGTTTCCTACAGTTTAGCCAGGTTCCAATCCAGGACAAGACCTGTCCCCTGATTCCATGGCTGAAGAGCTTATTTAGGAGCCTTTGGTGAGGGACTTTGTCAAAAGCCTTTTGAAAGTCAAGGTAAACAATATCGACTGGGTGCCCTTTATCTATGTGTTTATTTACACCCTCAAAGAATTCTATCAAGTTAGTAAGACATGATTTGCCTTTGCAGAAACCATGTTGATTTTCCTTCAGCAATGCCTGTTCTTCTATGTGCTTAGTAATTTTTTCTTTAATAATGGTTTCCATCACTTTGCCTGGAACTGAGGTTAGACTAACTGGCCTATAATTTCCTGGATCACCCCTGGATCCTTTCTTGAAGATCGAAGTTACATTTGCCTCCCTCCAGTCCTCGGGTACAGTGCCTGATCTTAGAGAAAGGTTATATATTTTGGCTAGAATTTCAGCAATTTCACACTTGAGTTCCTTAAGAACTCTGGGGTGGATGCCATCTGGCCCTGGTGATTTGTTGACATTTAGTTTAGTAAGGCATGTGAGAACATCTTCCTTGTTTATCTCTATCTGGTTTAATTCATTTAATTCCCTCCCTGAAAAAACTGACTCAGCTGCAGGCATATGTTGTCTGTCCTCCTGTGTGAAAACGGAGGCAAAGAAGTCATTTAGCCGCTCAGCAATCTCCTTGTCTTCACTTATTGTCCCTTTCTTACCATTTTCGTCAAGTGGCCCAACTGCTTTTCTTGTTGGGTTTCTGCTTCTGATGTACTTAAAGAAGTTTTTGATATTTTTTTTAATGTTCTTAGCTATATGTGCCTCAAAATCTCTCTTGGCTTTCCTGACGGTTGCTTTGCATTTAGTTTGCCAGTGCTTGTGTTCCTTTCTGATCTCCTCAGTAGGAAGAGCCAAGCAAAGCAATAATGTGACCAACACGTTCTTTTTAAATGCCGATTATGCTTGAAATTTCTCTCTGAATGATACAACAATCGTTAACTTGCATAAAGTCGCATTGACTGACCGTCTGCGCAGGATTCCATACTTCACACTTTAACTACACAACCGTTCAATGGTAAGGCTTCCTGCTGAAATGGTACTGTAGAGGAGAGTCTACTGAACAAGACAGTACCTGCCGCATACCAGTACTACCATCTGTTGAGGAGTTACAAAGGTGGAGGCACTACTTTTCATTCAACCCTCCTAAACTAAGTCTAGTTAGTAAGTCCTTTATGCCACAAATATATGTTGAAGCAAGCAATTAAACAGGAAAATGGTTCTGTTCAACCAGCAAAATGCATGCTTGCTTTGTGGTAGTGCTTGTGATTTCTGCTATCCCATAATAATAATAATAATAATAATAATAATAACTATTTATATCCCGCTCTTCTCACCACGAAGGGGACTCAATCCACTTGTAAGAGGTCATTGCATGTTAACTCCCTAAACTAAGGAAACGTAAAGGGCGAAAAAACACCAACAAGACAGGAAAATCCAAGTGAGCTTCTGTTGCTCCAACATGTATTAGCTATTCCCAAACATCTGATAAAGTCTTTGTTCAGGACTGCACTGCCCTTTCCTCTTTCATACAGTGAGACAGGTCATTTGCAATATTTATCCTTGAGTACTAGCTATCTGCTTTGAATAGCAGCTTTCCCAGTTCTCATGGTCTCAGTTTTTCTTGCACTTGAGCAATGTGAGTTTTCCTTGTACAGCTTTGGGATATATCTATGGAAATCCTGTTAGCAATGACTCAACAAGGGACTGTCCGCATGCAAAGACATGTACTTCACTACAGAGCAGTGACCTTGTTCTCTATATGTTAAGAGTGCATTCCATATCCTTTGTTCTACCCTTTTGAAAACAAAGGTTCCTCCACATTTTCAAATATTGTTTCATTTCTGTGGGCTTACAAAGTAACTGAGGACTGACTGGGAAATCGTAGCCAATTCCCATGGACTCTCCACAAGTTCTTTGAGAGATTCTGCACTTTTCAGATCATTTCCCTTGCTATCTCCCCACGGGGATCTTTCTGGTCTTGTGTGGACATGAGACTGCATTTACAGGTACTTCCCTTTTTTCTGCATAGCACAGACTCTGAATACTTGCAGGCCTGATAGCCTGTGGCGAGGAGAAAAAGCTCTTATTCCTCCTAGAAAGCACCATCGTATTGTGCGATATTGACTTTAAGTGAATACATTCTTTCTATGAAGAATGTATTTATGGAAGAAAAAAGAAAAATGTAAGAGGGAAAAATGAGTGGGAGGAAGGGAATCAATGATGTATTTTAATCTGTATATTTAAGATGTCCAACTTCAAGTTTTTCTGATACAACACCCGAAATATGCAGGATTTTAATAGAGACTTTTAGCTAGATAATGACCAACATGGTGTATTAAATATAATACAGTTATTAATGTTAGTTTTGATGCTTGTTTTATCTTAAACATAATTAGTCACTAGAGAGAAGGGGCAGTGTAGTGGAAATGAACACATTCACTCTGTGGAATTCATCCATGCCTGAGCACTTAGGAATTGGATAGTTCCCAGTTTGCAGTGTATGTGTGGGTATCTATATTGAATGTGTTCTGATACAGTAAATTACATTTGTCATACTGGATGCTACATGGGACATTCATGATTGAATTTTCCACTCAATCCCCCGGCAAATAATCCTTCTCCTGTCTTCTAAATTTAGACCTGTGATAGTAAATAAATAAACTTTATTACGATTGATGACCAAATCATAACAGGGGGATCAAATGTGTGGGCAATCTGGCTGTGACATCTGTCATCCCATTGTTCGCCAGGGTTGACTCGGCTGATCTGGCTGGCTAGGTGGGTGTCCCTTTCTATCTCACTGCTCTATGTGCATCTCTCCTGGAGCTGTGCACTCGGTGAAAGACGACAACATCCCAGGTATAGAAGGAGTGTACCGGTGTCTCCAGTCTTTGGTCCCGGGTATACAATAGCTGCGCTCCCCTGGTAGAATCTCCAGACCTGTGATAGAGGTTCTTATCTGGAACAGGGATTCATGCAGACCCCCAGGTGCTTTTGAACCATAGTTACTTGCAGCCCTAGCCCACAGAGCTGGGAACTGCAATCCAACAACCATAGCACTGGCCAACACATTTTGAGACCTCAAACGTTAGACATGTTTCTGGATATATTTGGCCTGATGATTCAAAAAATGACATCAATTTCCCCTTATCAGGTCTAGTTTTTGGGATCCAGAACATGTGTCATATTCCAGTCTTCATCTTCTCTTCCATAAGAAATCGTGATAATCATATCTAAGAGCATGGAATGTGGCCATAAAGCCCAGAAAACTCACAGCAACCCAGTGATTCCGGCCATGAAAGCCTTTGACAACACATATCTAAGAAACTAGAGCTAATGTGGTCTATCCTAGTGCAGTTTTCTGAATCAGCATCCCAAACCCCAGCAACAGGCCTAAAACCAAGACGCCGATAACTTTTTTTGTTGAACTGTGTAATTTTCACCCCAAGCCCATTGTAAGCAAAAGTGATAATAACTCCTTCTTCCCCAGCAATTCTACAACAAAAAAGGGGAAGACAATGCTGTAAATGTAATTCTTATGCAGGCCTCCCGCTGTCATATAAAATATAAAATTATAGTAAGAGAGTCCATAATAAAAAATAAAACAACCTAAATTATCTCAATTAGTTCCCCCTCTTTCAAGCTGCACTTATTTTGTCATTCAACCCTGTATTTATCTGAATGCTAGTATCTATGTTCCCATCATTCACACATTGAATAATTGGGATCCAATTCAAATAAAATGCATTTGGCTTTACTTTTACTTTAGTCAACAAGATATTATAGGACATTTTTTCATAATAGCTATAAACCATATCATTTTATACCATGCAGATCGTTAATAATTAAGACCATCTTTCCATCCTTTATCTATTACCAATTAAACTGCCACAAAGCAAAATATTTATAAAAAAACTTTTATTGTCACCTTCAAAAAGGCCAAATAAGCATAAATTTAAGATCTTTCATAACTAGTATCTTCAGCATAAAGAAACGTTCTTGCACAATTAAATCCCAGAATGAGCTAACAGCTAAGCATTCGCTTGTGCCAGTGCATGCCTTTAAAATCACAGCATCTCAAACAAAATCCAGACCCTGCACTTTAAATTCTGGAGATCCAGAGTGATGTTCTATACCATTTATGGAATGATTGTAATTCATTTTCCTAATGTAAGCTGAAACAAATCACAGTGGTTTGGTCCAGGCTCTGTCTAGTTCGGTTTCCTAGAGATCTGACTCCTTTTACATCCTTCAGTGTTAGTGGTTGATTTATTGAGAAGGTCATACAATCTGACTGGACATGACCATTGCATGATCCAAGTGAGGCTAAAATCATAGGATCATAGAGTTGGAAGAGACCTCATGGGCCATCCAGTCCAACCCCCTGCCAAGAGGCAGGAAAATCGCATTCAAAGCACCCTTGACAGATGGCCATCCAGCCTCTGTTTAAAAGTCTCCAAATAAGGAGCCTCCACCACACTCCATGGCAGAGAGTTCCACTGCTGAACAGCTCTCACAGTCAGGAAGCTCTTCCTCATGTTCAGGTGGAATCTCCTTTCCTGTAGTTTGACACCATTGTTCTGCATCCTAGTCTCCAGGGCAGCAGGGGGAAAAAGTTTGCTCCCTCCTCCCTATGACTTCCTCTCACATATTTATACATGGCCATCATGTCTCCTCTCATTTTAGAGAGCTAAAATAGAAGTGATATTAATGGCATCTGTGTAGTTGCTGTAAATGTTTTTGTTGTTTAACTAAACGGCATGGAAAAACCTTGGGAATGAAGGGATTTTGAAATATAACTATTTTCTTCTCTGCTACCTTCCCAGCTACCATTATGATAAAACTTTCCTCTTTGAATGTGTTATATGCAATTGAAAGATATTCCAGTTGTGCCAGTAGAATCTATCTTGAAATGCACATAGTACCTTTAGATACGTGATTTCTGTCAAAATAATGTCAGGGAGAAGAAAAGTAAACATTGCCACCCACTATCTCTGAAACTGCTCAGTATTCTCTGTGACTACATTGCTACACTTAATGCCATGTCTACTTTATTCCTGAATTTCCAAGAAAGGTGCAGTAGTACTTAAAGTAGTAAAAGAGCCTTCAGGGTGAAATAATTCAATGAGAAGGACTTACTGTATGCCCGGCATCCCTTTATGGAGACACTGAACTTGACATTTCAGGTTTCCTGAAGGATGAAATGTCCTGATGTACAGTAGTATCTGCAGGAAAGATAGGGAGTAGTGCAGCTGTCATTTCTATACGCATGTTCCAGGCACTGTACCAGTAATATGTCAGAATATCTTCACCCACGGCTCTTTTGTCATGTTTTCCCTTTTAGGCTTTGCGGAGTTGTCTTTACACCTGCAGCAAGTCATACTGGAGGCCAGTAATGCTTTAATGATCGAAAAAAATAATGTCAGGGTCTTAATGTCTGGGGAGCAGTCCAGAATGGGTTGGTGGGTGGATGAAGGGGCTGTGGAAGTCATGCCCTAACAGCAGGAAGAAACAACTGGCTTGAAATAATCTAAAGGATAAGTGAGGGTTTTTTTACAAAGTTCAAAGGTGAAAGTTTGAAAGCATCTTGTACATTTAAAGGGATGAGTAAATGTTAATAAATAAGTCAATTGAGTGCAAATAAGCACAGTGAGACAAATATCCATGTGTTGAGTTTCTTGCTATAGCTGAACCCCACTGTTTTTTGTATTAGTAGTAGTCAAGGTTGCACAGTAGTGATAACAAAAATCAGTTTCTTCTCCAGTCTCCTCTATCCTTAAAATATCTATGAGAACACTCACTGAATCCCCATGTATCATCCTTTGAGTGAGAATGAATTGTAGTTATCAAGTCCAAATATGATCTTCGCTGTTTATTTGTATAATGTTTCCCTGTTTGTATTGGACTGTTCCCAGTAGCCCCTGGTTGCCATTATTTGATGCTTCAAGAAATTAAATCTTTTTTCTACGATGATGGTTCTCTACTTACAATTGTTTACTAAAGATGATCATAAGTGAAAATAATACATGTCTTAGGGTATTTCATTTTCATAAAGAGTTTAATATGTAGCCAGGTGTTGAAAGAAGGTGTCGAAGGAAGGAGGGAAGGGAAGGGAAGAAAGAAATCTCATAAGAAGTTGGACTGGGAAAACAGATGAGCAGTTCACTCATTGATTTCATTTTGACAGTTTTCAAAGCTGGAGACAGACAAGGGAATGGAAACACAAGCCGAAGGCTTGCTTTTGTAGCACAAAAGTTCAATATAGCTTTATGGGATTTAATGGTTGAAAAATATCATTGTATGTGCTGTCGTTGTATTTGTGTATGCATGTGTCTTCCTGCCACCTAGTGACTTGGGGAAACCTCATGATTTTTACAGTGTTTCCTTATTCAAGAAATACTCCATGGTGGTTTCCCATTGCCTTTCTCTGAGGGGGGAAGAGAGGCTTTACTCTGTTGTCTTATTTGTTACTACCTATACTGCAGTGGTATTATTGTTATTAATATTGCTGATGCCACCATGTAATTTCTACAAGGCTGTTGTTTGTACAAATCATAATGCATGATGGCTGTGAAATAATTGCAAAAATAATGTTTTAAATTTATGTACATTTTTCTATGAGTAAATAATATGATATTTATCCAGAAAGTAAGGTTACAAGGCACGTAGCTCTCGCAGGGAATTTTTGCGGGGGAAGTTGGTATCACTGCCTTGTAGCAGGAAGCCAGCTGAAGTGAACAAGCAGTGTCAGTCGCTAGTAGCTCATTGACTGGTATTGTAGTGAAGGTTAGAGATAAGCATCCCATTCCATTTCTCTCCAAGTGCAAAGTTCGCACTGTAATATGCTACCTAAATGCTAAGGGCATGAACACTGCTGCGGTTCATCATTAAATCATTTCAGTTTATGGAGAGGACATAATGTCAAGACAGCATGTGACAAAATGGATATGGAAGATATTGTGAGGCCATGAATAAAATTTGCAGAGCCATCCAAAACAAACATTGTGTGATGCTGACAGCAGGAGTCTGTCTCCTTCATGATAATGCATGTCCACACACCGCTCATGCAACACAAGAGTTGTTGACTTCATTTGGTTGGGATGTTTTAGCCACCCCTCTCGCATCCAGTGACTATCATCTGTCCACTAAATTGAAGGAACACTTGGGTGGAAAACACTTTTCCGATAACAAGGTGAAAACAAAGTGATGGTTCTTATCTTCAAGGCCTTACATGGTCCAGGGCCAGTGTAATTGAGGGACCGTCTCACCCCCTACCAACCTCAGAGATCACTTCGTTCAGAAGATTAAGACTTGTTGGAAATTCCCAGTTTTAAGATCTTTTGCCTAACGGCAACTAGGCATAGAGCCTTTATGATTGTGGCGCCATCTTTATGGAATGCTTTGCCTGCAGAAGTCCGGGCCCTACGGGATTTACCATCCTTCCGTAGGGCATGTAAAACACATCTGTTTTGGCAAGCATTTGAACTTTGTTTATGTGATTTTAATTTGGTTTTTAATCTGGTTTTATTGTTAGTTGTATTTTTTTTTGCTGTAAACCGCTCCGAGCCTTCGGGGAGTGGCAGTATATAAGTTTAAATAAATAAATAAATAAATAAATAAATAAATAAATAAATAATAAATTAAATCAACATGGCAATCTGGCAGAAAAAAGCAGAGGAAAACTTCTATGATACAGACATCAAAAACCCATCTCACGGATAATAAAATATATTGAACTGAACGGTGATTATGTGGAAAAATAATATAATACCTATGCTACAATCCATGTAAGTTTTATTAAATTATATTCATTCTTTATATTTTGAAAAAATCTTGTTGTCTCACTCTCCGGATAACCCTTTTAAACAGAAAACAATATGATTATTTTTATGTTAGGATGAACTTTAGAAAATATTATCTTTCATATTCATTTTCTAAAGCTCATCATGTTAGGATGGGCTTTAGAAATATTCATAATGATATACTGTATTTGATAAAAGAGAGCCTTATCAATGCAGAACCTGCAAGAGACAGGGCACACATATACGCATGGTAATGATACCAGTCTTCTCCAATATTCCAGTTTCTCCATTTGTTAAGATTGCAGCTGAGTTTTGTGGCAGATCATGTCAGATGTTGGTTTGTGTACATGAAGCAGAGAAGGAAGGCTGACAAATATGAATGACTAGGCTGAGCTGGGAGCTTTTTTCTTTTCTGATGGCATGTGGCTTCTTGTGCAGCCTCAGTAACAATCAAATCACCCTCTGGTCTGAACAAGGAGAAACCTCGTAATTCACAATGTGCTTCACTATTTAAAATTTATTTATGTCACTGTAGGAACATTTTTCATTTATTGTAAAACAGCTACACATATGAAGCAGTTAGCATGTGAGGATACTGTCTGTCATTTAGCATATCATGTTATTGTGATGTGATGTAATGTAATGTCCTATGACACATAAGGGAGAGGAAGTTGTTCAGACATACCTTAGACTGACATGCTTGCTGGAAGAAAAAGTGTGACATGAGCTCTTCTGATGATACCACTGGCCTGCTTCTGCATCCCCCTCTGTCCCCTTCATTGCCTCTCTTTTTCAGAACATGATTTTGGAAATAGAACTTACAGTATCATCTCGACAAACCTCTCCTCAAGTGTTGAATTAAAATCACATTATTATTTTTAATGAAAATTAGGTGCTATATATAGCAGTGTAATTTCCCTGGGAAATTATATGTGGCAGTGCTGTTAGGAACTCTGCAGGTACTAATTTCGCTGAAAACATAGTTCAAAACCAGCTAGAACATCACTGAAAATGAGAATCTCTCTCTTCTGAACATAGAACTCACAGAGAAAATACCATACTTATTTGAGTATAATGCACCATCAAATGTGCACCTAAGTTTTGAAGATACACATCCCAAAAGAAGAAGAATTTGCCCTCAAATGTAATGCAAACATCAGCACAGACACTGCTTATCAAGGAGGAAGGCAGCATGAATGAGGCCATTTGGGCAGCCACACTCCTCTGTCAGACTGAAGCACAATTCCAAATTGGCCTCATTCGCAAGGCCTACAAAACTGAGGGGGATATTTTTTGAAGGCCTTGTGAATAAGGCCTGGGACTGAAATGTGGGAGGCAGAGTCAGAGGGCCACCTGGGAGGCAGGATTCATGGATAAGTGGCAGGAACGACTGGGTCACCATCCAAGTGCTCCTCCTCTTCTCCAGATGCCACTGAGCCCTGAGGCTACAGCCACCACCTAGAACAGCCTCCTTGTGCATCCCTTGCCTCCTGTCCAGCCTCAGGGGCTCCAGGTTCATCTGGGCCATTTCAAACAGGTCAGTTTATGTACAGAATTGTAATGCACCATTAAGTCTAATGTGTGCACCTCGATTTTTGCAATGTAATTTAGCCCCAAAAAGTGAGCATTAAACACAAGTAAATACGGTAATATAATCTGTATTGCTTCTTATTAAGAAGGTGTCTTTAATTTGCTGTGGAGATGGATAGCATGCATCCTACCTCCCTAGCATGTGAGTGCCCATGGCTTAAGAACCCACTGTGAAGCATTACAGCTTTCCTGCTGATTCAGTAAGGGATATTATATTATAATTCTTCCCTGGTAGAAAAAAAGGAGGCTTGTGACACCTTAAAGACTAAACAATATAGTTTAGTATAAGTCTGTTTCTTTTTTGTGGGGGGAATTAGACTGTAGTCCACAAATGCTTATTCTGAAATACATTAATCTTTAGGTTTCTTCAATACTCAATTTTTTTATACTGAAGCCAACTTCACCTGACTATGGCTCCAGCTACATTTCCATATCATTTGAAATTGCATTATATGGTCAGTGTAGAATCATAGAATCCTTGAGTTCGAAAAAATCTCATGGGCCATCCAGTCAAACCCCTTGCCAAGAAGCAGAAAAATTGCATTCAATCTCATACAATCTACTTCATTGCAGTTAAAATTGCATTATATGAGCCTATACTGACCATATAATGCAGCTTCAAAGGCTTACTATCAGACAGCTGGTTTTCTGTAAGGCCCCTTCTACACTGCCATATAAAATTGAGATTTATTTATTTATTTATTTATTTATTTATTTATTTATTTATTTATTTGGCTTCTAGGCCGCCACTCCTGGGAGGCTCGGGGCAGCTCACAACAGGTAAAATACAATAAAAACATATTAAAACACATTAGAACACATTAAAACACAGCACATAATATAAAACATCAAGGTTAAAATACAGCATGATGTGCAAAATGCAGCGCACAACATAATTCGGTATGCCACAGTATCGGCGGCTATGTACTAGCGGAGCCTATAGGCCAAAGGCCTGTTGGAAGAGATATGTCTTGCATGCCCGCCTGAAGGGAAAGAGGTCGTGGAGAGCATGCGTTTCAGCCGGGAAGGCGTTCCACAGCGTGGGAGCAATCACGGAGAACGCTCTCCTGCGGGTTGCCGTTAGCTTAAGTGACTTCGCCGATGGGATAACCAGAAGGTTGGTATTTTCAGACCAGAGTGATCTCGTAGGGCAATATGGGGAGAGACGGTCCCTCAGATACGCTGGCCCCAGGCCGTGCAAGGCCTTAAATGTAAGTACCAACACTTTGAAGGTGATCCGGTGCTTAATTGGGAGCCAGTGCAGATCCTGCAAGGTAGGTGTTCTGTGACACAAAATCAGCATAAGCCTATGCTACACAAGATAGATCCATTGTTTTTGTATTAGGTGTTATGTGACAACCTGCTGAAGTACCAGACAGGAGTCGGGCGGCAGTTTTCTGCACCAGCTTGAGCTTCCGGGTCACTGACAGAGGAAGACCAACGTAGAGTGTGTTACAGTAGTCAAGTCTCGAGATCACCGTGGCTTGGATCACCGTGGCCAGGTCGTTACAGGATAGATAGGGGGCCAGCCGCCTTGCCTGTCTAAGATGGAAAAAAGCTGTTTTGCTGACCATGGAGACCTGGGTCTCCATGGTCAATTGGGAGTCCAAATGAACTCCCAAGCTCTTTACAAAAGGCGATGGGCATAACGCCACACCGTCCAGGGTCGGAAGCTGGACATCCCCATTACCTGGACGACCCAACCACAAGATCTCCGTCTTCGCTGGATTCACCTTCAACCTCCTGGCTCGCAGCCATCCAGTAACGGCCTCAAGGCAGTGTTGGAAATTATCAAGGAAGGATCCAGACCTGCCCTCCATCCTCAGAATGAGCTGAGTGTCATCGGCGTACTGATGGCACTCAAGCCCAAAACTCCGCACCAGCTGTGCAAGTGGCTGCATGTAGATGTTAAATAATAGAGGGGAGAGAATGGCCCCCTGAGGGACTCCACAAACTAATGGGGAGCCCTCGGAGACCACCTCTCCCCTCCTCACTCGCTGAGACCGATGGTGGAGGAAGGAGAACAGCCATTTCAGGGCCGTCCCCCTCACTCCAGCCATGGCCAGGCGGTGGATCAAAAGATTGTGGTCGACCGTGTCAAACGCTGCCGTGAGGTCCAATAACACGAGCAGCGCAGACCCCCCTTGGTCGAGCTGGCAACGGAGTTGGTCTGTGATGGAAACCAGGACCGTCTCCGTCCCATGCCCCGAACGGAAGCCGGACTGGAAGGGGTCTAGCCATGTTGCGTCATCTAAGAAGGACTGCAGCTGCTCCATTGCTGCCCTCTCAACTACCTTCCCCAGGTACGAAAGATTCGACACTGGTCGGTAGTTGGAGGGAACCGCAGGGTCTAATGTCGGTTTTTTCAGCAATGGAGCCACCACCGCCTCTTTCAAGCACCCTGGAAAATGCTTTGAACTGCATTTTATTTATTTTTTTTTATAAAGGTTTTTATTAAGTTTAAAAACAACAATACATACAGTAAACATACATGAAGGATGGGGGCGGGGGTAAGTAGGTGTGGGTAGGGGTGGGAAGGGGGGGGTGTGACAACATAGGGAAACGTCCTGCACTAGGACCGACATATTTACCAACATTCTAAAAACAAACAAAATGGTTTCACTTCACCCAAGGGTAAACAAACTATTAATACATCTTGGTCTCCATCATATTTTCTATTTATATTTACACCCAATAGCCTTTTAGGGCAATGTTCTTATTTCTTTTTACATATTGGATTAGCGGGCTCCATGTATCGACAAAATTTTTTGTTGATTTTTTCCTTAATAGCGAAGTCAACTTATCCATTTCGGCTAAGTCCAGAAGCTTATACAGCACCTCGTCCATGTCTGGAATTTTCCTCTCTCTCCAATACCTGGCGAGGGTGATTCTGGTGGCAGTCGCCATATACAATAGTAGTCTTTCCAAACCAAATCCCATATCTTCTTCCTCTATAATATTCAAAAGAAATAATTCGGCCTTATATTCTATATTTTTTTGAGTCACATCTTCCATTAATTTGTGAATTTCTTTCCAGTATTTATTTACATGTCCACACGTCCACCAGAGGTGGTAGTAGGTCCCCCTACTTGCTTGACATTTCCAGCACAGATCATTACCTGTTTTATAGATCTTGTCCAGCTGGGCTGGCGTCAAATACCATCTGTACACCACCTTGTAGAGATTCTCCCTTAACGCATAGGCACATGTGTACTCCCAATTCTTTTTCCACATTCTTTCCCAACTATCTTGAGCTATGTTATGTCCTATATTTTTATGCCACTTTCCTCTGTATTCTATTACTGGCCTCTTCTCCTGATCGAGTCTACTAATTAACTTATAAAGGTTACTCACTCTCTTGCGCTGCGTCAGCAGGAGAATCTTTCCTGCCGCAGTCGGTCTGTCCTCCCATCCCACTTCTCTATCTTTTTCGAATCTTGCTTTTAATTGGTTATAGTGAAGCCAACCAAAATTAAATTCTCCTAATTCCTCCAATGTTTTTAGCGTATAATTATTATTTTCTCTTTTTAGTAGGTCATTATATTTTATCACACCTGATCCCGTCCGTCTGTTGATGGAGAGGGCCTCTGTTGGTGAAGCCCATAGCGGGATTTTTGGGCATATTAAGTCTTTGTACTTTGTCCATACTTTCCATATTGGGGCTTTTATAATATGGTTCTTAAAGTTTTTATCTTGACTGATGCCATTATAAAATAAGTAAGCATGCCATCCTTTCTTATTTTCCCAACCCTCCAACTCCAATAGCTCTCTATCTGTAATTTCTAGCCACTGTCGCGCATTGTCAATGCAGTTAGCCTCATAGTAGTGTAGTAAATTTGGGAACCCGCAACCTCCTAGTTGTGGTGACACTTGAAGGTATTTCAGCCTAATCCTGGATTTTTTCCCGTTCCATATAAACGAGGCCAACTCCGCTTGCCACTTCCTAATCATTATTTGATTTTTTAAGATGGGCAATGTTTGAAAAAGAAAATTTAACTTCGGGAAAATCTTCATTTTAATTAAGGAGATTTTGCCCAACCATGATAGGTTTAAATTCTTCCAACCGGATATCATCTCTCTGATTTGCCTCCAACACTTTTCATAGTTATTTTTAACTAATTGACAGTTTTTAGCTGTAATCTCAATACCTTGGTATTTAACTTTCCTCTCCACCGGTATACCAAATTCCTTTTCTAATTTTTTACCTTCCCTGTTTTCTATGTTTTTTATTAGCATTTGGGACTTTTTCTTATTCAATTTGAAGCCGGATACCTCCCCAAACTGTTCTATTTTTTCTATCCATTTACCCAGATTCTCTGATGGATTTATTACCGCGCATGCCAAGTCGTCCGCGAACGCAAAGGCTTTATATTTTCTATTCTTTATATTAATTCCCTTTACGTCGTCATCCTTCTGAATTCTTCTTAACAATACTTCCAATACAAAGTTAAAAATCAGCGGCGAAATCGGGCAACCTTGCCTTGTCCCCTTCCCTATTGTTATTTTTTCTGACCTTTGGCCATTAGCGCACACCATCGCTTGTTGGGATTTATAGATTGCCCTTATCGCTGATGAGAAATTAAAGCCCATATCAAGTTCAACCAGGAGGCGTTCTATTATTCCCCAATTCAACTGGTCGAACGCTCTACAGTGCCATATAAAATGCAGTTCAAAAAAAGCTTTGAACTGCATTTTATATGGCACTGTAGACTCATTTAATCCAGTTCAAAGCAGATAATGTGGATTATTGTCTTTGATAATCTGGACTATATGGCAGTGCAGAAGGGGGCTTAGCGACCTGTACCATCAGGGATAAGTGAATAAACTGATCTAATTTAAATGTTGTTGTTGCTATCATCATCAACAACAGCAGAAATGGCTGGCTGCTCCCTTCATTTCTCTCCCAAGATTCAATGCATTGTGATGAAAAAAGATGGTGGGAATATATATAGAATTGAAACAATGATGGGAGGGACTGAAAAATTATTTGGAGAGACTCACTAAGACCGTGTGCTTTGGTCTTACTGTAGGGGACAAAAGAAATTTCTGGCTGTTCCAAAAATATAATTTGTATTTGCTGTTTTTTAGTAGACTTGCATGCATTGTAAGTGATGTCAAGTATGTGACAGGAGTTAGGTTAGGGTGTGTTGTATGTGAAATACAAAGCACAAGCCTTGCTCGTATGATACAAAGGTGGAACTGTGAACTACTCTGACCTAACATAATAACTCAGTCATTATATATATGATCATGCTATTTGAAGTAATTAAGAGTGAGTTAAGAGCTCCTTGATCTTCTTTGCCTCATTAAGACTTTTAAAAGGTAAATGAATGTCATTGCAGCACTTTGATACTGCTATTTTACTGCAGTTTTACTACTCCAATAGGGAAAGGGGAGGGGAAAACATCTACAGTCAGCTTTTTATGGGGATGGGTGGGTAGGGACTTTGCCAAGAAAATATTTCTTCCTGTGACTATCCATCTCCTCTTCAATGTTGTTGTTGATGACATTTTGTTTATTCTCTTTGTCTGTGCAGCATTCCGGCCCCCTTTCATGAAGCCCTAAATGAGACTCGCAAAGTCCCCTAGCCTCCCCTTAATTTGTTATAGTATTTGTTGGAATTTGTTAGAACCCAAACCCTGCAGAAGGCAGTCTGGTATATGAAAGCCTATGGAAATAGTCAAATGCAGCTCCATAAACAACCAATAATTTTGTACTGACTCCAAATACTTCTATTTTTATACGCAATTCTTCTCAATATGTCAACAAGAAGTAGTAGGATATGGTCCATACAGGAATCCAGTAGGAGAATAAGCTGCTATCATACAGGTGATCACTGAAGCATATGCATTTGGTGGTTCTCCTTGTTCTAGTCTTCATTCACTATCCTGGACACAGTGTATGACTTGTAGGTAAATAGGTAAACCAAGCAGAGGGAGAACTGGCAGAGCTTGGAAAGCTTACTTTTTGGATACAAGTCTAAAAACCCAGTCATGTGGTCACTTGCCATTTTTCAGACAGGAAAGTGACCACATGAACTTCTTTAGAATTTCTCTATATTTTTGCTATTTCTTCCAAATGCCTTTTTGCTAATTCAAATGAGTGAGGGTTTGTTCCAACCACTACTTTCTTTTCCATGAAGTGTCCTGTTGATATTTGCCCAATTGATGGTTTTTCCTATATCAGCTGGGGAACTCTTGAGCTGCTTCAGAGTTAGGAATGGTCTCCCGATTGCTTTTCTAACTAATGCCATACTTATCTCATTATTGAGTTTTGGTTAATGGTATACTCTAGGTAGAGTTGTTGTTAAACCATATTCTTACAGTTTAATCATGAGGATGTTTTTATTTATTTTATAAGCTAACCCTATTTAGTGCTTCTGTGAAACTTTACACTGGACTTATTATTTTGATCTTCAGTATTTTGAGGAACTATACGGCCAACCATATGGCCTTCCAAAAACAGATGACATCATATGTTACTGGAATTGCACAAAGTGCACTC
The DNA here is from genome assembly GCA_030556195.1 of Anolis apletophallus. Classification (NCBI taxonomy): domain Eukaryota; kingdom Metazoa; phylum Chordata; class Lepidosauria; order Squamata; family Anolidae; genus Anolis; species Anolis apletophallus. The sequence goes on from JARBWK010000001.1 coordinate 25,058,410, forward strand.
CACACATTGACTTATATAGTTTATAGAGACACTAGATTGTACCAGAGATGATTTAGTGACATCACAGCAAAAGAGAATGAATTTTTACACAACTTAGAAGTGCCCAGTTTGGTTTTGCATATTTGCTTTGTAAACTATCTTGTGTATCTCAAGTGGTAACAATGTCAATTAAATCCATTCATTTCCAGGTTGTAACACTACAAAAATGTGGAGGAAAAATCAATCCTCTTCAGATTTAATAGCATTTCTATACAATAGATAACATTGAGGTTCAGGCAATATAACTGAATTCTACACGTTCGTCCCAAATAATAATCTCAAACAATACAATCATTGTCTTAAAAACAATACTTGCACTGGGATTTGTTTTAGTTGTATTTAACTTTAACTTGCCTTTTATTTAAATTCCTATTTTTTGACATGCACAACATACTTAATTATTATTTAATTTGATGCTTAACACAGTTGGCACGCTGTAGTACATCAATGAGCAAAAGAGAAGAAAAAAGTGAGAGAACTGCTAAGAAATATCTTGTGTCCAGTTCTATAAATATGACTCTGTATACTTTATGGGATGCCAAGAGAAACTGACAGTACAAGCAGTAGAACTATATACAAAGATCTTCATGACAGACTGCTTTGTTTTCATTTTGAATTGAGAATGTGGTTTTTTCCCCTCAAAAATACAATGCTGCTTACATGTCCAAGTAACATTAAGGTTTAACAGTTTGTTTTTCAGACTGTGTGTATTTCATTTGCTGAGAGACTCCAAAAGAAGGTCCCTAAATGTGTTTGCAACTGGGCCCATGTCACTTATTTCTATGCCTTATCATACACACAGTTCTTACGTATATTGTCAACTTTCTCCATCAAAATCCAATTACTTACAAAGGTGCCTTTCAAAACAATTTGCTACAGCTAGATGGAATCGCCAAAAGTATAGTTAGAAAAGCTTCAGCATAAATGTGAGGTCTTTTCAGTGGGAAAAGCGTTGGATTCAAATTGTATTTAGGTCGCTCTTCATCTTTTCAGGTGTCCTGTAACTAAACAAATTTTTCTTTTAAGAAATTGTATTTTAAAATATGTTTAGTAGTCTTATAGTAGTCTCCTCTAGATTCTGTGCTGTGTGTTTTTATAAGTCACTGAAATTAAAAGAGCAGAACACCATGTATTAAATTGTGCATACTTTCGCCCTCTTCACTAATATGTGTTTCTGCTGATTATTGAACACACATAGCTGAAAACTAAAAATCCATAGTGAGCTTGATGCCATAACTAATACATTTTATACTGGTGAAATTTAAGTAGAGACTATATTCTGTTAAATGTAAGATTTATTTATTAAAAAATAGTAAATGGGTGGATGCAGGTATTCTGGCCCCATAGCATGACCTTGACTCATACCTTACTCAAGTTGATATTTGCCATAGCTGGCAGCCCACCACAACCTGCTCTTTGTGGACACTAAACAAAAATAAGCAAACAAGACATCATTTCCGGCAAAGAGGGCAAGGAGAACTAGAGCCAGAGGGATCCGCGGCGAGAGCGAGCGGCGAGAGCGAGCGCGTGAGCGAGGCTTCACGAAGGGGACCGGCCCAAGGAGATACGGCAAGTACCGAAAGACTTCGGGTGGATTCGGGGGCGCCGGAAACGCCCGAAACGCCAGAGAGAGGCCCAAAGGAGGGAAAGAAGGAACAAGCAAGCAGCAAGAGGCGGCAAGACCAAGTGGCGGTAAGAGTGTCTGCGAGAGGGAGAAGGATAGAAGGAGAGAAGAGAAGCGTTAAGACAGGGACTTGCGGAGAAGCAGAAAGCAGAGCAGAAGCAGAAGCCCAAGGGAGAGGAACTTAGTGAAGGCAAGATAGCCAAAAGAAAGAAAGAGATGACGACTAGAAAGAAGACAGAGAGAGACTTAAAGATTAATAATGAGAGAAGGAACTCTTTAAGCCACGAGGATATGTATATGAACATGAAAGAGCAGTTTAAAGAGATGGTGTTTGAACTAAGAAGATTGAACGATATGGTGGGTAAAGCTACAGACGAAAGGAAACAAATTAGAGAAGGAATCTCAGACTTAAGAAAAGACATGAAAAAGGAGGTGTCAACACTAAGGAAAGAGATGGTCGGCTTAAATGAAAAGGTAGAGAAGTTGCAAAGACAAGGAGAACAGAATAGAACTATGATCCAAAAAGAACAAACCAGAGCAAAGGAGTTATACAGATTACAGCAAGAGCTGCAAAAGAAAAGTGTTCAATTAGAATTACAACAGAAGGACTATGTGTTAAGAATAAGAGGAATCCCAGAGCTGGGCAAGGAGGATTATGAGGGGACAATGAGTATAGTGGTGAAGATGAGGGCAGCCCTTCTCCAAAGAGAAGAGACGGCCATAGAAGAAAAGGTGGAGAAGGCATACAGGGTTAGTACGGCCTACTCCAGAAGAACGAAGACAGAAAGAGATATCATAGCTCAGTACAATTCATTGAGACTGAAAGAAAACATAAGAAACCACTTCACGAACCCCTACAAGGTGGATGGAAAGGCGGTGAAAATCATGCGGGAGATCCCTTCTGGAATACTTGAAAATCGAAAAAAGTATTACTTTTTAACAGATAGACTAAAAGAAAACAATGTAAGATATAAATGGAATAAAATTGATGGACTCCAGTTCACATATAGGACAGTAAGATACTGGATCGACTCTGAAGATGCGGCAAACGAGTTCTACAGGAAATGGCGACACATCCTGGACCCCTCCAATACAAGTCCTAAAGGTCCAAACAGATTCGAGGAAAAGGAGACCAGGGGAAGGAAGTCTCCTCAAAAAAATCAAAACGAAACGACAAACAAACCGAAGAACAAAAATGGAAGCAGAGAGAACTATAGAGAAGAAGACAGAAAATGAGAGCCTATTGATGTGGACCGGGAAGAGGAGGAGATTAGCGACCAAGCAACACCCCAGGAACTATACTCAGATTTGGATTCGGAGGGAGAGGGTTCGCAAGGAGAAGAAGAAGAGGACTAAAACTCCCACAACAAGGGTAACAACAATAAGATATGGAGGTAAATTGCTTCTCGGTTAATATAAATGGTTTAAATGTCCCGGAGAAGAGGAGACAGGTTTTCCATTATCTAGTGAAACAGAAGGCGATGATTTACGCCCTACAGGAAACCCATATGAAAAGTTCCAGAAAAGACTTAATTGAAAAAAAGAAATTGGGGGTACTGTTCACCTCCTCAATTGAAAAAAAAAACAGAGGGGGGTGGCCCTCTATGTAAATCCAAGATTGGATCCAAAGTTCCAATTCAAGGATGAGGAGGGTAGAATTATTGCTGCAATGGCGAGGGTGAAAGAAAAATGAATACTAATAGTCTGTGTGTACGCGCCAAACAATGCTAAAGCGGCCTTTTTTGAAAAACTAAATGATAAAATAATCACTGTGGAATGGGATGAATGTATAGTATGTGGAGACTTTAATGGGGTCTGCAATCCCAACCGGGACAAAAAATTTATAAAATCTAAAACTCAGAAAAAAAGAGTAAACTCCCCGCGAGCTTCTTCCAGATGATGAGGCAAAACTCCTTGGTAGATATCTGGCGTCAATACCATGAGAAGGAGGAGGATTACACCCACTTCTTGGGGAGCGGCGCTAATTGGTCCCGAATTGACATGATTCTAATATCCAAGAGATTCGTTACTAATACTACAAAAATTAAGATACTCCCAAGGATTCATTCGGACCATGCTCCAATATCTACCTGGATAAAGTTTGGACAGAAAATGTATAGATGGCGCTTAGACGATAATCTGTTAAAAAGAGATATAGATATCCAAAAAAACAAAGAAGCGTTAAAAGAGTATTTTCAAATAAACACCCAACCCGAGATAGATGCCAAAACATTATGGGAGGCGAGCAAAGCGGTAATGAGGGGGGTGTTCATGGTACAGGCAAGCAATAAAAGGAAACAAAAGAGACAGGAACTGGACAACCTGACTAGGGAGTTAGAAAAAATAGAGAGGAAAATGAAACAATTAGGTAAGGATAAGGGATTGGAGAACAAAAGAAAAATAATTAACAATCAAATAAGAATGATCACAACAGGGGAAATAGAAAAGAAGTTAAAATTTGCTAAACAAAATCATTTTGAAAATGCGAATAAAGCAGGGAAGTGGCTGGCCTACCGGGTTAAAAAAGAGCACCAAAAGAAGAATATTGTAAGAATAAAAAGAGATGGGAAGACCTCTACTAAGGACGTAGACATAGTGAACAAATTTGCAAATTATTATCAACAACTATACAAGAGTGATAACATCGAGGGGGAGAAGACCCAACAGTACTTAAATAAGCAGAAGTTGTCCCATATCTCGGAAGAGGAGCGCAAGAAACTAAATAGCGAGTTAACAATAGAGGAGATCTACGAAGCAATAGAGGGATTAAAACATGGGAAAGCCCCGGGACCTGACGGATTCTCGGACATTTACTACAAAGTAATGAAAGTAGAACTAGCCCCATATATAAAAAAGGTGATGGACGAAATCAATAAAACAGGAGAATTACCGAACACATGGAAAGAGGCGGAGATCGTGGTGATTCAGAAAGAACATAAGGAGGCAGATAAAGTGGAAAACTATAGACCTATATCGCTCCTGAATATAGATTATAAAATCTACGCTAAGATATGGGCGACAAGATTCAAAAGGTTCTTAAATAAGTGGGTATCACAAACTCAGGCGGGATTTCTTCCAAAAAGATCAATGAAAAGGAATATTAGAACTATAGTGAATTTAATCGAGTTCCTAGATAAGAATATTGATATAAAAGTAGCGATGCTTTTTCTGGACGCTGAAAAAGCGTTCGACCGGATAAACTGGGGTATGATAGAGAATCTCTTAGTAGAACTAGATATGGGATACAGGTTTTCAACAGCGATCAAGGCAATTTATAAAACCCAACAAGTCTTTATCAGTGCGAACGGCCAGAAATCAAGAGTTATTAAAATAGGAAGAGGCACAAGACAGGGATGTCCGCTCTCCCCGCTTATTTTTAATTTTGTTTTGGAAATTTTATTGAGAAATATTCAGGAGAATAAAGAGATAAAAGGAATAACTGTAAACAACAAGACATATAAGATTTTAGCATTCACCGATGATTTGGCATGCACAATCAGGGACCCGTCCGAGAACCTGGACATATGGTTAAAAACAATAGAATCGTTCGGAGAGGTAGCAGGCTTCAAGCTAAACAGGGAGAAATCACATATGCTAACTAAGAACATAGATATCTTAGAGGGAACAGACCTACAGACGAAATTTGGAATACCAAGGGGGAAAAAATCAGGTACCTAGGAGTAGAGATAACAGCCAAAAATTGTCAGTTAATAAAAAACAATTACGAAAAGTGCTGGAGAGAAATAAAAGAGAAACTTGCTAACTGGAAAAAACTAGATCTCTCCATAATGGGCAGAGTCTCTTTGATTAAAATGAAGGTCTTTCCCAAACTAAATTTTATGTTTCAGGTATTACCCATCCTAAAAAATACGATATTATTAAAGAAATGGCAAGCAGAATTAGCTTCCTTTGTATGGAAGGGGGAAAAGCCAAGATTTAAGTTAAAATATCTTCAGTTACCGACACAACAAGGAGGATGCGGCTTCCCAGACCTTTTGAGCTACTACGAGGCGAACTGTCTCGAAAACATTAAGCCTTGGTTAGAATTAAAGGATACGGAACTTCTTAATATAGAAGGATGGGGGGAAAAATGGCCGGCACGCATATGTACTTTATAATAGAATCAAAAATGATAACAACTTTAAGAATCATATAATACAGGCACCGCTGTTGAAGGCCTGGTCGAAACATAAAGAAATGATCTATACCAAAATACCGCTCTGGGCATCCCCAACTGAGGCATTTGCAATTGGACAGTATAAAAAAGATAATACTGTACGATATAGTGCTCTACTAAAAAAAGAGAAGAATAGCTACAGTTTAAAATCCCAGGAGGAAATTAGAGAATATAATATGGGGTGGTTCCAATATAAGCAGCTAAAAGCCAGATTTACAATAGATAAAGAAATAGGATGGGAAGAAAAACCCACGATAGGAGGGAAAATCCTACTCCAGGCACAGAATAAATGTGTTAGCAAACTATATAAACTCATTACCAGAATTAATAATGAAAAAAAACCCCATAGAATACAGGGAAAAATGGAATAAAAATTTAGGGTACACAATCAGCCAGGAAAAATGGGAGAAAACTTGGGCAAACAATGCGAGTTATACATGCTCTTATGCATTAAGAGAAAACTTAATTAAAGTGGCCTACAGATGGTATATGACACCAGACAAACTAAATAAGATTTACAAAAGCGGGGTAGATAGCTGCTGGAAATGTCAGAACACGAAAGGTACCTATTATCATGTATGGTGGTCATGCGGGGAAGTGACAAGATATTGGAAAAAAGTTCACAAATTTATGGAAGATATAATGGGCAAAACTATTGAGTACAAACCTGAACTATTCCTTTTGAATGTTTTAGACCAAAGTGATTTGGGGAAAGACCTAGCAAGACTGTTAACATTTATCGCGACTGCCGCCAGGATTACCCTAGCCAGGTACTGGAGAGAAACAAAAATCCTGGACTTGGATGAGGTGATATATAAGTTGATGGACATAGCGGAAATGGACAAACTATCCGCCCTCCTAAGAACTGGTCCTACTAAACTATTTGAAGAGACGTGGAAACCGCTGATCAATTATGTAAAAAAAATATATGAAGATGGAGTTAAAGGGTTATTGGATATAAGATTCAGGAGAATAAGTTGTGGGATAAGAATTGAGAACAGACTGTTTTCTTGTGGGTGACGTCAACCTTTTAGTTTAGGATTGTATAGTGAGTCATATGTTGATCCCAACCCCAATTCCCATTACCCTACCCCCTGCCCCTACCCCAACCCCTCCCCTATGTTGCCTGATGTGTGATGTTATGTTAAATGTTTGTATGGAATTTTAATCAATAAAAACAATTTTTAAAAAAACAAAAAAAATAAGCAAACAAAAGTTCTGAACTTAAAAGTTACAAAAATATATAAAGTTGATTAGATCGAGTGTGAGAAACAGAGGAATAATATCATGTGTTTTTGGGTATCTATATACAAGCACAGAAAGATGTATAGCTTTAAATCTGATGACATTACCATGGGTGTAGGTCAGCTGTTCCTAGCTTTTGATCCTTCAAAATTCCTTTTAGGAATTATGGTACTCAGCTATGTTCCCTTTATCTCAGCCATACTGTTTTATGTTTTTTTTACTGTGTTTTATATTTTATTGGATTGATTTTAATTGTATCTCTGTTTTCAACTGTAATTTTTGGGCTTGTCCCTTGTAAGCTGCTCCAAGTTCCCTAGGAAAGATGGTGGTGAGGTATAACAATAAAGTTTTTGTTGTTGTCATCATTATTATTCAGGTGTTTTGGACTTCAGCTCCCACAATTCCTAACAACTGGTATGATGACTGGGTTTTCTGGAAGTTGAAGTCCAAAACAACTGGAGAACCAAAGGTTGGGAACCACTGGCGTAATAGTATTGCCAACAGTATTTTGTCAAAATAGGGTGGGATAGTAGAAGTGGTTTTGAGTATGGCGGGTCCTGTTGGCAGGGGTATAGACTAATGTTCTTCAGATACAAAAACTGGAACTGGCATGGCTATTTTGGTATTAATTCCAGCCATGATGTTACTCTATTCCTCTGTATCTGCATTTTCTTTCTTTCTTAAAATCTGATTGAAGACTGACCAGGCTAAAAAAATCCCTGATAAAGACCCTCCTTCAAAACGAAGAAACTGAACAGCTAAAGTATCAGGTTTGTCCATTTTACATGTAAATGTGTGGGTCAGGGCTGCAAGCTGATTCCAGAAACTCCTTCCTGGTGCAGTGTGAAGAATACAGAGTCAACACCATACTCTAATGGAGCTATGTTTTCAAGCAATTATGAGGCTAATCCACATTGCACAATTATATTGCAATGCTTACGCTTTAACTGTTATGTCATCCTGTGGAATCATGGGATTTGCATTTTGGGAAGAATATTTTGAATACTCAATCAGAAAACTCTAGTGCCCCAAGAGGCTCAAAACCTCACAATTCCATAGGATGCACCCCCTGCAGTTAAAGTAGAACCATAGTGCTCTAATTATTAAGCTGTAATGGTCCATCGTCAGTTTAAAACCTACTATATGAAAGAGTTCTGAGGCTTCATTTCATGAGACAAATTTCATACAAGGTTCTTGATTTTCAATGTAGGACTTCCTAGTCTCTCAGGCCCCTTCCACACAGCTGCATAAAATCCACATTGAACTGTATTATATGGCAGTGTGGACTCAGATAATCCAGTTCAAAGCAGATATTGTGGATTATCTGCCTCAATATTCTGGGTTATATGGCTGTGTGGAAGGTAGATAAATAGGGACCAGCTTACTAAATATTTGGGCCCATCTATACTGCCATATAATGCAGTTTAACAGCATTCAACTGCATTATATGAATCCACAGTATTGTAAACGGCATTATGGAACTGCATTATATGGCAGTGTCAATGGGGCCTTTATTTCCACTAGAATTCCTGCTTCTTGGCAGAAGGTTGGACTGGATGACCCACAAAGTCTCTTCCAACTCTAAGATTCAATTAGAGTTTTTGTGTTGAAACCAATGCACAGAGTTATAGTTTTGTATCTGAAACCCAGTTTCTAGGCAGCACTATAGCAGTCATCAGGAGCTTGATAAATCAACCATTATGTAATTGCCATTGACTCATTAAGCTTACTATTATTGTAACAGGCATATAGATTTTGCCCAGGGAAACCTTTTATGAAAAATAATGGGATAAGTTGGATCTCGGCTACTTATCAGAATTCTACCAAAATCTGCATCCCAAAACTACTTATTCTGCAGCTATTTTCCCTTGTGCATATTCGCTCACCAATGAGAGGACTGCCTGATCTTAGAATAAACATTCTTCTTCCCAATATGAGTGACTCTGGGTCATGCAAGCTTCCCTGAGAGACTACAATCTCAACAACACAAGCACATTTTCTCTATGCTTTATGTGGACTGCATTACAATTTTCAGAAAACTTCAGAAGTCATAGTTGAAATATGTTTCAGTTTATATTTATGTCCTGGGACTGAGAATTTGATAAACTGGGATTGAAATTGGAACAGAATGGATTTCTGGTGCATTTCTGGGCTGCAAGAAATAAGCATGTAAATATGATAGTTAATTGTTTTTATTGCTGTTTTATAATAGTTTTGTATTAACTGTTTTTATTGAGTGTATTTATATGACATCATCGATGTGGTTGTGAAGCCACCCTGAGTCCCCTTGTGGGAGAAGGGCAGGGTAGGAATAAAGTAAATAAATAATAAATAATCCCTTTGGATGTGATAGGTTCTGCTATAGTTCCCTGTCCGTTTCCCCAGTTACCTTTTTGACATCTTCTCAGCTATATTACTAGTCCAGTAGTTTTGCAACTCTGCCATCTATTACTGCATTGATTGTGGAAATATTTAAGCCAAGGTCTCATTCTCAAGGGAAAATCATAGAGAAGAAGGATTCATTCAACTAGGAGAGTGTGCCATCTTCCAATTGCTATCTATTTTCAGCTACATTTTGTGAACTCTTATATCATTAGATGAGCCCAGGCGCATGGCAGAAGCCAAGGACCTATGTTCAACACTTTAAAGTTGAAATATCAATTTCTGTAATGTCAGTTCTCCTACCCCAGTAATCTTCACTGGACACAAATAGCTCAAGTACTTCCAGGTTCTGACAGAGGTAAAAAAACGTTTCAGACAATATGAACATAGGGCTTCTTGAGGTCAGAAGGCCGAATTCTGTGGTGGTCCCAAACACAACTTGCCTTATTTAAGTGACAAGTGAAATATGGTGCATGAAAACATCAATTGTTCATGTTCTTAAGAAATAAATGGTATCGATGTGATTTAGCAACATCTGGACTGTTGTGAGAAAGGAGAAATTTAGCTCTCTCTGTGCTGCTAATGAAAATTCCCTGCAGAGACTTCTCAACCAATACAGTTGTAGAAAAGAACATTTCCATTGATGGGGCAAAATGTCATGTTGTGGTTCTTCTCCTCTGTGCCTGCGTCTCTTTATTATTATTTATTTTTAAAAAGTGAGCATTATTTCTAACCACATAGTTCGTTCAGTTTGAAAATGTTGCTTTTGGTGGTGCACTCTTGGGAATTTGTTTTGTACTATTTTGAGGGAGACATGAAGAAACATGTATATACTCGTAGCTTAGCACAGTACTGTGCAGAGCTGGTGATATGTTCCTTATCCAATTAATAATGGATGTTGTAAACATTTGGTTTAAAGTGTTACTCAGTTTCGTTCGTCGACACTTTTCTGCTTATCTGCAGCCAGCCTGACCCCCATACGTGCCAAGATATTGGTTTAGTTGCTGAAGTAGCATCTGCAGATCAGAAGACAAGCATTCTTAAGTCTTCTCAGCACATTGAACCTGTCTATTAGAAACTAAGCAATTTTAACTTATATAAAGAGGCTGGGACCTCTAATGATATTACTTCATTTTTATTAGGCAGGCAGTTTATCTTGTAAACATGAAAGTTCCTTAAGTACTAGACGTCAGAAAGATTAATAAATTCTGAGAATGTATGACTAGACAGCTTTATTTATTTTTAATCTAAAAACTGCCTTGTGTGGATTCTTACAAAAGAGAGTACTATGCTTTCATACTCTCTCTCTCTCCACCGAAATGCATACAGCATAAAGGTTTGTTTATCTAAAATCACATAAGATTTGTAGAAGGGGAGGGTCTTACTTAATGTTAATGTTTTGTTTTTGCCAGGGTAAGCACACTAAAGAAAATGCCACAGTAGCATGCTTCCTTAATCAAGCCTGAGCATCAGGGAACTTGCTTTAGCACACACGCACGTACATAATGGAGTCACGCTCTGCTGAAAATGAATTACCTCTGGTCAACGGCTAAAAGAGTTTAAGTGGTTTACCAAGCTTCCCGTCTGTTGCCCCCCTCGCCCCAGCTGCCCTGGAGGTCTAGCAGGAAGATAACACACCGTCATGAAGGAGATGAGAGTTACACTATAGCAATTAATCTTAGACCACCTCTATTTCTGCACAGCCATGAATGGTGATCTGATGCCTTAACTTCTGAGCAGAAAAGGGACATCTTGCTATTCCTTAATGGCTCACCCTGACTTTGTATACAGAAGAGTGTTTATCATCTCCACTGGGACCTCTGGGTTACCCTTGTTACTATTTCACTGCAATTCAGGCAAATCCAGCATGATCAAAGGAAAAATAAGGATGATATACATCTATGTCGTCAGTTCTCTAGCTGTTTTATACATCTATGTAGCAGTTGTTGGATTCATGAGAGAGTAATATGATGTGTGTGAAACCAGAGAAGGAAAATTTGACAAACAGAATGATGGAGGGCCTCTTCCATAGCACTGTAGTATTTTGATGACACTTCCAATGCTTTGGTTCCAGCTTTTGGCATTCTAGGTTGGATTTTGTGAGATATTTAGAATTCAGCCAAAGAGCTCTTTTCATACCTCACCAAACTACAGATCACAGGATTCCACAGAATGCACCAGTGGAATTGTAGTGCTATTACGGTGTAGTTTGAATGTGACTTCAGGACTAATCTGGGAAAACATTTATATTTTTCGTCACAAGAAAACATCTTTAATTGTATATACAATGTTCCCTATACCACCTGAATAACACAGTAACACAGTCTGAAAGATCAGGTTATTATTTCTTCTTCATCTCTCAGTGACTTAAAAGTGGTGGCTTTTTTTTTGTTTTTTTCACGTTTAGATTTTCTTAGATCTTGTGGAAAAGCAGAAAATCTCAAAAGATCATGAGAATCTGTAATCTTAAATCTCATTGTGATGTTTCCCTTTGTATCTTTATAGATTAAAGATTGGATATAACTTAAAAGAAGCAGCATTCTGATCACTACGTATTGGACGCCAGCCTCCTTTGACCTCGGAAACTGAAAATGAGGTTGCTATGGGAACTGCTTGTGCTGAAATCATTCATGCTGTGCCTTGCAGGTAAGGTGTCATTTAAAAAACTTTTTGTTCCCCCTTTATTTATGGTTTCTAAATGCCATTGTAATGCTTTATCATTATAAAGTAGTGAAAGCTATGCTTCTTGATCAGCACTTAACCAGGAGACCTGAATGGACCAGGGGTGGTCAAGGGAGAGGTTTGACTCTGTTTGAGAGATCCCTTAGCCATTTGCATTGTCTCAATAAGGATTCTTCATGTCTGCTTGCTTAGAAAGGACAGGGTGGCTTCTTTTCCATTCATAGGGTGAAAAGGAAGTAAGAGTGCAGTAAATAGAAGTGTGTTTTTCCTCTGGAATATGACTGTCAACTCTTTTAGAACCTGCTATTCAAAGCCAATAAATGGATCAAAATGTTTTAATTTTAAGCATGTCTTTTCCATTGGGATTTGGCTGGTACTTATGACAGTTTAAGTTAAAAATAAAATAGATCATACAATCCTGATGATTCCCCACCCTTACTCAATCAAGCTTTTATCTTCATCCTATACTATTTTGTGTATCTTTTCCACAGCTACGCACAATCCTCTCCCTATATTATCCCAGCACCTCTGCACAGCTTCACATTGCTAATGATGGAGACTGGCAGCTTTCCTTCTTCAGGAGGAAGGCAGTGAGAAGGGCTTTGAATTTAGGGTTGATTAAAAAACCCCATTTAATTATTAATAATGAACATGCAAGTTTTCAAATCTATCAGTTAAACCCACAAATATAGAGGGCAGTAGGCTCGTTGGATCAATGGAGCCCATGTAAGTGTTGCCTTCCCAAGTTTTCATTGATTCAGTGGGTCCTGTATAACTGAGACAAATTGTTAAATATAGGGCAGCATATATATTTTTTCTAGTATGGCAGGTGCACATCTCAACTTTGTGATTTGGAGTTTAAAAATCTGCTTAAATTTTGTGAGCTAAATCAAACCACAGTACTGTGTAGTTTATTTGGAAAGCGCTTGAGCTGATACTCTGCAAGCTGTTTTTCTTAGATACGGGGAGAGGGAGACCATTTTCTAGTGCACAGTCTGGTAGCATTCTTCTATTAGCAGAGTCCTTTAGTTATTGGCATTTTTAGCATTGTCTTCCTCCTGTTTTAAAATATATATAATTTAACTTTCATTTTGCGAATTGTGGATTCTTTTATTCTAATACCATCCCAAGAGATAGCATTCATCATCATGCTTAATTTTAATGTAGAACAGACTATTATGTTTTGGAATGCAGATTTTTTCAGTTTCTGTTTCTAGGCATCCAGGAATAAAAATGTCAGCCAACCATTCTTTTTTTTAAATTTGCAAGTGAAGAGGTAATCTAATGTGTTGTAACCTATTATAATATATGAAAGTCAGTGGTTGTCATGGACTGAAACCTCAAGGCCTATGAAAGTGAGATAGCTATAAGTTTATAAATGAACCATGCTGTTCTAACTGAGGCTGAATCTACATTGTTTTATATCTCAGGTTCTGATCCCAGATTATCTGCATTGAACTGGATTATATGAGTCTACACTGCCAGACAATTTGAGATAAGTAGATAATCTGGGATCAGATCTTGGGATATAGCACAATGAAGATCCAGCCAGAACAGTCACTATCCATCATAAAACTGCTGGACAATTTGCTATTCGCCTCAATTGTCCTTTACTAAGATTCACTATTCTTGATCAATGTTCTGTACTCATTCAAAAAGTACCCATTATTGCTTTCATGTCCCTTTCAATATTTAGGTGTCCAATATATAATCTAGCAGATTGGACATGTTTTGTGTTTACATTTAGTGTGAGTTCTATGTTAGCAGCACAGGATCTGGCTTAATATTTTTGTTACTGCATTGCCATTGTTGCTGCTTTAATTTCATTTCATTTCAATTTGTTATTTGATGAGTCGCTCTCCACCAGAGTGCTCTGAGTGACTTACACAGCAATAAAACAGCAAACATATCAACGATAAATCACAATAGGTAGGGGAGAAGTGTGAATGGCAGAGAAGCAGGAAAAGTTCATGGCACATTATAATATTCTATGCCCATCTAACAGATATCACTGAAACTCAGAAATTGAAACTTTCTATAGGAATGTTATGGTAGCTAGCTACAGAGCTGTGTCTTCTGGGTTGCGTACCTTCAAGTCATTACTGACTTACATCAATCCTAAGGCAAACCTTTCCTTTCATGATGTTTTCTTCACTGAATTTGTTTAGAGAGTATTTGCCCTTCTCTTGTTCTGAGGCTGAGTGTGACTTGCCCAAGGATACCCAGTGTGTTCCTATGGCTAAGCGGGGATTCAAACTCTGTTCTTCCCAGTGTCCATCCAACAAGCAAACCACTATTCCATGTTGGCTCTCAGCTGAGTTACATATATGGCGCTTTTGATAAACAACTGAATTTAATAATTTTATTACAAACTTCTAATTTTATAATAACCTCTGGGTTCTGGCTCTCCTTTTACCATTTTCTACTCTCTTTCTAATAGTCTTGAGTAAGTGAATTTAATTATCTTAAACATTCTCTCCTTCTCAGCATGTTACTACAATGATGAAATGTGTTTTCTACTTTCTGTATTCCATAGGTTTCTCTGTAGTTTCCTTTGAAACAGGTTTATTTATTGTTTTCACATTTGTTTCCACTGATCTGGGGGTGGGTAGAGGGAAGCATTGCATTTTTCAACTGACATTCCTTATATGCCACTTGAATTTAAAGTGAAGATTTCTTTCTCACATTCTGAGCTGCCTAAGTGGAAATTGTGTAGCTTATGGCAAAGGTACATAGGCATAGGATTACAATTCCAAGTGGTCATTGAAATTATCTGAAATAATCATTTCCCTTGATCCCTCTGTATGTTCGATCATTGCAAACCTAAAACCAGCAGGTACAATTATCGTTTTATAGCCTCCAGCTCTTGTACATTTACAGACAAACCCTGAAAATAGCTTTTTTTTCTCTGAGCAGACACAGAGAGCCTTTCTCTTTGTTGAACTACTTGTTTGAGCCACCCTGGAGCCCTAAAGAGCAAATTTGTATAAATTAGTTTTTAGTATATGTCAAGGAAATTTCTTTTAAAAACAACCCAAAACATTATTTTTAAAATGTATTGCTTTTCTAACCAGCACTCTTGCCTTTCATTGTTCTAAACTGCCAGGTGTAAGAGATATTCCAACCTGCTGGGAAGCATACATATATTACAGCCAAGTCCTGTCAAAAAGGTGACAGGACGGGACAGGGCAGGCGTGGAACAGAAGAGGGAAACTTATTGTACCAGCAGTGAGCAATATGACAGCTGCAAGCATAATGTATAGTCGAGATTGGTTTCAGTTCAGGGAGGTGAGATGGGAAATGGTTCAGGGTGAGTTGCTAAATGGATAGATTTAAGCTCAGGCTCTGAAGGAAGAAGAGTAATGGTGGAGAACCCTGGCGGGTGGTTTGAGGATGAGGGAAAAGGATTGGCTTCTGACTTCAGCATCCTTCAAAATTGGCAAATGCCAGAGGACATTCATCATGAAAGCTGCTGCAGGGAGGGCTACTCCTGTAATAAGAGACTGCTAGTGGATGTGTTTTTTACTTGGAGCTGATCCAGTTCTTCTCACCCTCTGATCTTTACTGCTCTATACAGTATTATAGAACATACAATCCCCCTTCTCTCTCTTTTTCTTTCTGTCTTTCTCTTGTTTGTGAGGGAGGTTGCTTCAGACTCTGTACTAGTGCCTTAACATATCAAAGACTCAATGAGTACAATGCTTGTTGTTTCTTCTCAGATAATTCTTACTCCAATTTCCTCCATCAACTAGAAACCGACGAGAGAAACACATACACACTACAAACACAATCACATTAGTGTCAGTTTGCTCTCTTAAGATCATGCAAAGTATGTTCTGGAGACCCCCTTATCTTAATGTTGCCTTTTCTTGTGTGGGAAGAAGCATTAACAGAAAGGCACCCATGCTCATTGTGTCAAGATTTTATGTAAGGAAAGAAAATTCAAATCTTCCCCATGCCCTAGCATCAATGGTATCCCTATAAGATAAATGTGTTCCTTATATAATTATATTTCTATAGGGAAGAGCTTCAGATTAATCATAGAAATCCTGTCCAACAAAGCTCACCAAACAATTATTTATTATTTATTTACTATATTTGTATACCGCCTTTCTCAGCCTTATCGGTGACTCAATTAAGTCCCTCCTTCTAAAGTGCCAGATAATTCCTTGTTAGTGCATTGTTGTCAACTTGGGGATAAAATAGGATAGAAATAAGTAGTAGCCGTAATAGTAGAAAAACAACAGTAACATAGATGAGGAACATGTTGCACTTCAAATGTTATTAGACTGTGATTCCCATACATTCTAACGAGCTCAGGCTCCATCTGTGCTATTGAATTTAGTGGTAACTAGACAAAAAAAAGTGTGCAAAAGAACGTCCTTACTGCACATCAGTGCTCTGTGATTTGTATAAACGCCATCCAGGTTTCAAACTGGTTTCTATGTAATCATCTGTATAGTGAAACCACTTTCTTCAATATTTGTTTGAAACTAATGTCAGTGGCCAGTGTAGATGAGGCCATAGTTAGTAGTGAAGGAGTCTGATAGTTATATTCCAGTAAAATTTAGAGAGTCATAAATCCCTGCTGTAGAAACATATATTATTTTATATTCCAGGATAATGTAACTACTATTTTATATTGGTCCCTTTTACACTACACTGTTATAGCATTTTCATTGTTATGACCACATCCTACATAAACTAGGATTGGTAGTTTATGAAACTCCTCCCTGACTGAGAAGTTTAAATATTCCATCAATAATAATAAATAATAACAATAAATAAACTTTATTTGTATTCTGCCCTATCTCTCCAAAGAGAATCAGGGCAGATTCCAAGATAACGAGAAACATTCAATGCCTTCGGGGGCACAAACAGCAAATAATAACATAAATTCCCAGAGAAACACTGCATATGAAAATAACATTAAAACCTAACATCAAATAAAAGCCTAACATCTGTAAATTAAACCTAACATCAATAAATTGAACTAGACATAGTCAAGCAAAATTATGTATTAACATAAAACCTATTTATTTATTTATTTATTTATTTATTTATGATATTTCTATCACATCTTTCTCAAGCCCAAAGATAACTCAACAGACATCCGCATTAATTTACAACAGTCAACTAGAGTTCACAAAACAGTGTAGGTTAGTTGTGTAGTCAAACAATGGTAATTGGGCTGACATGGACTAGGAGAGTCCAAATACAAAATAGTTTCCAACCAGGGCCCAGTAGTAATCTATCATTATCTAATCCTCCTCCTCTCCATAAGTAGATCTTCAAGGGGGGGTGGTGAAAAAGAGGAGGGAGGGGCAGCTTTATTTCTTTAAGGATGGAGTTCCAGAGGTCGGGGGCAACCATGAAGAAGGCCCTCTCATTCCCACCAGCCATACTTGAGATGGGGGTGGGGCCAAGAGCAGGGCCTCCTCCTCTGACCACAGTGCCTGATCTGATTTGTTAGAGATGATGTGTTCAGTCAAGTAGCCTGGATCCGATCCATTCAGGGCTTTAAAGATAATGACCAACACTCTGTATTTAACCCAGAAGCAGACCAGCAGCCAATTGAGGTGCCTCAACATGGGAGTGGCTCTCTCCCTGTATGGGGCTCTTGTTAGTAATCTGACTGCCTCTGAACCAGTTGAAGCTTCCAAGCTATCTTCAAAGGTGGCCCCATGTAAAGAACATTTCACTAGTCCAAACGGGATGTAACTAAGGCATGGACTACCATGGCCAGATTCAGCATTTCATGTTATAGGTGCAGCTGTCGCACAAGTTTTAATTGTGTAAAGCTGCTGCTGGGCAACTGGGGCTCCAGGGTCAGCAATGAGTTCAGGAGCACCCTCAGACTGCGCACTTGTGTTTTCAGGGGGAGTGCGACCCAATCCAACACAGGCTGTATCCCCACACCCTGATCCACCTTCTGGCTGACCAGGAGTACCTCTGTCCTGTCTGGATTTAGCCTCAACAGCCCTCATCCAGTCCCTCATTGATGACAAGCATTGGTTGAGGGGCTGTATGACATCCTTGGTGTTAGGTGGAAAGTGGTAATAGAGTTGGGTTTCATCTGCATAAATTTGACACCAAACTCCAAAACTCCAGATGATCTCTCCCATCCATTTCATGTAAATGTTAAACAGCTTGTGGGGACATAATTGAACCCTGGGGGACTCCACAGGCCAGGAAGTTGAACAGGAGTCCCCCAGCTCCACCTTCTTGGACCATTCCTCCAGACAGGCCAGAGCCGCTTCAGAACAGTGCCCCCAAGCCCCATCCCAGAGAGATGGTCCAGAAGGCTACCATGATCGAGTGTATCAAAAGCCACTGAGAGGTCCAGGAGAACTAGCAGGGACACACTCCCCCATCTACCTCTCTTCACAGATCACCCACCAAGGCGACCAATGCTGTAGCCAGACCTGAAACTAGACTGAGATGGATCCATAAAATTGGTGTCATCTAAGAACCTTTGTGGTCTTCAGAACCTTGCTCATAAAGGAAAGATTTGACACTGGTCTATAGTTGTAAAGTTGGAAGGGCCCTCAAAAGTGGTTGTACTATTGCCTCCTTGCAAATACTTGGCAGTATGCCTTGAGTCAAGGGAGCATTTACCAGCATCTTCACCCACCTTGCCAGCCCACCCCCCAGCTTTTCTATGAGCCAGGATGGGCAAAGGTCTAGAGGGCAAGTGGCCACCTTCATTTCTCCTAAGATCTTGTCCACGTCCTCAGGCTGCACAAGTTGAAAGGAATCCAATAAGCAGATGCTTCAGCCACATTCACAGAGACTGCATCAACACTGATGTCTAAATCAGAATGGATCTGAGCAACTTTATCTGCAAGAAACCTTGCAAACTCATCACAATAAGCTGCTGATTGGTGTGGGTCCCTGGTTGAACAGGGTTTAAGAGACCCCTGACCACTTGAAGCAGCTCCCTCGATTGGTTCTTTGCAGATGCAACGTTGGCAGTTATATACAGTTTTTCTGCTGCCTTCATTGCCACAGAATACACATTTAAATGTGCTCTAAACCATGGAAATGCTCGAGAGTGATTGTGTCAACTGCCCTGGCCACCTCCATGTTGTGAGGTCTGCCAGGGCTTCAAAAGAAGCACCTTCCAAGGAGGCAGGATAATCCCTAAAAGCCATCAGGTATCCATCCGGATCCATAAGCCTCCTGGGGCAGGCCTTCCTAATTGGTCCTCCACCTCTGCAGAGGTTTAGGGCCCCAGTGAGGCTAAAACTGACCAGGTAGTGATCAGTCCATGACAAAGGAACGGTGGACAGTTCCTCCACAATACTGTCACCATCATCCCACTCTGAACAGAAGACCAGATCTAAGGTGTGCCCAGCACTGTAGGTGGGGTGAGATACCATCTGGGACAGACCCATGGTTGTCATAGCGGTCATGAAGCCCTGAGCTACTCCCCAAAGGGTGGTGTCGGTGTGGATGTTGAAGTCCCCGGCATGGCTAGCCATTGGGACACCAACACCAGGCCCAACTAAAAATCCCAGGAGTGCAATAATTTTATACTGTAAAGGAGATTTTGGAATAAAGTATGAATTGTTTGTTTAAGCAAACAAGATGTCAAATAGAAATTAGAGTTTGTGATCTTGCTCTTGTAAATAAGGGGTGAAGCCTCTGTATTCAGCTCAGAGATTATATATTCTCCTTTTCTTGCCTGCACCGACAGATGCCTCAAGGCAAGATGGGTGAAGATGCTGGTAAACTGTAGGAAACAAAGGGTGGTAATAAATGGACACTTCTCTGGGTGGAAAGAGGTGAGAAGTGGCGTACCCCAAGGTTCAGTTTTAGGACCGTTACTTTTTAATTTATTCATAAACGATCTGGATGTAGATGTAAATTGTGAGGTAGCAAAGTTTGCAGATGACACTAAACTGTTCAGGGTAGTTAAAAATGAAACTGACTGTAAAGAGCTCCAGAAAGATCTCTCGAAATTGAGTGAATGGGCAACAAAGTGGCAAATGCATTTTAACCTAAACAAGTGTAAAGTCATGCACATCGGGGAAAAGAACCCCAAATACACTTATCAACTGATGGGATCAAAGCTTTCTGAGACAAACCAGGAAAGGGATCTTGGGGTTTTGGTGGACAGCTCAATGAAGATGTCAACCCAATGCGCTGCAGCAGTGAAAAAGCAAATTCTATGCTTGGCATGATCAGGAAGGGAATCGAAAATAGGTCGGCAAATGTTGTATTGCCTCTCTACAAATCTATGGTGAGGCCACATCTGGAGTACTGTGTACAATTCTGGTCTCCGCACCTCAAGAAGGATATAACGGAACTGGAAAAGGTACAAAGAAGGGCAACAAATATGATCCAAGGGATGGAGCAGCTCCCTTATGAAATCAGGTTGCAACGCCTTGGTCTTTTCAGCCTTGAAAGACGGCGTTTAAGAGGTGACTTGATCGAAGTGTATAAAATCATGCATGGGATAGAAAAGGTGAACAAAGAAAAATATTTTCTCTGTCACACAATACTAGGACTAGGGGCACTCCCTAAAGCTCCAAGGTAGGAAAGTCAGGACTAATAAAGGGAAATATTTCTTCACCCAGAGGGTCATTGGGTTATGGAACTCACTTCCAGAGGAGGTTGTGACAGCTGTCAGCCTGGACAGCTTCAAGGCAGGATTAGACAGATTCATGGATACCAAGGGAATCAGTAGCTACTGAAATGGACATCCAAGTGCCACCTCTGTGTTGATGGAGGCAGGCAGGATTTTCCCGGGACTGGTTGTGGGGGGTCGGGAGCAGGTGAGGGTTTTGCCCTCCTTTCTGCTAGAGATCCCTGTGTACAACTAGTGGGCCACTGTGTGACACAGAATGCTGGACTAGATGGGCCGAGGCCCGATTCAGCATGGCTCTTCTTATGTTCTTATGTTCTTAAGGTCTCACTCTTTCACTTCACGAACTATTCCTCATCATCTAGTACTTCTTACTTTAATGGCAGGAGTTGACCCTGGGACCTACCATATTAATGTTACACTTTTAACATTGTAGTGTGGTTCCCTGCATTAATTCAACTGTTGTGTCTTTTTTATGACAATGCAAAGAGAAGAGATCTTTTTGCAGAAATACTAGAGGAAATTAAAATGAAATTGAATAAAAAAGAACAATAATAAACTTTATACCAACAGTTGTGTAGTATATTAAGAACAGCTAGCAACTTCCTTTTGGAGTTTTCCTCTTATTTCTTATTAAATCAGTTCCTGTGGAGGTGAAATGCAAAAATTAAAGCATCTCCAAGTGCCTTTTAAAATTCTAATCACTGTGTCTTTCAATTTTCAAGGAACCAATTTTAATCCTGCCATTTGACACATCTCTATTTAAAACTAGAGACGGAATATAAAAATGCACTCAATATTTGGTTGCTGAAATAAAGCTGGAGTGTGTGACCTCGCTTTAATTGCTTTCATGTTTCAAAATAAGAGAAGGTATTAATGGGGATTCAGTGTGACTGGATTTAGAAACTAAACAGAAAGGTTCCCTGCAGCTAACTGTAACTTCTGTTTATTCTGCTATATATCTGTAAACAACGTATCCTGGATTTGTTCCACGCCAAGCCTGATGGAGGTACATTGCTATACTGCTATAAATGGGAAAGAAGATTGACATGCTTTTCCATTTAGGTTTCCCTGTGTGTTTCATTTGAGGCTTGTGCCCATCAAACTTTTCAAATTTGTTTACAAGACTTGGTAATATATTCCGAGGTTAGAGTCCTGTTGGGATGGTTTGCTGCTGTAACTATTTCCCTTGCAGGCAGATATTTTTTCATAAGGAAATGCTAATCTCCTCTTACACAGTTATGCATTTGCCCACAGTGAATAGTCACAGCTTCACAACCTCCAAAATGTCTTCCAGAATATCTGGCAGTATATCAGACAGACAGACAGATCATCTGGACCAATATCACTTGTGTCTGAATAAGTAAACTGTCAGGCCTGTCTGCTTCACCAGTATTGAATTGAAATTTAAATTGTATTATGAACTTTAGAAATATTCATTCCTCTAAGAATATTGTTTGTAGACAAAATTGAAGCAACAGAAATTTATTTCTAATGGAACAGTTTTGTTCTCCTCAAACCTTACTTATGGAATCTTCTGCATTAATTCTTAAACCAATCATTTGGATTGATACTGTATTTATCTACGCAATTCTAATGCACACCTTTTTTGGCTAAATTGCTTAGCTGAAATTGGGGTGCACTTTATATTTGATGGTGCATCAGAATTGCCGCTCAACTGGGGGCAAGCAAGGGGGTGAGCGAGGGGCAAACTGGCAAAGCGGTGAGCCAGGAGCCAAGGAAGAAGAGGCGAATTACCAGTGAAGACACCACAGCCATTTTCACATCTTGCTCCTTGATTTGCCAGGGCCACTGCCTGGCCAGCTGCAGGCCTTGAAGCCGAGGAGAAGGAGGAGGTGAAGGTGGTTTCCTTCGCCTTGGCTTGCCAGGGCCTCCCTCTCAGCAGAGCCAGCCTTTGCTCCACTGATGCAGAGCACCTTTCCTTCTTTCTCTCTCCATTCCACCTTGCTTTTAATTTCTTGTAGGCTACCTTCTTTCTATTTTCTTTCCCTTTCTTTGTCTTTTCTTTCAAGGCTTCTTTCTCCCTTTCCTTCTTGTACCTTCTTTCCATTCTCTTTCTGCTGTGCATTACATTTGGCAGTGAATTATTTTTTGTTTCAGGGTCTTGAAAATTGAATGTGTGCATTAGATTGAATTGCAAAGTAGATTCAAGTAAATTTGGGTATCCCAATTCTCAGAGAAATTTCATAGATTTCCAAAGAAATAACCAAAACAGGAAAAGAGGAGGAGTACCACTGTATGCAAAGGAGGTTGACACATCTGAAGAGATACATGACTTAAATCCTGGCAACCAGGATGAAAGCATATAATATTCATGGGGGAGAGAAAAACATTATGAGGGTCTACTATATAATTGGATCATGCCTTCTAGGAACAGATAAAACATTCAGAAATGGGAAAAATTCAGTATTTGCGTATGTTTTGTCAGTTTTTGTAAATTGTTTCCCAATTTACTTTCCAAATAAAAACAAATAAATTTACCTTTGCTGTTGAAAAGATGAAGAAAAAAATAGAAAGGGGGAGATGTCATAGTAGTGGGAGATTTCAACTACTCCGATATTTACTGGAGATCAAATTTTGCAAATAATACATTTGTTGGAGGATAAATTCTGTCCACAAATTTCTAAATTGCTTTCCATGTCCAGGAGATGGAAGAGTTTGCAATACAGTGGAAAGAGTAAGTAAGCGGAGTCAGACATGCATTCTAGACTTGAAGAAAGTCAGTTGCAGTAAACCAAGGGAAATACTGTATATGTGATGCAACAGCTAAAAACCAATATGATTCTAAAATTCATCAATAAGAGTAAAGTGTCTAGACTGAAGGAAGCTGTAGTATCACTTCATTCTGCATTGTTAAGACCTCACCAGGTATACTGCATCCTGTTCTGGCCACCAAAATTCAAGAAGGATATTGACAAACTGGAATAGGTCCAGAAAGGGTCTACAAACCAATTACAGGTCTGGAAACCATGCCCTGTGAGGAATGACTTAGGATGTGGTTATTTTCCGCTAGAAGAAGAGAAAGTTAAGTTGTGACATGATAACCATGTGCCATATTTGAAAGGATGTCTTATTGAAAATGAGGGACTGGAAATAGATAGAAATAGCATACTTGTTCTGTAAGAAAAACATTATTTATATAGAATTCCTTTCCTATGCTTTCTGGGTTCCAGTAGGTAGTAAATTTTTATCTTTGTATTTATGGTGGATAATAAACAAAATCTTAGCTACAATTTCTAGTTCCTCGTGCACTCAATGGGGTTAATTCTGAAAAATGCTCAGTTAATTATGCTCATTGCTAAATACCAATTTGTTGATGTGTGCATTAAATATTGTGGCCTCCTGTCTTCTGAAATTAAACTGGCTGTTCAGAGTCAGTGAGCGCTGTCTCATAATTATGGCAACTTTTCAAAAGTTTTGCTATAAATTATGATAACCTCAAAACTCACTCATTAACATTAACTTCAGCTAGATATTTTTATTTCTATTTTCTGCTTTTGTTGTTGATTAGCAATACAATATACAGATTAATCACCATAAATAACTTCAAGACACCAGTTGTTAAACAGTCTATATCATATTAATTAGACTCTGAAACAAGGCAAGCATTACAGCCATTTATAACAGAGTACTGCTTAAGTTGCTAATCAATGAAAAGGCAACTAATTAACAAGCCAGCAGTCAGCATCTGAGTGGAACTTGGTGATTTCCAACTTAATTAAACATCTAAGGTGTCTTAACCAAGAAATCTTCTATGGAGACGTAACATCATTTTCCTTTTATGTTTTAAGAATTATGAAAGTCTTTGTTTCTTAAAAGAAACATGTGCTTAGCATTTTTATTTCATGTTGATTTGAAAATAACCATTAAATCATATTTGAACTGTGCATATGGGATGCAACATTAAAATGTTCTCATCTTCGGTGCTGGAATTCAAGTGACCCTAATCTCTGTCATAGAGGTTCCATGGTCGGATCACTGTGTTCTGGAAATCTGGTTGGAGCAGGCCGGCCCGCCCTGTAAAGGCACCAAACCGATTTGGATTCGCCCGAGGAGACTTATAGAACCCGCAAGGTTCCTGAATGCTCTGAGAGAATTGGAGCCTGCCTGTGACTCAATCGAACTGCAAGTGGAGGTGTGGCATACCGCGCTTTCTAGTACATTAGACGAGATTTCCCCCAGATGCCCTCTCAGACCCCACAGGTATCGATCTCCTTGGTTCACCAAGGAGCTGTGGTCGAAGAAGCGGGAGAAGAGACGGCTAGAGGACATGTGGAGGGGACTCCGTGACGGAGCCTTAAGATCAGCTTATAAGCAATTTAAAGAGGCTTATGAGCACGCAATCAAGGAAGCCAAAAAAGCTCATTATACTTCCCTGATAGAGTCTGCCAGCTCACGCCCAAACACAATTGTTTAAGATTATTCGGTCACTAACGACAGTTCCATCCGCCCCAAATGGTAATCATTTGGCTCCATCTGCTGAGGTTTTTCTGAGCTTTTTTGCTTGCAAGATCTCGTTACTCTGCCAGGACCTCCCAGCCACAATTGGTAAAGTGAGTGAACTCGAGACTCTGTTGCCGCTCGATGGGCCTACCCTCGACTGTTTCCATCTGCTGGACGTAGAGGCTGTTGATAAGATCATAGCTGCAGCTAGACCAACTACCTGCTCCCTCAACCCGTGCCCCTCCTGGCTAGTTAGATCATGCTGGGAGAGGTTATGAGGCCCTCTGTTGCATATAGTCAACTGCTCCCTTGAGCAAGGAGTATTTCCAGAGGGTTTAAAAGAGGCAATGGTGAGTCCGTTGCTGAAGAAGCTGGACTTAGATCGTTCGGCTCCCTCTAGTTACCGCACAGTCTCGTATTTATCGTTTCTGGGTAAGGTTATTGAGAGGGCAGTAGCGGGACAGTTGCAGCAGTTCTTAAATATCACAGCCGGTCTCTAACCCATCCAGTCTGGCTTCCGTGCGGGGCTCGGGATGGAGACTGTGCTGGTCTCCATCACAGGCCAGCTTCGCTGCCAGTTGGATCAAGGAGGATCAGCGCTGCTCGTGTTATTGGACCTCACGGCAGCTTTTGACACTGTAGACCACACATTGATCCACCACTTAGCCACCTTGGGGGTTAGGGACACTGCCCTAAGTGGGTATCTTCCTTCCTCGGAGATCAGGGTCAGCGGGTGGTGAGGGGAGAGGTGGTCTTAGCCAGTGTGGTGTTGTGGGTTAAGTGTTGGGATGCAGGGTTGAAATCCATGGTCAGACAGGGAAACCTCCTCAATGGCATTGGGCAAGTCCCACTTGCTCAGCCTCAGAAGAAGGCAAAGGCCAGCTAAACACATCTTACAAAACATACACACACACACATCATATTAAGTGGGAAACACCTTAAAGGTATAAAACCCTGGCTTTGCTGGGGGGGGGGGTGTGGAATGCACCAGGACGAAGGGGAGTGGTAAGAGCAATTTGCCTCCTCACCCTCCCCACTTTCTGGCACATCATTTCTACATTTTGGGAGGGCTGCCAGAGAAGAGCAGATACTACATGAAGCAGGTGAGATCTTCAGAAAAATAAATAAATGTTCTCCAAGGCATCCTCTTTGGCATACAAAGTTTACCTGCTTGTTTTCTTCTGCAGTGCAAGTAGTACCTGGGAGGAGGGGGGATAATTGTTTGGTGAGGGTTATAACTGGGGAAATGGCACAGGTTTTACCAGTATCCCAATAGTAAAGGCATCCGCTCTGACATAAATACTCAACGCCGAAGAGAAATGGCACAGGTTTTACCAGTATCCCAATAGTAAAGACACCCCCAACAGATGACTATCCAACTTCTGCTTGAAAACCTCCAGAGAAGGAGACTCCACCAAACTCTCAGGCAGCATATTCCACTGTCGAACAGCTCTTATCATGATGAAGTTCTTCCTAATGTTTAGGTTGATTTTTCCCTGCATTCAAATCCATTGTTCTGTGTCCTAGCCTGCAGAGTAGCAGAAAACAAACCTGCCCCCACATCAATGCAACATATTTTCAGATATTTAAACATAGTTGCCATGTCCCCTCTCAGCCTTTTTTTCTCAGAGCTAAACATACTCAGCTCCCTTAGCTGTTCCTCATGGCTTCCAAACCTTTGATTATTTTGGTTGACCTTCTCTGGAAATGTAAGAATTGATTATTTGAAAACACATGCATTAGAAAGCCTCATCCCAGATATGTTGTATCACCTTTGGCTTGTTCCTACATCAGATTGTGACTCTGTTAACTTTGGTGTTTGGTGAAGAATATGAGTTTTCCTTCTTCATTTCTCTTCATAGTAAACATGCTTATTTCTAAGTAGACTCCACATGAACACTTTCCTGAGAGTATAGGAATACAATTTGTCCATTGGCCACTGTCTGCAGACAAGCAAGTGTATATGCCAGGAGCCACCACTTCACTTGCCTGTAACAGCAGATATGAATCTACTGGGATATCCCACACATGAGTTAGCCTTAGGGCTCTAAAAATGTTATGCAGAAGCATCTAGTGTGATCCTGGGGCCCTGATGGGAAGTCTTTCCTCCTTGAAGTATGCAAGCACTAGCAGTACTTTTTCTTGCTGCCTGGAAGGAACTAGAAAGTAAGTCAAAGAGACAGTAAGTAAGTGTAGGTATGTGTTTTATCTCTTTTTGTGTTTTATTTCTAAGTAGAGTTGAAGAAGATTTCAAAAGAAGAGAGGTTGAGCATATGGCACACTGAAACAAGAGTATTTTAGTTATTGGGTATAAGGTGCCAGAAGACTCTAAAGAAGGGAAGAGAAGTGAATATAGAGGTGATAGTAGGTGGCTTTGCAAGAGGAGGAGGAGAAAAGAGAGAAGATTGGAAATACTACTTATTGTACAGCTTCACTTTTCTGGCAATCATTTATAGAAGAGAAAGAAAAAGAAAATCCTTCACCTGCAGTGATTAGAATGAAAAGCAGCCATATATAAGTATGGCACTCAATGCATAAATAATGTATAAAACAATGTTCTTAACAAGAGGAATTTATACTACAGCTGGCTCTTTATCACAATTCCACACTGTATGTGCTTGTGTTTATAACTTTTTACTGAAAGTACCTCTAAACTGTTTTGTCAGTTTGTTCGGTGTGCCTATTATATTCGTTTAAAGTCTCCCCTTAAACAGTTATTTAAAAGATTACAAGTAAACCGAGAAATTCTATTGAAAATGGTTCGGTGCGGGTCCTGTACAAGATGAATATTTCTATACAAACATTTCGGGCCAAGAAGTGGTAGAAAGAAGCCAGTATGACAAATGCATAAACCAGGTAGTTTATTTCTACTTTTTTCTATCATCCTTTGGAGAATTTTTTAAAGAAAACAAAAAATGGACATTGCTACCGTAGTAGATAGAGATTCCAGAATTCATTTTAAAAACCTTGATGTGTTAAAAATAAACCCCAGTGTCATTTTAGGCAGTCATTCACTCCTGTGCCCCATTTACTACATGGCAAGTTATGGGATTGTTCCTGCCAGAGAAGTCACTGCAGATGAAAATTGAAGGTCATTGATGGGTGAAACAGGAGAAATTATGTGAAGAGTTAATGAGTGAAAAGCATTGGGTATGAAAATATAAAGTTTGTGGGCTTTTTTCTAGTAAACATAAGGAAATGAAATGGCAGAAGGGAGTAATTAGAGGACTGTTCAGGTAAAATAAGACAAATCCAACAGAACACCTTAGAGCCCAAGCTGAGGTCTATAGTATGGTCATAATGGTAAACAAAGTGTTTCGCCATCTACAGTTATATGACAGAGTTTTTCCAAGTGAAGGATTTGCTATCTCATAAACTAGGAAAGAAGACTCAAGGTGCTTCTAGAGAGGGCTTAAACCTGCTTCAGAGCAGGTTAAAGAAACCCATTCCAAAGCAGATTTAAGTCCCCACATCTGAAGAAAAGTCCTGGCTTTGCTTGGGGGGGGGGGGGGGAATGCACCAGGAGGAAGGGGTAAGAGGCAGTTTTTCTTCTCACCCTCCCCACCTTCTGGTGCATCATGTCTACATGTTGGGAGGGCTGCCAGAGAAGAGGCATGGTGGCCAGTTCAGTTTTCATTTTATTTTAAGGCTTTTGGGGGTGGGTGCCATCTTGCATCTTTAGGTTCAAGGAGCCCAAAATGTGTGAGATGTGTGTGGGGACTGCCCCCCAGGAATACCCAGGAGTCAGTCTTCACAGGGCCCATACACCATTAGACCCAGGCCTTTCAGTTAACTACTTCTTCCAGTAATGTCCCCTTGAATTTCACTTGAGAAAGAGAGGCATGGTCAAAGAGACAACAGGGATCAAAGGGAGAGTGGGAAATATGGATATGATATATCCATTGTGTGTGTTTGAGAGAGGAATGTTTGTATATGACCGATTGTAAATGGAGTGGAGTATCCTGGGAAAGTGGGGGAGAGTGTGTGGATGGTTTAAATGTTTGCATATTTGTATATTTTATATTGTATGCTGATGCTTTTATGTTAAGCTGCTTTGACTCTCCTGTAGGAGGCATAAAGCAAGGAATAATAATAATAATGGAAAAGTAATAAAGTAATAATAAAGGAAAGGAAAGCCAAGAACCTGCATTAATTGAAGTCAGTAATCGGAAACTTCTCAAAGCACAGCAGACAAAGAATCAGTACAAGAAAACCATACTACAAATAAGAGCTGACAGCTGGCACAACAAAGCATTGCATGGGCAGTTCCTTGACAAAATTGATGGAAAAGTTGATAAGGAGAAGACCTGGTTATGGCTCACAAATGGAACCCTGAAGGAGACTGAAAGCATAATTCTTGCAGCCCAGGAGCAAGCCATCAGGACAAAGGCCATTAAGGCCAGGATCGAAAAATCAGCTGATGACCCAAAATGCAGACTGTGCTAGGAAGCTAATGAAACCATTGTTCATATCATGCTGCAAGAAAATCACACAGACAGACTACAAACAGAGACACAACTCTGTGGCCCAAATGATTCATTGGGACCTATGCCACAAGTACCACCTGCTAGTAGTAAAGAACTGATGGGATCATAAGCCTGCAAAGGTAGTGGAAAATGAACACGCAAAAATACTGGGGACTGACAAAGTTTTGGAACAAAATACACCAGACATCATGATTGTGGAAAAGAAAAAGGTTTGGATTATTGATGTCGCCATACCAGGTGATAGTCACATTGAGGAAAAACAACAGGAAAAACTCAGCCACTATCAGGACCTCAAAACTGAACTGCAAAGGCTCTGAAATTAATCTGTATAGGTGGTCCCAGTGGTAATCGGCAAAGTGGGTGCCCAAACAATCTCAGCCAACATTAGGAAACAATAAACACTGACAAAATCACGATCTGTCATCTGCAAAAGGCCACCTTACTTGGATCTGCGAGCATCATTCGAAAATATATCACAGTCTTAGACATCTGGGAAGTGTTCGACTTGTGATTCTGTGATATGAAATCCAGCATATATATCTCATTTGCTGTGGCATACTGTGGTTTTGTGTCAGTAAAATAATAATAACAACAACAGCAGTAGCAACAATAGAAATAACTGATTGTTATGTCTTTAGTATGCTGATGTATAATATGGAAGAGCTTTATAGACATATGTGGATGGATATATGTTGCTTGCTGTGCCCCCCCCCCCTAATTTTGGCACTTATATGCTCTCCAGGGGGATTAATTCTGAGAAAATGTGTCTCTTGGTGAACAAGATTCCACATTGTCATCTAAGCTCTGTTCTACTTTGTGTGAAGTTAGGTTGGGAGTGAAAACTTACTGGTTTATATCTATCTTCTTCCTGTCTGATCTAGCGATCTTCACAATCAGGTGGTAGTTTGTCTTCCTGAGCTGCTTTTAAAACAACTGTGATATGCATAAAATATTCCAAAGCTTCCCTTTTTCTCCTTTGGCAATTCAGAGTTAAATGTCTGCCAAAAGAGATTTCAGAGCTGATGTGTGAAAGGTTGTTAGCCTTCTGTTAGCTTTATACATTTGAGTCAGTAGCTGATTTCACAGTTCATACATTGGGTTAAAGGTAACAAAGACGTTCAACACTTATATATTTAGTGTTGAAATAGCACTGAAAAGTAACATGTTAAGAGGAATGCTGAAATTCTGTGGAATGTAAATTATTTCTAAAATTATTCTTGTATGGCTACAAATAATCTAAAGGTTCAAACATAAACATATGGATGATTTTGCTGCTGAATAAGTAAATACTTTAAAAATTGCTGAAGTACACTGACTTTTTGAAGAAAGGTTTCTGAGCAAGATTGCCATATTCTGGACTCCCAAATCTAAGGAGCATAATTCATATATTATGCAAATGTGTTTAGTATGCAAAAGAAATATAGTGTGCAAATGTGTCTCATGGTTTTAAAATATTATTTCCTGTTTAATTGTGTAGTACTTACTTTGAAAGTAGCTGTAATACACCACAAACTATGTTGATTTGGTTGAGACTCTATGAGATATTCATTGAAAAACTATAGCAAAATGTGCTGCAGGATTTCCTGCAAAAAGAAAGAGCAGGGCCTCCCCGACAGAGCTTCAGCTATGAGGTTGAATGTACAGGGAGATACGTTTGGACAAGTAAGCTGGGCCAGAACAGTATAGGGCTTTATAGGCCAAGACCAGCATT
Source organism: Anolis apletophallus (assembly GCA_030556195.1). Classification (NCBI taxonomy): domain Eukaryota; kingdom Metazoa; phylum Chordata; class Lepidosauria; order Squamata; family Anolidae; genus Anolis; species Anolis apletophallus. The sequence goes on from JARBWK010000001.1 coordinate 25,089,811, forward strand.
TTGAATTGTGCTCAGAAGTGGACTGGCAACCAGTGGAGCTGACATAACAGGGGGGTGGTATGCTCCGTGTATGGCACTCCGGTGAGTAATCTGGCTGCCGCCCGTTGAACTAGTTGGAGTTTCTGAACAGTCTTCAAAGGCAACCCCTGGGGCTCAGCAATGAGTCCAGGATAACTCCCAAACTGCGATATTAAACACATCACATAAAATAACATCACATATCACACAAAAACATAGCATAGAGTTGCTGTGTATGTTGGGGACACTCACACACATTTGATCATGGCTCAACATAACTGTGGATTCTTTTGGAGAGGACTAAGTGGTGATATGATAGCCATCTCTAACTATCTGAGAGTATATCTTGTAGAAGGTAAAGGAAGCTTGTTTTCTGGTGCTCCAGAGACTAAACATGAGCAAGTTCATAATATAAGAAAGAGGTCCTACCCAAGTATTAAGAAAATATTTTTTGCTGTAACAGCTGCTTAGCAGGGAGACAGACTGCCTTGGAGGATGGTAGACTCTCTTTCTTTGGTGGTCTTTAAACAGAGGTTGGAGGTCCATCTTTGGAAAGTACTTGGCAAGGGTTTAGAATAGATGGCTCCTGTAGTCCATTCCAACAGTGCAATTTGATGATGTTAACAACCTTACATGGCAGTTTTCTTTGTAATGATGTTTTGAATCGATATTGGTTCAGATATATTGCTGTATGAGCTCATTCCCACCTTTCGCCTTTTCTGTTATATTGACCTTTTCTCACAGTAATAGCATTTTACCTGAGTCTTCATCATATCTATCATGATCTGAGCTCCTTCCAATCATACTTGTTCTTTTTAAAAAATAATACAGAGGTGGGAGGCATAGAAATCCTTACTTTACACATACTACTTAGAATATGCTAATTGAAATGCATGTGACTTGGCAGATGAGTCACCTCCCACCTCTCTATATACACCATAAACATTTAAAAGCATGAACACATAATATAATACCATAACAATAGTATAAAAACATACATCAATTACACCTCCGAATAAAAACATCGTCCAATCTCATTGTCCAGTCGTTCCCAATCCAATGTCAATTACCATGCATTTTCAATGCTTGTTCAAACAACCAAGTCTTGACTCTTTCCTCTCTTAACATTTCGGAAAAGAGTCAAGTCTTGGTTGTTTGAACAAGCATTGAAAATGCAAGGTAAACGGCATAGGAATTGGAATGATTGGATAACGAGATTGAACAATCTTTTTTTATTACGAGATGTAATTTATGTATGTTTTTAATACTATTGTTATGGTTTTATATTATGTGGTCATGCTTTTAATAATAATATATAATAATAAACTTTTTTTATAACCTGCCTCCATCTCCCCAAAGGGGACTCGGGGCAGCTAACATGAGGCCAAGCCTAAAAGAACAATAAAAACACGATTGAACATAAAACAGCAAAGGAAAAAAAACTCATAACAAAATATATAAAATGACAAATAAGATAAACAATATAGCAACACATAGTATAGTCAACACAGCGGGCAGGCCAGATGTCTGAGATAAAATGTTAGAAGGTTAAAACACATAGTGTATTTGTAGAAAATGAGCCCAAAAAGGAGGAGCAGTGGAGTTTAACCTTTATAGAGGGGAGCTGCTTTCTCATGAGGGCGAGTTGGAGGTAGGAACAAATGATGGGTAAAATGGTCACTCTTCAAAGACATTTTAAATGTTTTATGGTGTATTGGGCATGGAATCGTTGCCTCTGTAAATCACCCTGAGTCGCCTGAGGGCTGAGAAGGGCAGTATACAAATACAGCAAATACATAAATAAATAAATATTAAAACTTCATTGATATCAATGGGTAAGGTTAACAGGCAAGTAATGGAATGTAGAGACAACATGCTTTTCCAGTAATGCAAGATAATTGTGTGTGTGTGTGTGTGTGTGTGTGTGTATACACACACAAACCGAGAGAGAGAGAGAGAGAGCTAGTTGATAGCCAAGATAAAAATTGATGTTACTTGGCCCTCATGATAATGTATTCTTCTTTATTATTCCTTTATATAAGCATAATAAAACAGAAGCTTTAAAATGACTGGTGCTCAATGAGATCTTGTTCATTCACAGCAGTGCAATCATCTGAATTCATTCAAGTAAGGAGAAGTTGCATTAATTTTATTAGAGAAATGCATTAGTATTTGTTATGTAGTGAGATGGAAAACGTGTTAGCTATACAGTATATGCAAACACACTTATTTATGTCATTGGATTCTGTCGTTCATTTGGGTGTCTGATTTTAACCAGCCCTTGAATATAAATACTGTTTTGAAATAAAGGCTGCTTTTTATAAAACTGATTTTCTTTGAGTTTATTTTAAGTGGCCAAACTATTAACTCACAACTTAGCTATAATACCAAATTAGTGCTTACATCTATTAAAATAAACAGACCAAAAAGGAAAAGATTCAGAACAAAACTCAAGCTTTGTTGTGTTTTGCTAATAGTTTTTTTCTAAATGAATAACATAGAAATAAAGTCAGCAATCCACTATCAGATTCCAGACTACTGTCTCATTATCCCTATAAATGGGAAAGAACAAGATGTCTTCAAGTTAACTGACCCTACTTAACCTTCAATAGCAGTGATGAGACCTTTATTTGCAGAGAAAAGGCAAATGTAAATATACTGTATCAATGCTTCAACAAAAACTATAATGAATCTGATGAATGAGTGTGTGCATATGTAGATACAAGGGCACCCCACTGGCACTGCAGGTTAAACCGCTGAGCTGCTGACCTTTTGATCAAAATGTTGGTGGTTCAAATCCAGGGAGCAGGGTGAGCTCCCACTGTTAGGCCCAGCTTCTGCCTACCTTGTTAATGTGAGGGGAAAATCTTTACCTTTAAGTCCAGTCATGCCCTACTCTGGGGGTTGGTGCTCATCTCCATTTCTAAGCCGAAGAGCTAGCATTGGCCATAGAGAGCTCCAAAGTCATGTGGCCGGCATGACTGCAAGGAGCACCATTATCTTCCTGCCAGAGTGGTACCTATCGATCTACTCACATTTGATGTTTTCAAACTGCTAGGTTGGCAGAAGCTGGAGCTAACAGCAGGAGCTTACAGCACTCCCCAGATTCAACCTACAACCTTTAATTTAGCAAGTTCAGCAGTGCAGCGGTTTAACCCACTGTGCCACGGGGGCTCCTATCTACCTACCTACCTACCACTTTGAAAATATGCAAGGGTAAATAGATGAATAGGTACTGCTTCTGTGGGAACGTAACGGTGCTCCTTGGAAGTGTCTATGGACAACACTGGCTCTTTGGCTTAGAATGGAGATGAGTGTCACCCCCAGAGTCAGACACGACTAGGCTTAATATCAGGGGAAATCTTTATCTTTACCTATATAGATCCAGCTTTGAAGGATAAGCATTATCCTAAGTATTTTCTAAACAGAGTTTGTTTGCTATTTATTTATAGATTTGTTATTATTTATAATCTAAAAGCTCAGCAGGATGGAATAATACGAAGGTGATAATTCTGTGAAGTTGTCAGTAGCCCCTGCTCTTCACACAGTGCTTCCAGAAATTATTCTGCACAGAGAAATCCATGGGTTTTAGCACAAAAATCATGTGTGATTTCCATTTTTCTCTCAATCGGAAGAGAAAATGAATGCTGGTATACACTTCTCACCTACTGTTTGGGGAAATTATTCTGCATGGTTACACATATGTTACTTCCTTATTTCCAGGATGATTCTATTTTAGAAATGGGGGGGGGGGCGAGCAAGGTTGGATGGTGCTGAATATTCATCTCCTCCAGCTGTTCAAAACATGGGAACACGGAGAAGAGAAAAAAAATGAAGAAAGAGAAATAAATAAAAGTTTCATATGAATGCACAAAACACCTTGTGTACTGTTGTGCACACTGTGTTACATAAAACGAATCTAAGAAAACAGGACCTTGCTTCTTTGAAACAGAGAGGGGAATCATGTGGCCTTCCAGATATAGTTGGACTACAGGGTGTTTAAAAATGATGGGCCTAGTTTCAAACCAGTACATTTCACGACGTCAACAAGTTAAAATTAGGTAAGCAATTCAATGTACATATGTACACCTAGGGTATGACAATCACGGGTAAAAGTTACAAACAGTTTAATGATTTAAGAATTTATCAAGTTTTACTAACTATTTTGAACCACAAATAAAGCTTTTAAACATAATTAAAAATAGAGAAAATAGAGAAGGCTGAGAAGAGACATGATAGCCATGTATAAATATGTGAGAGGAAGTCATAGGGAGGAGGGGGCAAGCTTGTTTTCTGCTGCCCTGGAGACTAGGACACAGAACAATGGCTTCAATTTACAAGAAAGGAGATTCCACCTGAACATTAGGAATAACTTCCGGACTGTGAGAGCCGTTCAGCAGTGGAACTCTCTACCTTGGAGTGTGGTGGAGGCTCCTTCTTTGGAGGCTTTTAAACAGAGGCTGGGTGGCCATCTGTCAAGGGTGCTTTGAATGCAATTTTCCTGCATCTTGGCAGGGGGTTAGACTGGATGGCCCATGAGGTCTCTTCTGACTCTATGATTGTATGACAGGGCTGTCCAACTGGCGGCCCCGGGGCCGGATCCGGCCCCGTAGCCTGTTGGACACGGCCCCACCTATGCCCTCAGCCGCCATTTTTAAATTTTTTAAAAATCGATTTTAAAAATGGCGGCCAGGGGGGAGGGGGAGGCAAGGCAGGGAGGAGGAAGAGAGCTAGCTCCTCCTTTTTTGGCGCCCCCCTCCCTACGGGGCGGGGGGAGCCGAAAAAGGGCAGAGGCGGCGCCAAGAGCAGCGTCACAGGCCTGGCGTGACGCGCTGCTCTTGGCACCGCCTACTCCTCCTTTTCGCGGCTCCCGGCCTAGGAAGGAGGGGGCGCCAAAAAGGAGGAGTAGGCGGTGCCAAGGGGCAGCGCGTCACGCCAGGCCTGTGACGCGCTGCCGTGGGCGCCGCCTTCTGCCCTTTTTCGGTGGCTCCCCCGGCCTAGGAAGGGAGGGGGCGCTGAAAGGAGGAGTAGGCGGTGCCAAGAGCAGCGTCACGCCAGGCCTGTGACGCGCTGCTCTTGGCGCCGCCTACTCCTCCTTTTTCGGCGGCTTTAGGAGGGGGCGGGGCCTGGGCTGGGGGCGGGGCCCTCCTAAAGCCGAGCGGCCCCGCAGGTCATCAGTGACCTCTTATCCGGCCCTGGACCCGCCAGAAGTTGGACAGCACTGTTCTATGAGAATAGAATATGATTTTATGAGAATGCCCTGATGGGGTTTCCACCTTTTGGGTGACTGAGGCTAGGGGCTGTTTGTGCACTGGTAACACCCTTTCAAGTGGTAAAGGTTTTATTCATGGGAGGTTTGTAGTTGCAAAGTTATAATAAATTCAATTTGGGTCCATCTTTTATAAACATCCCCAGACTTCCTCACCATTGACTAGGGCTGACTAGAAATACTGGGAGTGGTAGTTCAACATGGCCGTCACATACTTTCAGCCTCAGAGAAAGGCATAGACACCCCCCCCCCCCAATAAGAAAAGGGGAGATAGAGTTGACTGAAAGTCATCAAAATTGACTTAAAGGTCTTTATCAGAAAGGGGGGGGGAACACAGTTCTGACACTCTGTGCAAACGAGATCCAACAGGTTCAAGCACTGTTTACTGTGGTGACTTGTAGATTTTAGAAGATAGATTCCATATCATCTACACCCATAGCTTTTTTTTCCAGCACATATCAAAGGCACATATTTCTCAGTGTACTCACAAATACATTTCATCAGTTGTGCCAGTGACGTGTCCCTCAGGGCATATTTTTTGGGGTTTTTTTTACTGGTTGATTCTCTTTTATTAAATCAGCCAGCAATACACTTCTGCTGGTTGTATTTCTTTTGTGATAGAGTCACATACATGTTTTCTGCTTTCACGTTCCCTGCCTTTCACATTACTTTTTACTTTTGTTGCTGCTATTTTGTTGTTGTTTTAGTGTTGGAATTGTGCGGCTCCATCGGAATAGAAAGAGGCTTCTCTGTTTCCCAGTTTGGATGGAGGTTACAAATCTCTGTACTTGCACAAGATCTGCCAATTTCTTTTTTTTAAAGACAGTGACTTTGGACATGGGTTCTTAAGGTTGGTTGATTCATGACCCCTTTTTATACATTAGATTTTTAAGGAAAGGCAGGGAAACAGACACACCCCTAGGAGAAGAGGTGTGGAGCTAGGCGGAAAGACAGGCACACATTGGGGAGAAGAGGCATGGGGGAAGGCAAGAAGACAGGTACACTAGTCAAAGCAACCTGAGGGCAGATCTTTCAGGCTGACCTGGCCCCCTCAGCTCCTCTCTTCAGCTGGTGTGGAGCCCATCCCAGAAGCTGTGACATAGGAGAACATCAGATGGATTGGTAGGAGTCCTTCATCTGTCAAATAACCTTTTTTTTATAAAAAAAAAACCCACAGAAGCAAAACAATCACGAATGTGATCAAGATCTTCTGTATGCACTATGCATCCCATTCTGAAAAGCCACTGGAGGCATACAGGAAAGCCTTATCCCACTCTAAGTGTGATAATGTACAAAGGCACATTATGATTTGAAGTCACATAACAACAATATGTAGTAATCTGTATGTGTAATCCGGGCTAAGAGTCGAGTACCTCAAAGCTTAACTTGCCACATCTTTTTAGCACACAACCTCTATAATCGCCATAGCTAGGGTCCCAAACCCACTGATTCATGAGTGGGGCTCTACTCTTTTCTAGTAAAATCTGGAAGGAAAGGGAGAAACAATTTAAACTATGTCCATTTGTTGCTACTTCATTTGAATATCTAGTGTGCATCTGTTCAATATAGGTTCATTGTAGAAGACTAAAATGAAATAAAACAATAACAAACCAGAGCCTCTTTCCCCAGATATCCCGATGTATATGGGGCAGGGGGAGATACCATATAGAAATTTCCAAAACCACCCCACTTGACCCTCTGGATTTAACTAAATATCTTCAATATATCTGAATATATACCATAATTTAAAATTTGAATTTTACAAGTGTCCTCTGGGTTATTTATTAATCCAGAAGAACACACACACACACATATATATACACACAGTATTTCTGTGCTATATTTGATATTTTAAAATATGTTTTATATAAACTGATTTATATGGCAGAAGGCTTGAACAATTGTATGGTCGTTTTGAGAATTTTAAGCAAAATCCTAACCGTCTCCATTGTAAAACGCATATTGTTTGTGGCATTGAAATCTCAACACAATGCCAAAGGAAGGGTGTAAAGTGGTTAACCAGCTTGAGCTTGTTCAGCCATTTATATTTTAACTTTTAATAACTAAAAATGATGCAAAGGTGCAAAGAGGTCATACTCATGAAAGTAACAAAAGAAATAAAACTCAGACAGGATATTGTCTCTCTGGCCCTGGTTGTCATAGAAATGAAGCTTTTGTGCTGTGCAGCTTTTCTGTAGTGACCTTGACAGCTTAGTCACCTTCAGTGTTACAATAAAAAAAAGGTTGTACAAGATATAAATTCAGGATAACTGCGAGTTCATGGCTATGAATACGTGTTTCATATACTGAAAAGGGTTCTTGTTGTATTCATCTTATCTTGCATTTCACTTTCATTGGAGACCTGTTTTAAAGTTAATTGGAAGAAGGCTTCAAGGAACAGTCTTGGGTTTCCAGGTGCAGAGATCTCATGGTCAGTGGAATGGACATGGTAGGATGAGCCTTGAAATTTATCGGGTGCACAATACATATAGGATGTGAGTTGATAGGTAAGAAAAGAAAGAAAGAGAAATGACTAGAGCCAGTGAAAACAATTTATGATTTAAATTAAGGACAGTTGAATTTTTTGTTTGGATGTTGAGGTCTTTTCATAGTAACCTCCCATAATGGCCACTTGTCTACATAAGAGCAAATACCTATCTCAACCTGCATTTCAGAAGTGGAAGGATTGGCTCATTTAGGGAAATTCAGCTGGGAAAAGAACAAGGAGTCAACCTCCCTCCTATTGTCTAAAACTGTTGCACAGTGCTTTTAAGTAAAATGTTTCTCTTCAATATCACTTCATTTGCACAATGATATACAATTTCTGTATCTGGGCAAGAAAGGAAAACATTGGAAGGCAAAAAAGGGAGGCTGGATGCTGTTCTGCAATTATTAAGGTCCAGGGGATCCAGAGAGGGCTTCTTCAGCAGTGGTCTAGCTGTTGCTTCTTGTAACAGGATGGAAAATTTCTCTCCCTGAAAGATACATCAATGATTTCAATCAAATTGTATCTCCTCTCTGTATGACCAGCCAAGAGGGAAAGGGATCAAGAAAACAGGTTGTCCTCTTTACAATCCCCAGCAGCTTGTCCACATCCTCAGTATTCACCAATTGAAACTGATGCAGTGTAATCCCACTTGCAGAGTTGTTGGACACCTCATTGCTGGCCTCTACTTCAATGGCATCATCTAAGTTGGCTCTTAAGTGAGAGATTTTATCTGCAAAATGGTTGTTAAAAGCATCACAGTGAGCTACCGAAGGTTCTAGCAATGAGTTTGGAGGGGAGGGCACTCTCACCACTCAGAACAGCTCAGCCAGATGTTTTGCCAGCTGCAAATAGCTCCCTGGCAGAGCTTTGCTGGCTAAGTGTCCTTTTGTGACTTCCTCTACCTCGTCCTCTATGAGTTTGCAAGCCTTCTTGGTGAAGTTCCAGACCTCCCTGAAGTGTTTTGCCTGGTGAAGATGCAGCCTAGGAATCTAGGTGTTGATAAAAAAAGCATGTCTTGTGTTGCTCTTTAACACAGGGATGGGAATCATGTAGCCCTCCAAATGTTGCTAGAGTGCAAGTGCTGGCAAGCCTCGACAACATAGCCAATGGTTAGATTTTCTGAGAATTACAATTGAGCAACAAGACTCTTATATTAGTATGTTTTCACATGGATATTTTCGAAAGGCATGTTGTTAGGTGTACATTTCAAGGATGATGAGACTAAGTTCTTTAGCAATCCTGATTCATGGTTCTGAACCTTAAACTAGAGATCAATAGCAAAAAAAAAACAAAACAAAAAAACCACACATCTGAGTAGGTCATGGCTAAACTTTCTGGAGGAAATGGATCCCAGCTTGGAAGAAAGGTGAGGTATAAAGTTAAATAAATAAATATTCTGATTCTGTTTGCAAGATTTATATTGCAAATTAGGCAGAATCCTAGTATGATGAGCCAATGTACTGCTTCCAACTTTCTGATCACTCTTATTGCAAATGTGATTTTTTTCTAGCAAGTCAGAAAAACAATCCAGTGTTTGTATAAAAGTTGGTTTGTCTAGGGTGGTTTTTTTGCAGGGAAAAAAACCAGAGTGCCAACCATTGCTATGTTCAGATCCAAAAAGAATGAAACCTTGGACTTAAGTACTAGTTTGTTTGGTTTTTTTTAAAAAAGCTGTTCCTGTTGGAAGCCAAATGAGTGGAAAGTATGGGCAAAATGTTACCTTATCCATGGAAACCCACTCTTCCTGCAAAACCCTGGCTTCCCATGACATTTAAATATGCTTATGAGAGTTGGGAGTTGCTCCTCAGAAGTAAAAAGTACAAAAAGTAGGAAACGTATAATGTTTCAATACAGTTTATTCATAATATATTCCATAACATCTCATTTAAAGTAGAGAGTTGTTGGATATGTAACCAAAAAATAACACTTCGCTTCAGAAATCCCAAGAAAATTGCATATTAATTCAAGTAAATCCAAATTCTCAATTATAATCCGGGATAGAAGGGAAGGTGTGGGTCGACAGTCGGAATGGGCCTATGCCGTTTCGCCAAATTGGCTTCATCTGGACCCCGAAAGTAAATATCCATAAATCATAACATATCCACTGGTCCGGTAGATCTGTTGACATAATATACATACATATATAAGTATAAAGAAAATTCAACGTTCCGCAGTGGAGCATACAACCCAGAGGATACAGGGCTTAATACAAAAACATATGGTGGTAAGTAATACATACCTATAATGGTAATCAAATAATGTAAATATAGCGATGGTGGACGCAGCCACCAGCGTATCCAGGTACACGGACAGCGTAGCACAGAAAAAGGCCAGTTTAAATAAAGTAATAAGGAGCATCAGGTGGGTGTTAAAGAGTTAATCCCAATAATTACATAAGAATTTCGTTCAAAATTAAATTGTCATTTAGCCCGAGGGGCAACTCGGTACGGAGGGCCGTAATCCAGAAGCATTCCCTCCTGCGAAGCATTAATTTAACATCTTGGTGTGGCTGGGGAGCGATCCGTTCAAGAACTACAACCTTGAAACTGTTAAAATTATGAAATCGTTTAAAGTGACTGTACAAAGCTGATGATTCATTTCCAGTGCGAAATTTGGAACGGTGCTCCTGAATTCTCAGTCTCAATTCGCGTCCAGACTCCCCCACATAATATTTCTGACAATCAAAAATCAAACAATACACGATATTCCTGGAGTTACAGGTGGACCCTGATGAGAATTTAAAGGTCCTCTTGTTGGCAAGGTCCGTAATGGTCTCCTGTCTGGAAATGTGTTTACATATGGAGCAATGCATGCAAGCCTGGGTGAAATGTTTGGACATGTTGGTGATGGTGGCGGCACTGGGTCGTGTGTGTATTAATAATTGTCTAATGTTGGTAGTCCTTTTGTGTGCCACCATTGGTGTGTGTTCCAGGCCTGGTATTTTGCTGACTATGGGCCAATATTGATGGACTATCTTCTGGATGTGACTGGAATGGGTGGAGCAGGTCAGGGGCCAAACAATACGGTCAGTAGTTAGGGTCAAACCTGCTCACGATGCACTATGTGTGAGATACCTTCCCTGCATCGACGCATGTTTTGTCTGCGGGTACAAGCCTACACTGGTGCAGCCTCTGATGAAGCCGTGAGCTCCGTCCACAACCCAGGAGCCCCCCCGAAACGGTCCCGAGCTCTGCACTAGAACCGTCAGGCGAACCGCGTGGAGATTTACAACACCACTTGATTTATGGAACCTCAGCCTGCTACCCACCAATTTACTGCTATCCTTGTGGAGGACAAACACCAGTATACTAACAGCAAAACGGATCTTTGGAAAGGCAACATTTATTTATCCCTAATTTGGAGAGGCAATCTATAACCCGCATTTCAGGATACTCCGGATCAACTGCTATATTACAATTGGGGTTGAATTCTTCACCCTTAGGAGGGACTACAGGTTAATTAGATGGTTTCTTTAAGTTTGTTGCTAGTACCTTGCTCTATTATATGTATACGACTGTGATGTGAATACTCATTGTGATAATATGCATTTAATGAATGAAAATGACATACATGCCATGTATATTTGAATGATTATTGTGAATATTGATGACATATTTAAATGTATCTAATTGCACCTTGCACTATATCTTTAATACGACTTATAGACCAATTTTTTATATATATAAAGTGATTTTCACACCAAATTGAATTAGCAATATTTTCTTTAGCTTCCACGTTGTGGTTTCAATACTGCTAGTATTATAGCTTTACTCTGTGTATATGAACAGATCTACCGGACCTGTCGAGACTCCCACAGATGGCTCAAAGACACGCCAAGCTAGTAAAAGTATTTACAGTTTATTTCAACAAAAAAACACAGCCACAGTCCGGCATAAAAGGAACCCACACCCCAAAAAAGCCTAATAAACAAAAACAGGGAAGACGTCCGTCTTTTGAAGTCCTTGGCTTTATTCCGGCTCGAAGTCTGTTGTGATGCGAAGACCCGTCCGAGAAGGAAAGGAAGAGTGCTTCTCCAATTCCAGGAGCTAAGTATACAAACAAACACACCAAAGCCCCCGCATCCCACAGCAACTCCCCTCCACCCATATGCAATACCAAAATAAGAGACAGGCACTCACAGCAACACAGGAAAAAGACCAAACGAACGCGGTAGTCACTAAACATAAAACACATTAAAACCCCAAACCCCCAACATACAACATTGTCAGCTAGAGCTGCCATGACAAAAAAAAAAAAAAAAAAAAAAAAAAAAAAAAAAAAAAAAAAAAAAAAAAAAAAAAAAAAAAAAAAAAAAAAAAAAAAAAAAAAAAAAAAAAAAAAAAAAAAAAAAAAAAAAAAAAAGGGGGGGGGGGGGGGGGGGGGGGGGGGGGGGGGGGGGGGGGGGGGGGGGGGGGGGGGGGGGGGGGGGGGGGGAGGCTCTAATTTTGTGGACTTTGTGCTATTTTGTTCAACTCAGCACTTGCAGCCCTTTATCACTTATAGACCAATTATATATATATATATATATATATATATATATATATAAAGTGATTTTCACACACAGATCTACCGGACCAGTGGATATGTTGTGATTTATGGATATTTACTTTCAGGGTCCAGATGAAGCCAATTTGGCAAAACGGCATAGGCCCATTCTGACCGTCGACCCACACCTTCCCTTCTATCCCGGATTATAATTGAGAATTTGGATTTACTTGAATTAATATGCGATTTTCTTGGGATTTCTGAAGCGATGTGTTATTTTTTGGTTATATATCCAACAACTCTCCACTTTAAACGAGATGTTATGGAATATATTATGAATAAACTGTATTGTAACGTTATACATTCCCTACTTTTTGTACTATTTAAATATGCTTACTCTTCCATGAACAAAGAACTAAGAACATGATGGCTGCATTCAAAGATTATTCAATCACAGCATTAAAAAGAGAAAAATATAAGGAGAAAATTAATCTAGTTGCAGTATTAAGAGTTTTATTTTAGCATGATTTTGTAGACACCGTTTCCTTCTTCAAACACACTGATGGGTTTAATATCAGACCACAGGTATATCAGCAGTTCCATAGCAGCAGGGCTGATATTTTATTGCTGCATTTTGAAAACAGAGCACCAGCAGACTATCAAATTCCTGTTCACAAATGTGTTGCAAGTGTTATTGGAACATTTCCACTCAAAATCCACAAGGATCAGGTTTCTAAAGCATCCCTCCAGAGATAAGAGGAAAGCAGAAAATTGCCAGCAAAAGCCATGCTGCTAATTATGCTCAGGCTTGTGTGTGTCCTAACGTTGCTGTTATTTGAAGGCTTTTAAAATCACATTTCAAGCAGGCTTGGCCACAGATGTTTGAAAAGGAAGCAGTGCAGTGCTGTAATGATGTTTCATGTTTAAATTGTGGAAAGTCTAGAGAATTCAGAGCAGTTATTCTTGGCAGGGTCCATGTATCCTTAATTAATTTCACTGACAACCCTCTGAGTCTGAACTTCTCTCCAGTGCATGAGAAGAAGCTGACCTATCATTTCAAGCAAAATCAATAGCACAAGGCATCAAGTTTGGTGAGGATATTTCTAGTAGACACAGCATGTGTTTTTATTTTGATCTGAATGTTTTTTTTATACCTTCACTTGTCATGTTATCACGTGAGCTTGGATATCTAGCCAGTGATGTATATGTTAAAGAACATGTTGATATTTCACTGAAAATGTAACATGAACTCTTTAAAGACCCTTATTCACCTCTGAGACTTGTATCTTTTGCAAATTGAACCTTTTCAAGAATGGCTGTTTCTTTTTTAACTAAGTCAAGCAGGAAAATATCAAAAAAGTACCACTTGTTCCTACACCACATTTTATCATGTTTCATGCTAACGGAAATAGCAAGGGGAAAGATAACTAAAATCCACAGTCTACCTGACAGCTAAGATGACTCAGGATTAAGCATTTACATTCTGTGTGTATGGCTAAATTCAAAAGTAGGTGGATGGGTACAAAAGTGTGCTTTAAGCAGTCTGCCTAAGTTATAATAGTACTCATTGCTTCTTTCCCTGGGCATCAGCAATATTTAAGATTATGCTACATTCATTCTCAAATAGTGCAGCAGTTGTCTGGAGTGATTAATTTTTGAGTGTCATCTATACCGACATTTTGCCCACTGAGACGAAACAAGTAAAAAGTGACATCAGGAACAGTTGCTGACTTCAAAATCCCTGCATATCAGGTGCTTCTAAGCCATCTTCCCTACTGATAATAAACACCGTTTACAGTGAAACTTCATTTGAGTTAACCTGGATAAAGTAACATTCTCCTCAGGGAAACAGATGAAAGTCAAAAGTTGTTGCTTTGCAAGATGCTTTGTAGAGCTTTTGACAAGTCTACTGTGCATACATTCAGAGGTGAAGATCATGTCTCTGGTGGGTCTGATGGCTTATGAGAACACGTAAAACATCTATTACAGCAAGAAATGAGGATGTTCATTCCTTCTCCGCCCAGAGCTATATTGCTGCTAGAATCTTAGGATAACATCCCACCCCAGACTCTTTGTCAGTATTCCTGGCTACCTATGATTTATGAGAGTACATACTACATAGCACTTGTACTCATGTAGGGGTTATTTAAGGTTGTGAACTGAAATCTGAATGATGTATTATTCCCACTTGCAAATAAATAAATCACAGAACCTGCCAGTCCTTTCTCCCTGTGATTTCATTGTGAGCTGTGACTTGGGTTTCATAGGTGGAGTGTGTCCAGAGGAAGGCAACCAAGATAATAAAAGGGCTGAAAGTCATGTCCAAAAATGTGATTTAACATCTCTTTTTCATATTTAAAAGAATTTTGTGGATAAAATGGGGGAAGTTTGTTTTCTGCTGCTTCAGAAACTAAAGCATGAACCAATTGAGCCAAATCAAAAGAGAAGAAATTCAAGCTGAAGATTAGGAAAAATGTGTTGACATAAGAGCTGTCTGAGAGTTGACTTAAGAGCGGTCTGAGGGTTTTATATGGTAGTAGGTTTTTCTTCTGATGAGATTTTGAAGCAGAGATTCAATGGTGATTTCTCAGCAGTGATTTAGTTGTTTAGTCCAACATGACAGGATGTTAGAATAGTCAGCTCTTGTGGTCCCTCCCAAATGTTTAGTTCTAGAGTTCTCTGGTTTGCTGAAGTGTCAAGGTTGACAAAGAGGTTGAAAGATGGAGAGGGAGAGGAAAAGAGAGAGGCTGCTATAAGCATATCCTGACAATGAAATGTAACCTGGAGCAGCAGCAGCAGCAGTGTGGATGCTAGCAACATAGCTCTCAATTCTGTGCTGAAAACTAGTTCCATCTTTAAAATTAAACCTTCATTCATTTTGGGTTTTTTTATTTAAAAAAATATGTTTTGAAAACTTGCTCAACATAGAGTGGAATTGATACATTGCAGCTCAGGTATTACGCAGCTACAGAAAGAATGTGTTTGGTGGAGAGGTAGAGAGAGAAAGGAATTCACTGTTAGGACTCTGGTATTAATTTGCCTCCCAAGTTTCAGTTGAAGTCCACGGGAAGATATTATGAGATAGCTCTTCCCATTAGGGCTGCAAAGACAATGGATAAGTGTCTTCACAGAAGGGCGAAGAAATGTGTAGCATCCAACTTTTAGCTCAAACACCACTCAGATAAATACTAACCAGTGTCAGTTTGTGAAGCATCAACTACCCATCTGCGGAGAGTTTCCAGGAAAGAAAGAAACAGTTGTAGCCAATTGACAAAAGTGTTTTACTGGTCCTTGGCACATTAGAAAAGCAAAATTGATGATCACCCATATTAGATGGCTTGATAAAGACACAGAATCACCCTAAGAATGAGGGAAGGAAGAAGAAACAATTCTTCATAGCATAAGGTAATTGTTGGGAAAGTGAAAGAGATATATTGATACAGTATTGTGTTAGAAAGCTAAGAGCTTCCTACAAAAAATGTATGCTGGACCCTGGGGAAAAAGGTACAGGAATAGAGTTCATGGCATGTACCCTGCCAACTTCTGGAATATAACTGTCCTTCTGTTGGTTGAATAAATCTGTAAATTGTTGAACCCACTTGGGAACCAGAGTGACGGGTAGAACAAGCACTATGACAAGATACCCCAAAAAGCCAAGATTCTATGAAAGCAACATCACAGATGCAATAGCCATTGATAATAACCATATCTATTACTCCATTGAAAGTAGCCATATTACTTCTGTTTCTCAGTCCACTGACATTTTATATATGGATGTTTACTATAGCAAAATTGTTCTGTGGGTAGATTTAGTTTAGATATGTTGTTCCTGCCACATCAATACTTCCAACTGTGAAATGATATTTCATGCTTTTCTTATATTGGTGATAGAATTCATTATTTTGTTTTAAAAATACTATTTTACAATAACCTATATTTAATGTTGATTATACTAATATGTGTTACCAAGTGTTGTGGATGGCCAGTCTGAATGGCCATGATAACCTTTGAAGTTTCATTGTGTTTTAAAATGATAAAATCTTCCTATGATTTTACATCATCCTATGATTTTACATAGCTTCTCCTTGATAAATTGGTAGTTTAAATCTTTAAAAATGTAAAAAAAAAATACCAACAATCATGTTTCCTTATCTTGAGATCCGAAATGGAATAAGAATGGCCAGAACATTTTTTTCTGCCATTTAAAGAAATGAGATTGTAGTTGTCATTTTATTTGCTCACATTAATTCAGAAAACTTGACTTGTTGGATTTTTGCTGGCCTGCATATTATTTGAAGTAGTTGTTGCTTGGTTTTGGACTTTGAAGATATTTGCCTATGGTGCTTTGATCTATTACTTGTAATTTGCAGAAATGAAAGTTAAGCCTTCTCTCATATTTGGGTGTATGATTGCCATTGATATTCTGCAGAAACTCAGAACAACAGTGACTACTTTACCTCTAAAGCCTATAACCAAAGGTGTTTTGTTGGGATCTCTTCTTACTTTTTTTCTTGAAAGGGGATAGTCAGGATCTATTACCTGAATTTTAACCTTTAATTTTAAAAAATGAAAAAAACAATTATACTGTTTATTTATAACCCATTTATAACCCAGATAATACTTCTTCCATTGAGAATTTCTCACAAATCTCATATTTCAGTGTCTGTTCTATAATATATGGGATAGACACTGTCCTATATAGTATATACATACTATATATAGAATGGTTCCATCGGTAAATAGAAAAATAAGAATTATGTATGCATACATTACAGTATTGAAATTTGCACTTTAAAAATTGCTGATCAGTGAAGAAAAATGAAATGCTCTCCATTTGGCTGACATGATTTTGATATTAACACTACAGTTTGTTTTGTTTTTGTAGTTTTGCTGAACTTTCTACTGCCATTGAGCTCGGTTTCATCTTTCTCCTGATGCTACTAAAACCTCTCGTATTATTTGGCTGGCCCCCAAATTCTCAGACCTTCAAAGGGTGAATTACAGGGGTTGGTTCCATCAGCTACTGTTACTGAGCTGGATGTCCTTGCATTTCTCCTGTTTCTCTTGTTAAAGTCTCCTCATTTTGTAGAACAATGACACCTTTCTTTGACATTCCAAGTCTTTTCAGAATAATACTGTTGCAGTCTTCATTTATTTGGAATACTGTAGTGAGGTATTCACTGGAAGCCCCATTTTAATTTCTTCAGAATACTTCCATTAATATATGTGGGTTCTCAGTGGCCTTTTGATTCATGGCTGGTGCTGTTGCCAGGTTTTTATTAGAGATATTTACCTACTGGAGACTGATCAATCCCACAAACACTAGTATGTCTACTGCTGCCATGTGGCCTATGCATTTTATCCATCCGCCTTATCCTCACCAGTCTGCCCACTCGTGCCCAAAATCTGATCATATTGCAGAGCTCACTGTTTATTGGTTTGATGTTTGCTTTTACATTTTGTTATAATTACAGTTGTTTTATTATGTTTTATATTGTTGTTTATATATTTTAATGAGCTATATTTTAACCATATTGTTTGGGCTCATTCCCATGTAAGCTTCCCTGAGTCCCTTTGGGGAGATCAAGGGTACAACAATAAAATTATTATTATTATTATTATATTAATTCACTCATAACAGTACCTTTGAAGAGCCACAAATCTCTTTCCTGAATGCTCTTCTAACTATCAGGCATAACCAAGATAGTTCTAGATCTCTTTGGCAAACCAGCTGATAATCACCTGTATTTGAATTGGAATTTTTGCCAACCCAAACATGAAAAATCAACAATTTATATAGTTTTGTACTCTAAGATTAAATGTGGAGCTTGTTTCCAAAAAGTATCAAATCCATCTGAACATATTTTACAGGAATCAAAAACTATATGCAGAAAATATGCATTCTTTTTTTATAACATGCAATTTTCCAAGCCCTCTACCAAAATGATCTCATACATTTTGGTAGTTTTGATCTGTATATAATATTCTACTACCATCCAACAAAGTGCTGCCACCTATAACTCACTTTTCAGTCCTTTTTTATTTTGAACCTTTTGGAAACAAATTTCACAAATGTGTGTGCAACAATAGAAACAACAAAGAATCCAGGAGCTAAAACACCATATTTTGTAAAGAAGATAACTCATCTTTTATCATTGAGCACAAGCTCTGTCAGGCTGCTTTATTCACTAGAGAAACTCTCCTTTAAGGGGGCAGTTAAAAAAATTGGAATAGTCATGTGCCTTTTGTAGCTGATTTCCAGTCATTATTTCTTAATTGCCATGCTGAAATTTTATACAGAATATGCTTTTATGTTCAGTTTCTGGAGATAACAGAGAATGGTCTAAGAAGTTGTGAAGTAAACTAAGAACTTGTGAGTGATCACACACAGGGTGCAACCACTTCCTTTGCTACCACCTGGCATTAATAATTGATCAATTCATAGCTTTCCTTTTCCTCAAGGATCTCAAAATTGTTCGGTTTTTTTCCGTATAAGGAGCGACTTGAGAAACTGAAAGTTGCTTCTGGTGTGAGAGAATTGGCCGTCTGCAAGGACGTTGCCCAGGGGACACCAAGATTTTTTTAAAAGTTTTTACCATATTTGTGGGAGGCTTCTCTCATGTTGACCCCTTGCTCAAGCACTCAAGACCTGGCTTTTTAGCAGAGCTTTTAATGTTTCATGCAGTCTATTTGGTATTGTGTATTTTTAATGCAATTGTTTTATGTAAATCGCCTGGAGCATTTTAATGGAGTGCGATTAACAAGTGAGAAACTGATGATTTTGTCCCCACATGGAACTGGGGCTGATAGAGGGAGCTCATCCGCACTCTTCCCCGGGTTGGATTTCAGTCCTGCTGGCACAAGGGTTTAACCTACTGTGCCACCGGGAGCTCCTCTCTCAAAATGGTGTACATACTTAAATATCACACTATCATTTGTGGGACATTGCATTTTCGTGTGTTTGATTCTCATTGTCTACAATTGTTTCTTTCCTGAGAACTTCTTAAGAAACCAATAGTCAGTAGTTTATAGACGAACACTGGTCAACTTTGAGCGCTATTAATCCCACATGATGGTAGCACTCACACTCCCTTTTGTTTGGATATGACTCCCTTTTGTTTTGGACATTACTGTCATAAGTCTTATTTGGTTTGATTTTTTCCAGTTTGAATTTCCCTCCTAAAAAGTAGTTTCTCACAAAAAATACTTTATTTATTTTATTTATTTATTTATTTAGACTTATTAGTCGCCCCATCCCATAGACTCGGGGCGACTCACAGGCATTAGGATATTGTTTCCCAAAAATATTTTATGAAACACACACAAAAAGTTATGCTAGATACTTCTTGATTAATTTTTACCCAACAGTCTTGAAATGCCTAAAACACACACACACACACACACACACACACACACGTCTTCTCAGTTTTGTGTCGCAAGGAGAAATCGTCCTACATATTTCCATGCTGGAATGAATTAGTGAAGAGTTACACCATTAGTTTTTTATTTATTTATTTATTTATTTATTTTTATCCCACTTTTCTCCATGGGTGGGACTCAGAGCAGCTAACAAATGGTAAAAAAACAAACTACATGATACATGAACACAACAATATCTCCTCAACCCAAGCATATAACCAAAAAGCAACATATTGTATAACGACATTACATAAATCATATGAATAGGCTTTTAAAAAGTTTTACCTAAGAGACTATTATAAGGGGACTAGAACTGAGTAGGTGATAAATGTGCCTATCAAACACATGTACTACACAATGATAGTCCTTCTGGAATTATAAGTAATTAACTATCTCATTAGTTAATTCTCATTGAGTGATTAATTCTTTTTAATTAATTCAAATGGTCCCTTAAAACCTGAAATGGAAGGTGAACATCTACACCTAGGGTATAGCTAAACCTCTTTCCCATTATTTTTAGTTATATGTTGGTGTGAAGAGAGACAAGATTTTCCATTCTTACTGACAGGCAGGTCCATCAAGTGGAAAGAAGCTTCTGAAAAGAGACTTATTTGTCTTTTCCACAGAAGAATACTTCATGCACTTTAGAAATCATTTTCTGGAGTTGTGAAATGTAAGATAAAGAATGTGTGTCAAGAAGGGAGGGGTGCTGGCCACAGTGAAATATATGCATATTGTGCAGCCAAAGTCTCCAGAGCATCTTTTGGAGGTAGGACAGAAAATGTTCCTTCTTGTGAATTTTCTCAGATTCAAATTCATAAATCTTCCCCCCACTAAATATTTGGAGCCCTTCCCAACACCTCTGTATGTAAGCCAATATTCCAGATCATTAGCCATAACTGTCAAGCCAGCTTAATGTATTATATTGAACTGGTGTTGTTTTTTTTTAAAAAAAACCAAACTAAAGTTCATTTCTTCTCAAAATCCAAGAAAATAATTAAACGTGTTATGTTGAAAAGTAGCCTTTATCTGCTAAAATGTTCACTAATTTAAAGATCAGTGTACTGTGTTAAAAGAATGTTGTTGGTTGAATTGGTGCCAAAAAACGAAATGTGAGTGACTACATTTTAGTACATACTTGAAGTATAACAATAGTGTATCCCCATTGTTAGCAGAATTTAGAAGACCCTTTTTATGTATCTTTGAAGATCACATCTTATTATTATTCACAAAATGATATCCCTTCAAAATATAGCTTTCCTATTTACAGGTAGCTTTTGAAGACAATCAGTTTACAAAGTGGAATTTGTTATTTTTCCGTGCTGTTAAAGCAAATTGAGATGTAATTAGATTTATATACTGAATAATCACATTTGCATATCCAATTTATTCTTCCTGTTTTAATTTGCTAGGGATGAATTCACATTAGTGGTAAAAATAACATTTAAATTGTCAAGGACTCACCTTTACCAGTGATTCATTCAGGATGTTTCTTAAGAACTTGTTTCTGAGTATACTCTCTTCTTACTTTTCAAATTTTGACAACTTTTATACACTAAAGAATGTTGTTTGTTATTAGAAGACAATTCAAGTGAAACCATGACATGCATAATTTAAGTTCACCAAAGCTAATGCAGCCTGACATTATTTTATGTAAACTACACTTACTTTGTGCCCCTTGGTGGCACAGCGGGTTAAACCGCTGAGCTGCTGAACTTGCTGACTGAAGGGTTGGTGTTTCGAATCCAGGGAGCAGGGTGAGCTCCCGCTGTTAAGTCCAGCTTCTGCCAACCTAGCAGTTCAAAAACATACAGATGTGAGTAGATCAATAGGTACCACTTCTGTGCAGTCATGCTAGCCACATGATCTTGGAGCTGACTATGGATAACACCAGCTCTTCAGCTTAGGAATTTATATGATCACCACCCCCACCCCTCAGAGTTGGACACAACTAGACTTAATGTCAGGGGAAACCTTATGCTTATTTTATGCTATTGTAATACAGATTTATGAAGTGCCTCAACTCATTTACCAGATCCTGGGACTGAGTGGTGGCTTCTTTTGCTACATTTACAACTAAGCCTTTCTTTTTTGGACTGCATGCACAGCTAAAAGCAAAGTAAGTTATCTACGTTTCCAGTTTAATTATATGCATTCCACAATACATGCAAATATTCATTAAAACTATATCTAGTGGCTGATCATTTCTTTGTCAGTGAGGCTATGGTATAGTCTATTGCAGGCATGGGTAAACTTTGGCCCTTCAGGTGTTTTGGATTCCAACTCCCACAATTTTAATAGCTGGTAAACTGAGTGGGATTTATGGGAGTTGAAGTCTGAAACATCTGGATGGCCAAAGTTTGCTCATGCCTGATCTATCTAGTATGCTGAACCTTATTTCCCAAATAAATTCAGGATGTGGGATTCCTCTTTTAAAGTCAGATCTCAAAGCAGGAAACTACCAGCAATAACCACTAACAGTATTTTCACTTTTATTCTGAAAGGCAAAGGAAGGGAAAAGGGGGATTTCTGTAAGAGAAATCTTTTTGAGATAGCAGTGGTTTTTGATGATGTTATTAATATTATTATCTGAACATTCTTATTCCAATAATGGTGAGACAGCTGGAATGCTACAACCTATCTACAGTTTGCCCCTTGGGAAATAATGTGGCAGCTGAGTGATATAGTAGGACCTCATGTGATCCTCTTAAAAGCACAACACAGTGACTTGGATCCCTGCCTGTATGACTGAGAAAGAAGATTCACAAGTTGGAGCCTCTGTACTATCTTCCTAAAGGGAGAAAGGAATATAGCTGGAGATCCTTCTGAATGATGGGAAAATAATGTCATTTCTCATTCTAGCTTCATATGCAAGATAGTGATGGGCCATGGGGAACACACACGACATGCACCCCATTGTCAGCAAGGAAGAGAATGAGAATATTTGTTGGTCCCTTCAAATTGCCTCATATGTAGGGTTGCCAGGTGAAATTAGTATAGAGCCTATGTATTGTCGGAGGCTTTCATGGCTGGAATCACTGGGTTGTTGTAGGGTTTTTTTTAGCTATATAGTCATGTGCTAGAGGCATTCTCTCCTGACATTTCTCCTTCATCTGTGGCAAGCATCTTCAGAGGTTGTGAGGTCTACCTCTGAGGATGCTTGCCATAGATTCAGGCAAAACGTCAGGAGAGAATGCCTCTAGAACATGGCCATATAGCTAAAAAACACCCTACAACAACAACTACTTGTAATAGTTGTGTATAAGAGGGAATTTCAGTAGTGTTGCTTGCTTGAAAAGCAACGTCTGCTGCATTTCCTTCTTCTACACAACATTAAAGTATGGGAGCCACAACTCTTATTTCACCCAGGACCCTTGCCCATAAATGGATTGCATTAAATAGATTATTTTAGCATAAAGTTGCATATTATTTCAAGATACAGGATTAAGGCAACATGGAGAATATTTGCTGGCTCCAGGCTTTCCATTTTCTCCATATGAATGTGGGTTTCAAAAACCCAAGAAAAAGTAGAGAAGAGTACATATTAAGCAACCACAGTTTGTGACATTGTGAAATATCTTAACTGAGCAGAGGGCATATTTTAGGGCACCAACCATAGCATATAATTTATTGATTTTCTGGAGCTGGAGTGTTTGTGAGATAGCTTTAACCTTGTTCTTAAGCCAACAATTTTTCTTTAATATCACTGAAAATATATCAGATTTTGAAAGAGCCACGATGACAAACTTTGCACAAGATTAGTTGGCATATAATGTACTTAGATAGGAACATTACAACTCTATGAGGATGAAATTACCTGGTATGAGGCCTGTATCAAAAAATACAGTACAGAAGTATTTATCTATGTGTAGTACATGTGTTTGACAATCATTTAACATTGTCACAGATAGATCTGCTTCAGTTTGTTCTTTTAAGTATATGAGATGATGTATTAACTTTTCTATGAGGGCCATATACAATACTTTCAAATCAATGTTTGAATGTGAAATGTTGTGTTAGTAAAGTATTTTTTGAGATGCACAGCAACATTTTGGCTATTTCCAAGATAAGCTATTTGTGAAGCAGAACCATGTGTGGACTGTCAAATAATAATAGTAAAGCTAGAACTCTAGCAGCCCCATTAGGGTTCCAGCTTCTGCTGATTAGATGTTTCTCTCTCCTTCACATTCAACACTCCATGTTAAATAAAGCTATTCTGATTCATCCCAACCCTGGATTAAATCCTACTGATACAATTTCTTTTTTTTTACTTTTAATTTCAAAAGATGAATAATTACTTTAGCAGTATTGAATGATAGCCCATTTTTATGGAGGTAAACTATCATATACTGATGTACAGTTGTACCACAATAGCAATATAGTGTTCTCCTTTAGTTACATGGAAAAATGTTGATAATTGTTCTGATTCTTCCTCCCTTTTTGTTTTCTTAATTACATTTAGTGTGATTTAGACAAATTTATTATTAAACTTGGTCATTAGATTGAGGTAAACAATATATCTTTAGATGACTACAACAGGTATAAATATCCCAGGGAGTATGGGGCAATATTTCCAATTATTGAATCTTTATCAATGTAGAAGCACCCAGCTCTATGTTGCTTCAGAAACACAGTATTATAATTCTGCCTGCCCTTTCTCTCTCTTCAGCAACTTCTTCATTTTTTCAGTATGCTTCATCTCTCCTGATACTTGTAGAATATTTTAGACTGAGGATGCTACTACACAGCCACAAAACGTGGGATGGATCTGGCATGCAAAACACTGTTTCCAGCCTCCATTGCAGGTTGTCAAAGGCACAGAAATCAGCCCCAATGGTCGGAGGGTGTCCCTACTGCTTAGTTCTATTCTAATTCAAATTTATAGGCTGCCACTCCCTGGAGGCTCGGAGCAGCTTACATCAGACATGAGTGGCACAATAAAACAGTAAAACATAAAATTGATTAGCCAGGTAGGAAGGCCTGCCTAAACAGATAAGTCTTGCACGCTCTCTGAAAAGCTAGTAAGTCTTGGAGTGTACAGACTTTAAACAGAAGAGTGTTCCAAAGAGACAGGGCCACTGCAGAAAAGGCCCTGTGCATGGTCTTTGTAGATCCTATGATCTTGAGACTGGGAACTACAAGCAGTATTTGATCTTCAGATCGCAGTGGTCTCTGGGGTTGATAGAAAGTGAGTCGATTTTTTAGATATAACGGGCTGGAGCCGCGTAATGCCTTGAAGGTGAGGACCAGCAGCTTAAATATGACTCAATACTTGATCGGAAGCCAGTGAAGTTTTTGCAGAATTGGAGTGATGTGGCACCTTGCAGGGGGCCCCTCTAAAAGTCTAGCAGCTGTATTTTGGACCAGTTTAAGTCTATGGATGGTAGATCCTGGTAAGCCGATGTAAAGAGCATTGCAATAGTCCAGTCTCGAGGTGACCAAGGCCTGAATCACTGTGGCCAGGTCATCTCTACGGAGGTAGGGGGCCAGGCATCTGATACGATGCAGATGGAAGAAGGCCATTCTACTGATGGTGGACACCTGGGCTTTCATCGTCAATCGAGAGTCTAATTGAACACCCAGGCTCTTCACTCGAGGTGAAGGGTGCAAGGTCTCGCCATCTAGGGTCGGTAATTTGATGGTCCCACCACTTGGGGAGCCCAGCCACAGGATCTCCATTTTTTGCAGAGTTTACTTTCAGCCTGCTAGCCCGAAGCCATCTGGTGACAACCTCCAGACACTGATGGAGATTACATGGTGCTGTGTCTGGTTGACCAGGCATCTTCAGGATAAGTTGAGTGCCATTGGCGTATTGGTAACACTCTAACCCAAAGTCTTGGACCAGCTGTGTGAGAGGTCGCATGTAGATGTTGAATAAAAGGGGGAGAGGATGGCTCCTTGGGGCACCCCAAAAGATAGGGGAGAACTTTCCGATATCCGACCTCCCCACTCAACCTGCTGACATCGTTTATGGAGGAAGGAGGACAGCCAGTCAAGAACTGTACCTCTGATTCCCACAGTCAAGAGCCGATGAATCAGAAGGTCATGGTCGACTGTGTCAAAAGCCGCTATGAGATCTAGCAACACCAGAAGAGCTGACCCTCCCTGATCCAGTTGGCAGTGGAGTTTGTCCACGATGGATACCAGCACCGTCTCCATTTCAGGTGCAGCCCGGAAGCCAGTCTGAAAGGGGTCTAAACCAGCTGTGTCATCAAGGAACTGTTGTAATTGTTCCGCAACAGCCAAAGTTGTGCCAAAGTTGCTTCTCTCTCTGGTTTCATGCTATGTGACTGGCAAAAGAGACTGGAAGGAGCAAGGTTCCCTCTCACTTCATGGCATGGAACCAGGAAGAGAAGCTGCTGAAAATGAGGTAGATCCCTTTGTAGCTAGCACCCATGTGGTGAGAGAGTGAGTGGGAGGGGACATCCATAATCAATGCTTAGATACAATGGACCAGAAATGACTTGTCACTCTGGCTACGTTGGCTTTTAAATTTCTTTAGCATATTTATCTCTACCGGTGTTTATCCAGCAGTCTGTTATTGTAGCAACCCAGTTCTCATTAGTGCCTGGGGGGCATGGGACAGCGCCAGGGGTCCCACTTGCCTTAGAGCCAGCAGCAGCTGAGATTGATTCTGAAGAGGATTTAGAGGGGCTGGAAGAAGGAGAATTTCCCATAGCTGGGCCTTCTTCTCCCACGGAAAGCCTAGCCTGGGATGAAGGCTGGCCTGATCCTTACGAGGATATGGAAAGCCAGGTGCAAACTGAAAGCAGCGATAGTGAAGAGTATGAGAACGGCCGGGGGGCGGATCGCAAAGAAAGAATGCATGAAGACCTGGAGGAGGATAGCGGGGGAAGTAGATAGGGAGTTCGGCTCTCATGGAGATAGAGACCCAGGTGCTGGGAGGCAAGGCCGAACCTTTGATAGGAGACGAAGCATTGAGTCCAGCAGGAGGGGTTGGTTTCATAGCCTAGACAGACCGAGGTCCCGCACCACAGATTGGGGAAGGAGAAGCCTAGAGCGTCGGGGTCCCCGCCAGGAAGATTAAGTAGAGGATCCGTGGGAACGGATCCTCAGTACCTCGGCCACGTCTATTCTATGCAGACGTGTTAGCGAGGCTAGACCACGGAGCTAAGTTGCGCTAGTGGCCTGCCAAGAAAGTCTTGGACCGTGTACCCTGTTTGTTCCTGATTCGCTTTTGCTAAGCGGAGCCTTGCCAAGAAAGCCTTTGGACATTGTACTTTGTTTGTTCCTGATTCG
This sequence comes from Anolis apletophallus, assembly GCA_030556195.1. Classification (NCBI taxonomy): domain Eukaryota; kingdom Metazoa; phylum Chordata; class Lepidosauria; order Squamata; family Anolidae; genus Anolis; species Anolis apletophallus. The sequence continues at coordinate 25,116,750 of JARBWK010000001.1, forward strand.
CTTTTGCTAAGCGGAGCCTTGCCAAGTCTTGGAAACTTTCATGCCAAGTTGTTTTTGGACAATACTTTTTATTTGAATGCTTTTGCATTTTGGACTATTACCTTTTCTACTGTTTTGATTCTTTAATAAAGTAGTTATCTGAATACCGTCTTTGTGTGTGTGATTAGGGGCCGGCCAAGTCCGTGCATTATGACAGTTACTAATATTTAACTGTGAAAACATAACTTAGTAATGCTGTTGCCTAATGTTTAATTCTGGTTTTTTTTATTATTTTGATGTGGATGTTGAGTATGATATGGGATTTGGGTGGTTTTGTTTAGTTTGTTCTTTGTTTAGTATTTTATGGCATTGAATGTTTGCCGCAACTTGTTGTAAACCGCCCTGACTCCCCACAGTGAGATAGGGCAAGTTTTATTAGTTATTATATTATCCATCTCCATAGGAATCAGCAGTAGGTTTCAGCATGGCCTGAATGCAGAGGATAGTCCAAACAATGCCAGTTTGACAGCCCCTCCTGCCCCATCTCCCAGTGCCATTGCTTCTAAAAGAACTTCTAGTTACAAAGCAAATAAGGAAAAAAGATGGGCCTGGAGAGGCATTAAAAGACTTCATAAAAGGTTTGTCTGTGGCTTTGTTAACTAACTTGTGCATGTACCTCTTTTTTCATTTTGTAAGATATTTTGAACCCCAGCTTTTTTTAGAAAAGGCAACCTGTAAATGCACAAATGCGTTATAAATAGGTAATGGTAAAGGTTTCCCCCTGACATGATACATATAATCCATTATTTCTGAGAAGCAGGTGTCCATCATCTAATTCAGGGGTCCTCGAACTTTTTAAACAGAGGGCCAGATCACAGTCCCTCAAACTGTTAGAGAACTAGATTATAATTTCAAAAAAATCAATGGATTCCTGTGCACACTGCACATATCTTATTTGTAGTGCAAAAAACCACTTTAAAATAATGGAACATTTAAAAAGAATAGTAATTTTAACAAATATAATCTTATTAGTAATTCAATGGGAAGTGTGGGCTTGCTTTTGGCTGATGAAATAGGATTGTTGTTGTGTGCTTTCAAGTCATTTCAGACTTAGGTTGACCCTGTACGAGGGCTGGGTAAATGACCTTAGTTTGGGGGCCCCTTATGTAATTACTCAATTTCATCCTACAGATTAAAGACCATGCTCTGTTTGTCTTCGGTATTAATTTAGGATGCATGCCAAGTTTCAGCTGTCCAGGTTTCACAGTATTCAGGCAACAGTTGAGTCCTGTCTCCCTCACAATTACACATGAAGTACTGACCCACTCTTTTAATATTATTAGAAGAGAACTGCTGTGTCCTCAAACTGGAATAGCAATTTCTTTTAGAGTCATTAGGAATGCCTTATTTATACTGTGGCTAAGTAATGTAAAATAGAAACCAGCTGATAACAGACATTAATACTGAAAATAATTTCAGAGAAGTCTTTGTTGTTGTTTATGTGCACCAGGAGGAGTACGGTTCTGAAACATATTAGGTTTTGATGTGGATTAAGGTTGTCCTTAATATAGGTTAATACTGCAGAGCACTCAACAAAACTACAAACACAGCTTTACAATTCTCTGGATAAGCAAGAGTGTAAACATTCCCATGTGCAAGAAAAAAAAGGTAAGCACAAATGACCTCTAGCTCTGAAGCACTTATTGAAAACCTATTTTAAACCGAATACACAAGCCAAGATAATACAAGTTGTTTGATAAGAAACATTAGAGAAATCCATAACATAAGGCTTTTTATTATAGGTTTATAACATCAATCTCTCCAGCGGGTAATGGAACTTGTAAATATACTCTTATGCGGGAGTCTCTGTACAGGCTTTTTATTCATGCTGAAGTAAGCACAGCAAACTTATTTGCTGTCAGAGTACATTGAATTTAAGATTAGTATTTATTTTGTTTATAAAGAGGTTTTGTGTCTGGGAATTTGGATCAGCTGTGTAAAAGACAGGGGAAACAAACATCTATTGGGAATACAGCAAGTAAATTAGTTTTCTAAGGTTACTTTCATACACAATTTAATCAGCCCAACATGAAGTTATTGTTGTGAATTGTAGTAGTGACTGACTCTAAAGCAACAATTCCCAATATTTTATGAGTTGCGACCCCATTTTATAGAGGTGATCTGTGACCCCAATACATGAAAAATAGGCTTTTTAATACAGTAAATGAAAACATATCAAAAACAGATTTTTAGTATAATTCAAAATAATGCTAACTTATGAGATATTTAATGTAATGATTATAGTTGCAACTCATTAACAAGCTTAAAACATTTTCATAGCTCACCAATGCCAGGCAACCCCATAGAAAACCTTTCGTTATCCCATTTGGGGTCACAACCCATGGGTTGTGAACCACTGCTCTAGAGGGTGGGAAGCCAGTGTTGGTGTACTGCAACTCCCATTACACAAGAATGACTATGAATCTTTGCAGTCCAATATGATTCCCATATACCTCATGAGTAACAATGAATTTCTGTTTCATTATGCTAATATAAAACTTGTCTTCATCATATTTTCTTATACACTGAATTTAATTGTAATATAGTCACACAAATACAATGCAATAAGAACTACACAGTACTGTACTGGAAGACAACAAAGTATAATTAAAGTAATAACTATAATACAGGGCTGAGGGTATATATGTGTAGACTACTGTTGCCATTATCTTTCACAATTAAATAGGCTGGGTTGAGACTGATGGCAACTGAAAGAATAAAGAACTCAGAGTAACTCTCTATTAACTGTCTATATTGCATCCCTCGTGTTTCCACCAAGGGATGAGTTGAGTTCCTTCAACTCTTGAATTCCCAGACAAGGAAAGCCAGCATCCTCCCTGTTCTTCCGCCGACAGATAGACTTTTAAAGAAGGTTTTTAAGATCAAGTCAGGAGTGTGCCCATTTTTACCTTTGAATATATATTTATGGATTTTAACTGTGTTTTTTGTATTTAAAAAATCAATGATAAATGTTATGGATCTCCAAAGATTTAATTTCAAGTAGCGTAAATGCAAAAATTCAAACAAGACTAATCTCAGACCATGCCCCGATTGAAGCCACAATAAAAATTGGGAAAAGACAACCTAGCTGGAGACTCGCGGATTGGCTACTCCGTTCGGAAGAACAGATAGAAAAAAATAAAAAATTAGTTAAAGAGTTCTTTGAGTTAAATGATTTGCCTGACACTGAAATTATGAATCTGTGGGACACTAGTAAAGCAGTGATGCGAGGGCACTTTATAGCCCAAGCAAGCTACTTGAAAAACAAAAAAATAAGGAACTCACAGCACTGCAAAAGAATTAGACTGGACAGAAAAAGAACTGAAAAAAAAACCCTAAGGATAAAAAACTCGAAATGAAGAACCAATTAGTTAAGAAACAACTGAACTTATTAACAACTGAACACAATGAGATAAAATTAAAATATTTAAAACAAAAATATTTTGAAAATGCAAACAAGCCCGGAAAATGGCTGGCATATCAATTTAAAAACAAAAGCAAAACACCCTGATAAACAAAATAAAAAGAAGGGAAAGACATAAATAAAGATACAGAAATCTTAGAGGAATTTAAAAACTACTTCCAAGAGCTGTTTAGGCAAGAGATTTCAACAAAGAAAATTTTCAAGAGTATGTGTGTGCACAAATCCTAGAGAAAATTATTGAAATTGACAGAGAATTATTAAATAATCCAATCTCTAATCAGGAAATCGAAGAGCGATAAGCCAACTTAAGGCAGGGAAAGCCCCAGGAGCAGATGGCTTCACTGACTCATATTATAAAAAATTAAAAGAGGTCTTGATCCCCTATCTTAATAAGATTATGAACAACGCCCTTAGGGGCAATATACCAAATACGTGGAAAACAGCAAACATAATAATCTTTCCAAAAGAAGGAAAAGATCCAGAGCAGGTAGAGAACTACAGACCTATATCGCTACTCAACCTGGATTACAAACTGTTTGCAAACATCTTAGCAGCGAGATTAAAAACGTTTCTCAACACCTGGATAGGGACTAATCAAACGGGCTTTCTGCCGAAAAGATATATGAAAAACAATATTAGAAACATAGTCAACATTTTGGAATATCTGGACAAAAACATTGGGAAAAGAACGGCCTTAATGTTTCTAGACGCAGAAAAAGCCTTTGATCAGATAGGATGGGATGTAATCGAAATGGTAATAAGAGAATTAGACCTAGGTTATTATTTTTCAGCTGCAATCAATGGTATTTATAGAGCACAAAACGCCACAATAATAGTAAATGGCCAGAAATCGGGGAACTTTGAAATCCAGAGAGGGACAAGGCAGGGGTGCCCACTTTCCCCCTTGATATTTAATTTAGTACTGGAACTTCTTTTAAGAAGAATAGTAAATAATACAGAGTTGAAGGGATTGAAATTAGGCAAATTCGATTACAAAACATATGCATTCGCAGATGATTTAGTTTGTATTATAGAGAACCCTGCGGAAAATATAGACAGATGGATTTTAGAAATAGAAAAATTTGGCGATATCTCGGGCTTTAAGCTAAATAAAAAAAAATCGAAAATATTGATAAAAAATATACCAGTTGAAGAGAGAGAAGAAATTCAAAAAAAATCGGGTATGGAAATTGTAAAAAAAATTAAATACTTAGGTATTACCATCTCTACAAACAATTGTCAACTTATAAAGAACAATTACGAAAGGGTATGGAAGGAGATTAAAAACGATCTGCATAAATGGAAAAACTTAAGCCTATCAATTTTGGGAAGAATATCCGCGATTAAAATGAAAATTTTTCCCAAAATAAACTTTCTGTTTCAGATGCTCCCTATTTTGAAAAGTAATTTTATTTTAAAGAAGTGGCAATCAGAATTGGCAAAATATATCTGGCAAGGGCGAAAAGCCAGAATCAAACAAAAATACCTTACTGAGAGAATAAGTAATGGCGGCTTTGGGGTGCCCTGCTTAAGTACTTATTACGAGGCGAACTGCCTAGAGGCGCTGAGAGAATGGATTAATTTGAAAAACAAATGCCAACTAAATTTGGAAGGCGCCGAGAACAAATGGGTGGCATGCCTATATGATTTATGAAAAAGCCCCAAAAGATAAAAATTTTAATAACCACATAATAAGAGCCGCCCTATTTAGGGTTTGGAATAAATATAAAAACGATGGTACAAAAAAGATCCCCAAATGGGCTTCCCCATTGGAAGCATTCCACTTAATTAAAATAGAGGATAGGGAGTGGCCGACCTATAAAGACATCCTGAAAAAGGAGAAATCCACTCTGGTAATTAAGAAACAAGAGGAACTGACAGATTACAAATTAAGCTGGTTTCAATATAATCAACTGAAGAAAAGGTTTTTGATAGACAAACAGGTTGGCTGGGAGTGGATACCCCCCAAGGTGGAAAAAAATTGGATATATTCGGAAAAAAAACCAGTAAGTCTACTGTATAATTTTATTTTAGAACAAGACTTTCAAGAAAAACCCATTAAAGAATACATGCAAAAATGGGAAGCAAATGTGGGGCATCCCATTCCAGCGGAAGAATGGGACTCACTGTGGAAAAAGAAATTAAAATTAACATACGCATATAGCTTAAAAGAGAACATATACAAAACTATATACAGATGGTATATCACCCCCAGCCAGCTAGCAAAGATAAATAAAAACAATCAGGATGCATGTTGGAAGTGCAAGACAGAACGCGGCACTTTTTTTCATTTAATGTGGACCTGTAAGAAGGTGAAGGGATATTGGAGTATGATTTATAAGAATATACAAGATATGACTCAGCTTAAATTTGAAAAAAGCCCGGAGTTCTTTCTGTTAAACATTATTGGACCAGGAAAAAATAAAAATTTGGAAAAACTCTTGATTTATCTCATAACAGCGGCAAGAATTACATTAGCAAAATGCTGGAAACTCCCTGAAATCCCAACCGAGGAGGACTGGTTATTAAAAGTCTTCGAGATCGCAGAAATGGACAAATTAACATCGGCAATTCGTGGTGATCCCCCAAAAGCTTTTGAACTTACCTGGCAACCCTTTACAAGGTTCATTAAGGAAACGAAGAAGATTAATTTGAAAGGCTTTAAGTTATAGGAATAATTCAGGCATTAAGACCTATAAATGCATGCCTCAAGTGTGAGACGCGAAGTCACGCTTTATGTTTCTCTTACTTTGTATATGTCATGGAATCCGTGGTATGGATGTTAATGTTACCCTGTAGTCATATCCCACTGCCCCCTTTCCTCCCCCCCCCCTACCCCCACCCAATTTGTCTGCCCACCCGCTGCGGGTTATATTGCCCACAGCGAGCTGGTTTTACTTGTGATATGTTGAATTTTCTTAATAAAGCTTTTTAAAAATGAAAAAAAAAATCAATGATAAATTATGTTCTAATCTTTGTTTATTTTTAGATTTTAAATTTTATTGAAATGCTTTTAATGTCAGCCATTAAATTCTGGTGCACCTTAGGAACAGTAGTATTTCTTTATATCCTGAATTTCCCCTATACATATTAAAAGCTGATTCCAATTTCACAGACACTTAGGTCATATTGTTAGATTTAGTAGTTTGGTCCATCATTTACCTCAGGCCCAGAGTTTGAAACACTAGGTTTGAAAATTAGTTTGATAATATTAAAAGTTAGAAAATGAGATAGAAATTCACTACTGTAAATACTAATAATTAAAATCATTTGGTTGGTTGAGTTATTGCTAATTAGCTCCTTGTTTGAGACAGTAGTGTTGAACCAGACCATGGGATTTAGAGAAAATGGCATGCAGTTTGTCACTATTGACATTAGGAAAGCACGTTTTCTTTCTGTCTCACTCTAAAGGACTATTTTGTCCTTTTAAAGTTGCCTTCCTTCAACCAAGCTTTTGTCTCATATTGACTCTAAAGCCCATGATATGATTGTTGCCTGACAATCACAGGAGTCTCAAAATATGGGATTCAATCTTACATTCTTTTAAATTCAGTTTATAACTCATCCGAATCATGATTATGAGAACATCTAGGAGTGAGCATATTATTCCCATGTTAAACTCATTCCACTCATTGCCAATTAGTTTCCAGGCAAAGTATAACAGGTTGGTTATAAGCTTTAAAACCCTACATGTTCTGGACCCAGGTTACCTACAGGATTGTCTTCTCCCATATAACTCACCCCTTAGGACCCTGAAATCCTTTGTGTGATGTTTACTCCAGCCAGCCAGAACCCGAATGGTGACCATCACCTACAGGGCCTTTTTTGCCCCAGGAGTGGAAAAGATCCAACAACTATATCTGTTGTCAGAATTCAAGCCACATCTGAAGACCTATCTCTTCCAGCTGGTCTACCCAGTAAACTTTAATATATATATTATAATTATTTAATATTATTGTATTATTTTGTACCATAACTTTTAATATATGGATTTTATAGTAATGTGTTTTAATATATGCATCCTATTGTATGTATGCTGTGGTGATCTGTTTTAATTGTGTTGTGCTCCACCTCGAACCAGGAGGAAGGGTAGGTAATAATAATAATAATAATAATAACAAACTGTTTCAAGTGCTGTAGCAACCCCGTTCTCATTCGTGCCCGGGGGGCAGGGGGCTGCCCCGGGGGTCCCGCTTGCATTAGGGCCAATTGGGGCTGATGGGGAGGCAGATGAAGGGGATGATGAGGCAGCTGGGCCTTCATCTCCCACGGAGAGTTTGGAATGGGATGATGGCTGGCCCGATGGGTATGAAAGCTGGGAAAGTCAGGCCGACACTGATGGTGCTGATTCAGATAATCAGTATGAGAGACCAGGTGGTTTCGGTTCGTAAGAAAGGGTCAGGGAGATAGTGGGGGATGAGCCCATGGAAGCTGAAAGGGAGTCCGGCTCTCACGAAGATCGCGACCCAGGTGCTGGGAGGCAAGGACGGAGCTTTGATAGGAGATTGGCACAGAAGCCTAGAGCGCCGTAGGTCTCACCAAGGGAATTAAGTATAGGATCCGTGGGAATGGATCCTCAGTTGCTCGACCACTTCTGATTTGAAGGGAGTGAAGCAAGTGAAGATCCACGGAGCCAGGACTGGGCTCGTGTTGACCAAGAAGTTTCTTGAGCCTTTGATTCTATGAACTTTGCCTTGTTTGAATTGCCACGGACCAAGTTTGTTTTGATCCGCATTGCTTTTATGAAACTTTTGCCAAGCTCTTTGCCTTGGGATTTACTTCAGGACTCTTTACCATTTTGAATGAACTTTTGATACTTTTATGGACAATTTACCTTTTCACCTGTTTTTTATTATTCAATAAATAGTTAGCTGATTAACGTCTCTGTGTGTGTGATTAAGGGGCTGGGCCGAGACCCTGCATTGTGACAAGTGCAAAAGACAAAGAGTGAATACTGTAAAAACACAGTCCAGAAGAGAAAACTGGCGAAAAAGGCTCTCCATGGATAGTTCCTGGGAAAAATTGTGAGCCAAATTGACAAAGAAAAAACATGGCTGTGGCTCACAAATGGAACTTTGAAAAAGGAAATGGAGGGCCTGATTCTGGCAGCTCAAGAACAAGCCATTAGAACAAATGCCATCAAAGCCAGAATTGAAAAGTCGACAACGTATCTGAAATGTAGACTCTGCAAGGAAGCAGATGGAACAATAGATCACATCCTCAGCTGTTGCAAGATGTTTGCGCAGACAGACTACAAGCAGAGGCATAACACTGTTACTCAGATGATTCATTGGAACTTGTGCTACAAATACCATCTGCCTGCAACAATGAACTGGTGGGATCACAAGCCTGAAAAGGTTACAGAGAATGAACACGTCAAGCTACACTGGGACTTCCGGATTCGAACTGATAGAGTTTTGGAGCACAATACTCCTGACTTCACGATTGTGTTAAAAAAACAATGTATGGATTGTTGATGTTGCAATCCCAAGTGACAGCAGGATTGAAGAGAAACAACTGGAAAAGCTGACAGGATGTGAGGATTTAAAGATCAAACTGCAAAGACTATGGCACAAGCCAGTCAATGTGGTCCCAGTAGTGATCGGCACACTGGGTGCAATGCCTAAAACCTTGGCCTGCACTTAAACACATTCGGCGCTGACAAAATTACCATCTGCCAGCTGCAAAAGGCCACCTTACTGGGATCTGCACACATTATTCGCTGATACATCACACAGTCCTAGACATTTGGGAAGTGCCCAACGTTTGATCCAATACTGCAGCCAGCAGAGTGTCTACTGTGGACTCATCTTGTTGTTTTAATAATAATAATAATTTTCAAATAATAATAATAAGTTTTCTTCCCAGATCCACCAACATGTGCATTTCACTCACTTAGGAGTGATTCGTTTAAGTTCAGAGTCATCAATTCATTGCAAGTATAGCAATAAATTAATAGCATAAAACATTGGTTGGTGAGTTACATTGGTATCACTGAGACTCTATAACAGGAATACCTTGAACTTAGGACTGTCCTTTTAATAAATATCACTGGGATGAGAGTTTTCCAGGAAGGTTAACACCATTTTGTAATATCTATATTATATTTGAACTTTTCAGTCTTCATTTAGGATACTTCTACACATATAATGAAGTTGAAAGCCAGCTTGAGGATGAAGTGTCCACAAAACATACACCCCAATGTGTGCTGTAACACAGATCAAGTCAGAAACAGTGCATTGAAAATCTCACCAGAAAGTCTGGAACAAGTGGGATAATATACTGCAGCCAAACAGAGTATATTTCATGCAGGGCTTGAAACTTGAGTGATCCAGAATTCACATAGATACATCAGGGCATCTCTGGTGGTTGTCTAGCTGTGGATATACTGCAATTCCGGGTTCTGTTTCCTATCCACAATCAGTGGATACTGTGCACTGTCCCATCCTTGAATCAGTTCCTGGCATGTTTGTGTGGGTGCTCCACAGCAAAACAAGTTTGTTTTAATCCACTTCCAAACTGAAATATTGTGTCTGTGTAGAACTGCCCTTAGATTCTGGGCATTTTTTTTTTAAAAAACGGACTTGAGTTACATAACAGTAAATTAAAAAGCCCTAAATAATCTGGGACCAGGGTATCTTAAAGGGCTTCCTTTTCTGTACATACCTGTCTGGCAGCTTAAATCATCATTAATTACCTCTTTCTCGTATCTCCCATTAAATAAATTAGGGAATATTGCTGGAATGAGCGAAGAGCATCCTACAGACATTGCAGTCTGGCTAGGACTGTATGTTGAGAGATGATCTATTTATTTTTTCTTGGTGGGCTTAGGTCTTCATCCTGAATTCTTTTGTTTGCCCCTATCCATAGCAGACCTACCAATCAATGGAACATACGGTATATCAAATTGGATACCCTTCCCAACCATTGTTTTAATAAGCTTTCTGTCCTCCGCTTACCAGTTTTGTTGTATATAATCTTGGTGATTTTTTAAAATAATTACAAAGTAAATTAACCAACACATGCATCCATGCCCATTTGAAAATAAATTATATTCAGAGCTGTATCTGGTAGATTTGAGGAGATGTTATTAAAATGCTGTATACTGTGCATTAAATTTGACATCATCCTTTGTTTTTATATATAGGGAAACCCCATTATTTTAGTTGGGATAACATTTAGATGTCCTTTTTGATTATCTACAGCAGTCATTCCAAAATCCTGGGCTTCCAGATGTTTTGGATTTCATCTTCCAGAATACAAGATCATAGAGGAGTATGGAAATCATTGACATACATTGAATGACTCATTTTCTTCCATTATTTGTAATTTTAAAAAATGGATATGAGGACATCAATTTTGCTCTTCTGTACAAGATGGTATTTTGTTTAATTATCTTGTATTCATCTTCTAAGGCCTGTGGGGAGGCATAAACATTCAAACCAAAAGCATAGATGCATTAAGATCCCCTTGCTTTTTTCCATGCTAGTGTTTCCCCCCTGTGCTAACCCTACTCGAAAATATCAAAGGACAACATTTATTACTCTCTATTGAAATTCAAGTCCATGACTTCTGAGGAATCTGAGACCTGCTGATTTTCCTCCAAGTATATATTATTAAATAGCTGCTTTATCAGGGCTACATCTGCTATGTGGTCAAAGCATACACAGACTTGTGTATTTATTACAGTAACAATTTAGTCTTGTGGAGATAAAAAGTGGGGTATAAATAAACATAATAATTCTACAATAACAATATGATGCAGTTTTACATTGCTAAAATAAAATAAAATGTTGATATTATTGCAAGACAGCAGAATTATTTGAAAACAAAGCCTTCTCTGATTGGACTACATTTCACAAAAGGCATGTGCCGACTCTGTCCATATGGTCTGTTAACATATTTCACTCTTTAATGTGGCGTGTTTCTTGGTTTTTTTTCACCAGCATGTTTATCTTATGAACTTTTCCCAGTATATTATCCCTTGCCATAACATCAAAACAGGTCTTCCTCAAGGGAATAACTAGTTACACTTCATCTCCTGAGATACAATTATTTTGTGTTTATCTTTAATGCCCCAAAGGTGTGATAATGCAAGATGTTCTCTCTGGTCAGCCAAATGCAATCACCTTTGTTTTTTTTCATTGCTCCAAATACTAATTAATGCACTCTTGCATCACACCTTGATAGGTACTGAAATACCTATCTTGATTTTAACATATATTTCAATATGAAAGCTTTAAAAATGCATATGTAGCTGTGATTCTAAATACTAAATTGCTCAGCATTTCCCTGGAACCCTTCTTCAAGCCAACAAACAGAAATATGTTATGACAAATCTGTGTTTTTATGTGCCTATATATCTGCCTGTGTCCTCCAACATACTGATAGTAAAGAAATATCTTGTTGGGGTTTTTTTTTGCAATAATTGTGTTATTAGAATAATGCCCTCAACACTAAGTATACAGTTATTGTGCGAGATGGCAAAGGACAAACTAAAATACTAATGAAACAAACTGGGTTTTGTTCTCGGCTATGCATTAGATATACAGACAATCCCAAAATTACAAACATCTGCCTTACATACAAGTCATAATTAAGAATGGGGGTGAGAAAACAGGAAGAGAGAGAAATCTTCCCACAGGAAGGAAATCTTTGGGAATGGGGGGTCTCAGCTGAAGCTTTCTTACCAATCCTTGTTTCCACAACAAGCCAAATTTTTCAAAATCCATTTGTCACAGGTTCAGAAAGTGAAGTGAAATCTTCTGAGAGGGGCACAGAAAGAAAAACAAGCACCCCTGGGGTATTAACCATCCCTATGCTATCCAAAGCATGTGTGTGTGCACGCGCGCGCGCGCATGCACGTGTGTGTGTACGGGGCTGCGGTTACTTAGAAATGTACTTTTGGGACTGCCTGTATGCATTTTATATTAAAATGTTGAAAATAAATATCATTATGTGTAATTACATTCCTTCTGATTCATGCTGACTTTCTCGATAATGCATGACTTGCTCACTCGCCAACACTTGCTTATTAGAATTTATTTATTTATTTGCCATATTTATACCCCATCCTTTTCACCCTGTAGGGGACTCAGAGCAGCTCACATATATAGGCAGTGAGTTGATACTACACAAACATACATCTGCCAGCAGACTTGACCAAAGATCAGTTATAACTGGAAAATAATCACTACTACTTTACCTCTTTTGTGCACAATAGATGAAAGATATATGAATGATTTTTCAAAATATTATTCTCTTCTTTCAACTGCACCCTTGTTTTTATCCAGTGCCTCCAATTGCACCCAAAGCATCATTCAGGAAACGGGGGGCTGAGTTTGTCAGGGGGCTGAATGAGGGTCCAGCTTACACTGTGAGCAATAAGCAAGCATGGATCAATTTACGTGAGGTTTCTTTGGCAGTTAGGTGAGGCTGATATACTTCATTGGTTAATGCAGTAAAGATGAGCAAATTCAGAGGGCTTGCCTCAAATGGTTCAGGTGCAGGCAATTTGGCTGACTACATCCCCTTGTATGAACATGCCCAGGCCCTGAGATCTTCAGGATAGGCCCTTCTCTTGGTCTTAAGCTCAGTTAGTGGGAACAAGAGCCTTCCTTCTTGGTGGCTGCCCCACAATTCTGGAACTCCTTGCCCAGGGAAGCCCAGATGGCCCTCGTCTGCTGTCCTGGCAGCAGGCTAAAACCTTTTTTATTCAGACAGACTTTTAAAGATGAAGGTGTTTAAAATCTAGTCAGTGGGTGATGTGGTTTTTAACTGTTTTGATGGATTTTAATTGTGGATTTTTAGTGCTGTTTGTGTTTGACTCTGTTTTAATGTTTGGAAATTATATATTTTAAATTGTATACTAGTGGTTTTATGTCAAGTTGTTTTGAGTCCCCTTTGGGGAGATAAAATGGTGTATAAATAAATAAATATAACAACAACAACAACAACATTTTCTATTCATAATATTCATGATTTGCCACACCATCACTCCCACAGAAAAGATATACGGGTTCACACCCTATTAAATCTGAATAGTGTTTCAAAAAGTATACCTCACTGTGTTACAAAAAGGACAATGGATGTGACTCTGAATGCACCAGATATGCATTGGGGGAGGGGTTGGTGAAGATAATCATTCATTGGCTAACCACTCCTATGGGAACAAAATCAGAAGAAGGTGGGACATATTTACTGGCAACTGATATTCTACACGGATTAGGCTGTAAAAGATCAAGGAAGGCATGAGTATGTGGAGTTGCATTTGTCCACACAGAGCATAATTCCTGATCACTATATGTATGTGTCCAATTATCAGCAGTAACTCATAATTTTTTTACTTTGAAAAATGTGAGCCAAAATGAAATAATCTTATTATGCTATTTTTAAGAGTTCATGAGATATACGTAAACAACCCCACTGGTCTGATTGCATCCAGTCTCTGATAACACAAATTTGTTTATTGGCTGTAAGACTGACTTGGTTGCTGTCATGGAATGAGATCAAGTTGTTAGAATCACAGTGCCATAGTAAAAGGGTATATAATGTATGTGTAACCATTATAAATTATTACTTTGCACTAAATGTACTAGTAAGAAGGGGCTATACTTACTAGTTGAGTTCAAAAACAGAGTAAAAGCTGGAGCTCCAGAGGATCTGCCATTTTCAGGGCAAAGGAGTTTTCGCCTTCAATAAGATAGTAGAATTTTCAGTTATTTATTTAGATCCATAGAAATGGAAGAGATCACATGTGTCCTCTAATCCAATCCAATGTTGGAATGAAATAGTAAATTCATTGTAGTGAAACTTCGATATTGCATTTCCATCTACGTTTTTTAATTTTTTTTGGCTTTAATGTTGCATTTAAATGCTACAGTACTACAGAGCAGGGCGATGAGTCTTGCAGTCAAGCTATTCACTGATAACTCATGTAAACACTGCGTGTGTGTTATATTTAAATTTAATATAAAATGTATTTTATTCTGCTGATACATTTATAAAAGATATGTAAGCATTATACTTACAGATGCTCTCTTCTACTTGTTGCAATAGCATGTAAATAAAAACTGTGGTAGTACATGAACAGAAATATTAATGTTATAGTGCGAGATATGTTAAGGAGAAGAAAAATGATCCTGTGGCTCAAAGAAGAGCTTTAGATAGATGGAGTTTTTGATGTCAAGTGGTACTCATAAAATAAAAGACTTCGGGAACAAGTAATAGGAAGATAGCTGGTTTTGAAAACTGAATTAGACTATAGGGAGTCTGTGGAGAGTTTTGTAAGTCAATGCAGTAATTTTGAGTTGGATTTAGAGATGAATAGGGAGCTTCTGATATAATGTGTTATATATAAGCAATGCTTAGTTTTTGAAACTCTTGGGGGGAAAAGATTTGTGAACAACTTTTCCTCAGAATGACTTGCAACATTTACTTGTCAATTTGCATGTGCTAAAATTCTACTGGAGAGCCAGTGTGTTTTGAAACTTAGATAAGACTCCAAAAAACCAGGATCTAAATCTCAGGTTAACAAAAACAAAAACAAAACTAGGTGAACTTGGACAAGCTGTACACTCTCTCAATCTCAATCCTCCAAATAAATTAGCTAAAAACTCCATGTGATAAGAATAACTGTAAGCAAAAAATCTACTTGAATGAACCCAGTAACAACAACAAATTATACTGAGGTTGTGGAGGTAAGTGAACATACTTAGTTTTTCACCACTATTCATGCAGCATGGTTTCCCCATGTACTTATTTCCCAACTCTGCTTCACATTCATAAATTGTGGATTTGCACTACATGAAGGAATAACATGGGAATAGTAAGAATGTTTTGATAGCTATATAAACTTTACAAAACAATATAAAACTATATGCACTACATGAAGGAATAACATGGGAATAGTAAGAATGTTTTGATAGCTATATAAACTTTACAAAACAATATAAAACTATATAGAAGATTCCAGAATACTTGCATTATTTATTGTAATGTACTGAAACTTTGAATAAATACAGAGACTTATGAATCTTGACTCATTCTGCTCTAATGCTGAGCACATGGGGTGCTTAGTAAAATGACAAGAGCCAACAGACTAGTGACTCTTTAGATGTCATTGGTCTGTAATTTCCATCAGGCCTAGCCAACATACTCAGTGAAAGAAATATTGGGAATTGGGGACCAACCACATTTGAAGGACCCCACGTTGTTCACCCATTGTCCTTTTCTAATTCTACACATTTGTAAAATTCTGAAACAAACAAGAAGATAAATTGCTGTCTCGGGTTCCATTAGTTCTAGCTTTAAAGTACTAATTTTTCAAATGGTTTTCAGTTTGGACATCACAGAGAGCTGTGATTTACTGGGCCATAAAAAATACATTGAATCTGGGCATGCAAAAGGATTGGAGAAGGTGAGGAAGGGAGAGATAATTTACTCTTAGTCCAGTCAGGCATGTTATTTTAGACTGACATCATTAGCATTTCAGGTGGGCTTATGTGTTGTTTGGATCTGTTCTGCTGTGTTTGTACACATTCCTGGAGTTGTTTTTACTATTTAGGGTTTATCAAATATTGGGCATAATAATCATAAAATTCTGTTAGCGGCTCCACAGCTAAAACCAGCCTCTGGTTGGTCAATTAAAGGCTCTGCCAACTTTGCCCAAACACAGGTCTAAGAAAGACCATGTTTCTTTCTTTTTTAAAATAATGATCCATAAATATGTTCTGGTGAAAATAGGTTATTGCTATTGAGTTAAATGCAGAAAGCTTTGCTGTTTTCTCTCTGGCCTATTTCTTTTTCCTGTATCCACTAAGATGAGAGCATAACTTTTTGAAGACTTCAAAAAAAAGTATTCATGTATGATCCGAGTCTGGAAAAAAGATACAAAAATAGATCATTTTTCTCAGTTATTTCAATGCATAAAACATGTCTAATATAAATGTAAATTGCAAAGTGATTAGAATCTAGCTATTGTTAGACCATTAATGGAGGGTGGGAGGAGTATTTGGGTGATTTGCAATATGTGTCCCATTCGTGAAATAATTGATCTAGCTCTTTGGATGGTGATTCTGGTAGATATTGAACATAATCTCAATTTGCAATACATTAAGTCAAAGCTTCATTGCCCAATGTATGTGCACAAAATGTGCATTATGATGATTTATGTTGTTAGCTTCCCAGCCACATGGTCACAAAGTAGTACATAAATGACCACATTCTCTGATCTTGTCTGTTCCAAAAGAACCAGGTATAGGCAGAGTGTAGTTCTGGGGCCACACATGACACCCTCAAATATGTTTTAATGGTCAACAGTATTTCCAGATATGGCCAAAACAAAAAAATGGATGAGCTGCTTTTCCTGAAAACCTCCAAGTCAAACAGCTTGCCTTTTAAACAGGTTGTAAAACCTCTATGTACTGCTTAACATAAATAAACTTTAGGTTTCATTTCTGGTTTATTCTTTGTTTACCATGCAATGGTTTCCAGAACTGCCATAATTGCTCATGCCTGTTTTACATAATGCCAGCATCCTACCTCCGAGTTGCAAAGAAACAGATACTGAATTCTGGTAAAATGTCTTCTTCACAGAAACTCAGTGAGTAAGACAAAATGCCACTCCAATGAGTACTATCTGTGAGTCTCCCAAAGATACCATTATGACTTTGTTAAATATGAAATGTGGAGGTTGAGGGACTGCTGTCCTTTGGTGAAAGTTAATTCATACAACATGTATCACTTGCCTCATCTTGATACTTCAGTTAGAAGTTTACTGTTCTCTTGAACAATTGAAATTAAGCTGTGGGCATAAATAAAGGCTTTATATTGTTTTGCCACTATAACAGTTCAATCAATCAAATTTATTATTTCATGAGTCGTTTCCCACTACAGTGCTCTAAGCGACTTACACAACAGATAAAAACAGCATGTACAAATATTAAATGAATTACAAATTAAAAGCTTTAACAAAGAGCCAGGTTTTAAGAGCTTGTGTGAATGACTGTAAATCGGGCATGGCTCATATATGGTGGTAGAGAGTTCCACAGGGTTGGAGCAGAGATCAAAAAGGCCCTACCCTTTTTGGATTCAAGGTGTGCTTCCTTGGGACCCGGGACGTGTAGAAGACTCTCCTGGGCTGGTCTTGGTGTTCTCAAATGATGAGCGTATGAGAGGCGATCCCTGAGATATCTAGGGCCCTGACCATGGACAGCCTTGAAAGTCAGGACCAGAGTCTTATAGGAGGCCCAATGTTCAATTAGAAACCTGTGGAGATGTTGTAACATTGGAGTTATGTGGTGTCTCATGGGTGTCCGCATGAGTAATCTGGCGGCTGCAATTTGGACTACCTGAATCTCCCGGATTGCCGGTGAAGAGGTGCCAACATGCAATGTGTTACAGTAATCCAGCCTGGAGGATTACTCATAACCACATCGGAATATCTAGATTAAAAATGCTGGGTCCAGACGGATTGCCTATCCATAGACATCAACACATCAGAAGGATACGCAAAAGGACACAAACAAATGTTTATTATGGTTGTTAATTTGATAGCAATTTGAAGTAGTCATTCATGTGCACCAACACTATTATAACATTTTCATTTGGCTTTCGATCAGTGCATCCACAGGAATCACTTTATAAAGGCTGGCCTCCTGTAGCTGCAGACAAATTTGGAAACGAAACAGTGAGCATATAAATAAAAGGCTCAAATCAATAAATCAATGTAACGTGCTTCTCTAATTGTGAAGTGAAGCACAGGAGAACACTTCTGTTTTGACAAGTAGATCAGATAAAATGTCAGTATTGCCGCATAATGTTTGTCCTATTACAAATTTCAAGGAAAATGGGAAAGCAGAGGTATAGTGGAGGTTGCTAACTTGCAGTGTCCTAACAGGATATAAGTCAATGACATATTCTATTTAAGGTTATATTTTCCTTTTAGTGCACTTTAAAGCACTTACATTATCATAAAATTCATGGAAGCATGACTATTGAAAATCTGGGTTTTGGGACAACAGCTTGGAATGTGAACACAAAAAGCCCATGTTTAATTTGGGGACCCAAATTCCCAATTCATACTCTGCTGTAGTGGCTACCGAGGCCCTATGCTGGCACAATTTGTTATTAGCTGCTGCTGCTGCTGCTTCTTCTTCAATGGCTTCTTTAATACTTTAATTTGCCTTCCCCAACTGTGCAGCTGTTTGTTGTTGTTGTTGTTGTTGTTGTTGTTGTTGTTGTTGTTGCTGCTGCTGCTGCTGCTGTTGCAGTGGTGGCTGTGTGTCTTCAAATTGTTCTTGATTGATGGCAATATAAAGTGAACCTAGTATGGCATTTATTTGCAAGATTTGCTTAGAGGGAGTTGCCCTATGTAACTCAGAGGGTTTCTATGGTGGTGCAGGGATTCAAATCTTGGTCCCCAAAGTCATAGTCAAATACCACTACACTATGCCTTTTCTGAATAAAAATTCAATAATTACTGGCTGGGGTGGTAAGATTTATAGTCCTACTCACTTAGAAATTGCTAAGATTGGAAAGATCATTCTGAAGCATGATATTAAAAAACATAGGCACATTAACACTACTTAGTTATTGTCCCATTACTCTACATTGACTGCTGTGGTTCCATTCTTGGATCCAGGAGTTTATATTTTGTAGATGCACCTCAAGAAGTGTCAGGCTGAGAGATCTAAATATCCATCCCAAAACTGCTGATCTTAGGATTCCATAGGACAGAACCATAGCAGTTAAAGTAGAATTATAGGGCTATTCTTCTGTAATATGACCCACCCCATATTGATTACATTTTATCACTTCTTATTTTCCTCCACACTCATAATCCATGGCAACATTAATTTTATTCTCTCATCCATGAAACAGTTCGAGCCACAATAGAGTGTATTTGTGTTAGGGATGAAACTAATATTATATGACAGGGAGAAGAAGAAAAAGAATCAGGAAACCTCAATAAGGAGAATCCTTCTGAAACCCCCACCCTGGTTTTTAAATAGATTCAGAAGACTACTGTCATTTTCCCCAATGTTGTAGTCACAGGGATAGCTAAAGATTATAACTGACCATGTTCTGATAGCTGGTTCATAATGATACAGGCATCCTCCTCTTGAAATTCAGAGAATTGTGTTTTTGTTATTTATTAGCTATAGGGACATAGGAGGTGATGACCATCAGCTGCCCTCTCCTTCCCTAGCCATTACATCCCAGTGTTGTGGAAACTCAGGAAAAGGTGAGGAAAATATCTTCTGAAACTAGAGTTTTAAAGAATATTCCTGTAGCTAGGAGAAAATATGAAGAACATTTTTTTAAAAAAAAAACAAAACAACACATTTCTAATTGGTGCATTTGTGTGTACTTTATTTTCTTAGTGATGGATGGAACATTGAAATGTTTGGATCTTAGCAGCATATACATATTCGTAAATGGATGAATACTAGTCTTCCAGTATGATTACATCCGATTTAAGCATTAAATCAAATTATTTGTGCCCAATAGATCCACTGAAATTACTATATCGAAGATACTATTTCTGGGCAGAAATATTAATTCCCACACAGAAAGTGCTGTTTTCTGTGAAAATAATTCAGAAATCCAGGATGTATTCTGAGTAAAAATCCCTGATGGCTGATTTGCATAGGAAACAATATTTTATATGCAAAAACCAGTATTTCCTGTGCCAAAGCAGCATTTTTTGCAGAGGAATTAGTATTTCTCTACGAAAATACTATTTTTCATGCAGAAAATGCTGTTTTTGTGCAACCAACTGCTTGCAAATTTTGCATTGAATAAGAATTGTGAAAAGCCTTCCAAATTGTGTGTTTATCAAAGTGGAAGTACATAGCTAAAGTTTCTCACCATTATATTTGAATAGAAATTGAGTACATATTTACATCCCTTTTTCACAGAGACAGGGGTAAGAAAAGGCACACCCTTATACTTAGCAATTGCACAAGACCAGACCAGCTGTAAGATTCTGGACCAATTTCAAGGCTTCCTATTTTTGAGTAATTGCTTATATCTGGAGAGCACTCTTACTCCCAGAGAGTATAGTGTCTACTATGTAGCAGCTGAATGAGGGAATGGTACCTATGTTACAATAAAGGCTACAGAAATTTTTTTAGTTTATTTGAAGCAATTACTTCATTTTAGGAACAAAGCAACCCTTAGATGTACACCTGTGGAGTCATCTTAGTTTCACGGGCACAATTTTCATATTTTGGGTGCTATGGCAGAGGCAGTTGGACAGATGGACAGATATGTTCTCTTATATAAAAGAATAGTAAATGGCAAAATACAAAACATAACAATAGTGCCCATGTACATTTTCAAAATATTAAATAAATTACAGTGATCAATGTGTAAATAAAATGCATATTTATTACTATTTATCCATTTTAAACAATTTATTAAATTTCAGGTTTTTGGTTTATTTTACTTTTATTTGGGGAATTGTCTAACACAACTGATAGTTACACTGATAGTTAAACTGAAATTAGACAATTACCATATTACAACAGAAGCAAATTAAAAGAAAGTCTCTCCGCTGCCTTAAACGAAATTGCCCCCAGACGCCCTCTCAAACCTTGTGTACATCGCTCACCTTGGTTTACCGAGGAAGTACGAGCGAAGAAACGGGGAAAGAGACACCTAGAGGACGTGTGGCGAGATCTCTGTGACAGAGCATCAAAATTGGCTTGTAAACAATTTAAAGAGGTTTATGAGCAGGCTATTAGGGAAGCCAAAAAGGTTTATTATTCTTCCCTTATAGTCGGCTTGCTCACGCCCAGCTCAATTATTTAAGGTGATTCAGTCATTGATGAAAATTCCGGCAGTCCAAAACAATAGGGAATTGGCTCCAACAGCTGAGGCTTTCCAGAGCTATTTCACCGACAAAATTTTGACCCTCTGCTGGGATATCCCAGCCACAATTGATACAGTAAGTGAACTCAAGACTCTGTGGCCACTCAATGGGTGCACCTTCAGCTGTTTCCAACTGCTGGATGCAGCAGGTGTCGATGAGAATCTGGTTGCAGCTAGGCCAACTACATGCTCCCTCGACCCGTGCCCCTCCTGGCTAGTTAGATCTTGTCGGGAAGGGTTACAAGACCCCCTGTGTAGGATAATTAACAGCTCCCTTGAGCAAGGAGTGTTTCCAGGGGGTATGAAGTAGGCCATGGTAAGACTGGATGTCTGAGGCCCCTGAAGAAACCGAATTTAGATCCTTCGGTTCCCTCCAGTTACCACCCGGTTTCGAACTTGCCGTTCCTGGGTAAGGTGATTGAGAGGGCAGTAGCAGGTCGGCTGCAACAGTTCTTAAATGACACAGCTGGACTTGATCCTTTCCAGTCTGGCTTCCTGTCATCTTTGGTAAATAGCCTGGGGGTCCAATTTGACCCACAGCTATCGATGGAGACTCAGGTCTCCATGGTTAGCAGGTCTGCATTCTTCCATCTCTGACAGGCTAGGCGATTGGCTCCTTACCTATCCAGGAATGACCTAGCTACAGTGATCCAGGCGACGGTTATCTTGAGGCTAGACTACTGTAACACCCTCTACATCAGCCTTCCCTTGTCGACAACCCGGAAACTAAAGCTGGTGCAAAATGCTGCTGCTCGATTGCTGGTGGGAGCATCAATAAGAGAGCACATTACACCAATTCTACAGCAATTGCACTGGCTACCAGTAGAGTACCGGATTGTCTTCAAGGTGATGGTTTTGACCTTTAAGGCCTTGTATGGTCTAGGGCCAGTGTACCTGAGGGACCACCTCACCCCATATGTTCCCCTGAGATTGTTGCGATCAGAAGAACAAAATCTTCTGGTGATTCCATCAATCCGTTCCTGCTACCTTTCAAGAACAAGACAAAGAGCCTTTTCTGTAGTGGCCCCAACTTTATGGAACAAGTTACCAGACGGAACTCATGCCATCACAGAGTTAACCCCCTTCCGGAGGGCCTGCAAGACGTTCCTTTTTAGGCAGGCTTTCAATCTAGGTGCCTCCTGATAATCCTGTCCATACCCTTGTGTTTTTATATATCCAAACTGTTTTTATGTGTATTTTATTGTTTTTATGTAAACCGCCCTGAGCCTGCAGAGAGGAGCGGTATATAAAAGTGAATAATAAATAAATAAATAAGAACAGATAAGTAAAAAACTACAACTCCTCAGCAGGCATTCAGTTGCCATAAATCTCTGCCAAAATAATAGTGGTAGTTTTTTTCTCTCAAGAAAATTCAAGTTCACCTTCCAAGATCATCTCTTTTGAGAATAACTTTAAGAACAGTGTGAAAGTTTTGTTTTCAAACTGAATTACATTTATACACTGTCAGAAATAATCACCAACTTTCCACTGTGCTATTTAAAGAAGAATTTAGGCAGAGGATTTAATGAACAAATATTTGCAAATAAACAGATAGTCACTGGTAATTCCGTAGGTAAATTGATGTTTTTGCTTGATATAGAAAAAGGTTGTAAATAATCAGTCTGATGTATTCCTCTAAGTGAATGACTTGGAAACTAAAGTAAGTGACAGGAGTAAATGAAAAAAGGAATTGCATTGTATTATGTTGTTTAATATGGATTTTTGAATGCTTAATTTGTGTCATATCTGTATGTTTTCCTGCCCATCTAAATTAAACAAACAATAGATAATATTACAAGATTAAGTGAAGCTCTATTCTTCCTCACTTACGGTATATTTTCTATTTCATTGTTTATAGATACAGGGAAGAAGTGGTAAGTAGCCCTGCTTCTTAGGTTTTAGACCAGTTTCCAGGTTTATTTCAAGCTCTGATTCAGAAAATTGCATTGGATATACCACATCAGCTCTAGTTTTTTAGATATGGTTATCATTAGTTCTATGGGTGATAAGATGATGACTGGTAAATGGCATATGTTCTGTATCTCAAAAACTAGTGCCATTTTTGGAATCGGCAGGTCAGATATATCCAGAAACAGGTCTAACATTTAAGGCACTAAAATGTGTTTTGTCCAGTGATAATCCCAACTAGAATAGAATCATTTAATCATTTGTTCTATGATGAAACAGGACTAAAGTAAATCCAATAGATTCCATGGATTTGATATAGTCAGACTAACAAAGGGATTCGGTACAGAACATACTTCTTCTGCCTCATCACACAGTGCGGTCTTACTCTCTTTCTTTTGAGGTCTTAAGGGAGGTTGGATAGCCATTGCTGTGTATTCCTTCACGAAAGAGAAGTTGAACTGGATGGCTCTGTGGTCCTATAAATAAAAAAGACTAATTGGTCATAGGACTCTTTGCTACAGCTGATCCTGCTAGTGCAAGAAAAATGAGTTAAAGTACAATGAATCTCTGAAATTATAGAATTAACCAAATTATAATCTAAACTAGTATCCAAAATAGATCATGTTAACCTTCTCTTTTATTAAAAGTGCCTATATTGTGCCTTGAAATGGGAATTAAGATAACAGAAAGTGTGATCTTCTCCCCTCAGTGGTTGCCCTCTCTTTATCCTCTTCTACGTTTTCCCAAGCTACTTTTTGATGGACTCTCTCACAATCAACCTCTTAAGTCTCAATTTTTTCAATTTTATTTTAATAACAACAACAATAAATATTATAATAGCTTTCGTCTGTATTGTCTCCTTCTTGGTTCTGCTTGCGTCAAGGTCTTTCTACATTGCCATATAATCCAGATTATCAAATCAGATAATCCACATTATCTGCTTTGAACTGGGTTATGGGTCTACACTGCTCCCTTGTGGGGAGAAGGGCGGGACAGAAATATATGAAATATATGGAATAAATAAATAAATACATATAATCCAGTTCTAATCAAATAATCTGGATTTTATATGGGAATGTAGAAGGGGCCTCAGACATCCAGAGTATGACTATTATTAATCACAAAGTCTACACCTAAATCTAGGCCTTCTCTATATCAATATTACTCAAAGTGGCCCACAATTTATTTGGTTTTAGTTCTTATTGAGTCTCCAGGACACAAAAACAATTGTACTAGACAATTGTATCTAAGTAAGGTACAAATCCCTAACATGCTGGAAAAGATGTATCTCACATTATAAACTTTGGGAGGCACAATTCTGAATGACAAGGGAACAATGCAGATTTTTTTCCATGTTATAAAATAACATTTCAACTTCCTTATCAAAGTCTAGACAAAAATTGGTTCTTCCAAGCACAATTTATGAAAATTTCTTCCAAAATTAGTAATGTAATTGTTAATACTCTTCAATTAAAAACCCAATAAAAATGGTGGTGCGGGTGTTTTTCCTTCTCTTGGCTTTAGATATATTTTCTTGACCAAACCAGAGGCTAAGTAAAGCAATCTAACCTCACTTTCAAAAAAGCCTTCTTTCCCCAAGGAGTAAAATGATTTTTACAGGCATCCTCTACAAATCTCTTTTTTCCATTGCCTGATATTCAGCAACCTCATACCATGCCCATTCATACAGAAGATTCAAGTGATTATGCTTTCCCTAGGATGCTGCTATTTCATACTGCTGATAAAGACTGACACATTTCAATATTTTTCCCATAGGATGAAAACCTCATATCATATAGAAATCTAGTAAAGTAGAGATAACTTCAATACAACTAGGTTTACTAGGTATCCTTGTTGGTTTGATTCCAGGACCCCTGTGAATACCAAAATCCTTGAATGTTTAAGTCCCATGATATATACTAATAGTGTCCCTTATATAGGCCTTATATGGTTTGGGGCCAGTGTACTTGAGGGAGCGGCTTACCCCATATGTGCCCAGAAGATCACTGCATTCAGAGGGGCTCAACATGTTGGAGGTTCCTGGCATGAAGACTTGTAAGCTATCCAGTACGCGGCAGAGGGCGTTTTCAGTGGCTGTGCCGACCTTATGGAACTTGCTGCCAGCGGAGACATGAGCTTCGGATAGAGCGGTCTATCAAGCCGAAATAATAAATAAATAAATATAAAATGGTAAAATCAAGTATAGCTTTTTGAATTTAAAAAATTCAAGCCACAGATGGTTGAACCTGTGATATACAGGGTTAACTCTATTACTTCATCCTTCTCAGAAAAAAGTATCATGGCAAGCATGGGTGAGTTTGCTTTGCATCCCAGGAAAAAACACTTCATGGCTTGCAAGACATACAGGGCTGATAAAAGACTGCTTCACCCTACTGATTGGAGATTGTCCCTTTTTAGCACTATTTCATGTTGTTGAGAAGGTAAATATGGCTTGATTGGCTTTGATTTCCTTTCTTCATGTTTGTCAGTGAATGAGCCATTCCTGCAACTGGCACCCGGGCAAGGGATTCTTTTTCCACTCTGCATTTTCTCCAGTTGGGGGGGGGGGGGATATGCCACAGGTCATGCACATTCAGAAATAGTGGCAGGGATGCTCACAATTGCTACTGAATCCAAGTTCAGAATGTAAACAACATTGGGATAAAACCACCATGATGTATGATCGGTTGTAGAAGATAACAAGATTCCCATGTGTATTGCTAATTTTTTTTCCATTTTGAAAGGCCAGCGATGGGTTTTAGGGATATGTGGGCTGTGGAAGTGATGGGGTTAGAAGGCTAGAGTGCTGGTGGCTATTAGCATACATGCTAATGGGCATGTTGAGGAACCATCAATGGTATTAAAGGAGCTATCCATGGGACTAAATGTTATATGAGCAAAATAGGCCCAGCACCTGGTATAGTTACCCAAAGGTTCAAGTTACAACCCAGAGCAATTCACCATCCCTATAACAAAGAAACCACCAGTTATCATTGAGGAGGAGTTACCCTGAGACTCTCCATTGGCCCTAGGAGGGACATGGAGGGGCTGGGTTAGACCCTACGAGTGAAGGCTCCCATTATTGTGTTAAAATATAAAATGTTGACATAATACTTCACTTCTGTTTTCATCTCACAACTGAGCAAAAGTCAAGGAATGCTTGTTGACCTTCAGTGTGACACGGCAGCCAATATTGTATTAGATTTTTCCAATTGAGATTCCCTGAACCGATCTGTGAAGTTGAGAAGTTTACCAGGTGTTGTTTTCCTCAACACTACAACTCCTAAAGAAGAAAAGCTGCTTTTGTGGGTCACTATCTGTCATGAAACCAAATGTGAAAAGGTCAGGAAGCTAAATAATATGTTCACTTTTTTACAAAAAAAAGTTCAAGTAATATTGACTGGCTAAAAATAAGTTGGAGTCATTTTCCAAAATACTTCATATCATACTTTTCTTTCTTTCCTGTCACAAATTTGTAAAGCAGTTATGTTTTCATGCATAATTATTCCCACTTTATTTCTTATCCTGGATATTAATGAAAGATATGTGGTGTCTTTGAATAGCCTCTACACAGGAAGCATCTCTTTCATTGTATATTTGATATGTTTAAGCTGTTTTGGAAAGTGATAATGTAGAGTTGGAAAAGTTAATGTTTATTCAAAATTTCCAGTTATTTCATTAGGTATTTCTGCTCTGTAAACATGCATAGAATTGCAGTTTTAGAACATACCCTCCATCTTTTATTGAAGATTTAATAGACCTTACTAGTATGAAGGTATGTTGTGTATTTTTAAACAGTGGTGCCCTTCAGTTGTCCTATCTATCTGGCTAGGTGCATTGTTATCTTACAAAAATACCAAGTATCAATTTGGTATGCCTTTCCAGTTGTATTATAAAATGTAGCTAACATGAATTCCCTGAGTAGTAAACAAGGGAATCTTTTAAAAATCATTTTAACTGGATATAGTCCAAAATATTCTTTGGTTTAGTTATTAGCTTTTCCCTACAGTGAAAAATATTAAATTAAGTCTTCCCTCAAATTGGCCATAACTTTCAATTAAAATAAACGAAGTTTCATTCTGCTAACAATATCAATCAACCCATCTAACGGAGGATTACAGCAGAAATGGTTCACCTGCTCACTTAATATGAAAAGGCTCAGCCACAGTGTATTATGGCTCCCCCTGAAAGTTTTGACTGAGTGATATACAAGAAACCACGTGCCTTGTTGTAACATTTACATGCAGATTTCTTATCCCAAAATGGCTAGTGAATCCAAAATTTTACAGCCCAGTACATCTGGACATAATCAGGTTATGAAAAGCTGGTTCATGGAAGGACTTCCGGTCGGGCGAAGATGGCGGCGGGACGGGCACTCTGAGGCCCCTTGGAGTGTCTCCTGGATCTCCGGTCGGAGGGCGATTTGCGCCCCCCTCCCGCGGACACAGAGGTGTCCAGAAGGAGCGTGAAGCCGCTAGGCCCCGCCGGCTCCAGTGATCTCCCCCCCCCCGGAGCGCCACCGCTGCGGCGAGCGGACCAGGGATCAGGAAGCGGGCGGCGACCGGCATTTTCCGCCGGCCCAGCCCGCCCCCCCACCCACCCACCCCCAAACCAAGGACGGACAAGGGGACAAAAGAGAGCAACTGTAAGTAAGGGGATCCTCAGCCCTCAACATACCCGAGAGTCACCCTCTGCGCTGCAAGAGAGGCACATCCACGTCAAATTGGGCCCCCTGCAATCTCGCAAGAGCCCCATCACAGCAGGAGCGGACCTCAACAACAAGGGGGGAAACACCATCCACACAGAAAGGCCACACTGAGAGCAGCCAGCAGCCCCAGACAAAGAAGAAGCAAGGGGAAAGAAACAGACATTAGGGAATCCAAAATGGAGGGCAAGCCCATGTAGACCTGGGACCGGGGGAGAAGACAAATAATTTTGGCGGGAGCGCCATTTTGAAAAAGACCCACTCCAACCCTAACTTACACAATAAAAGAACTCCCAAATAAAGTATTAATTTGCTGCCCAAGAGAAGAATCAATTCACCTATCCAAACAGTCCAATTGCTAAATAACAATGCCAGCACTAAGCAGGAGGCCAGACACAGAACAATCATCTGTAACCCTAAAGGATATTATGAGAGAGTTACAGAGGCTGGGACAAAAGCAGGATCTGACCCTTAAAAAGGTGGAAATAATGCTAGATCGGTTAGAGGAGCACAACACTTCGGTTCAGGAGCAACTTCAGTTGGGGAGAGATGAATTAATCAAAGAAGGGATTACTAAGCTGACGACTGAGTATGAAGAAGACAAAGGAATAAAACATGACAAGGAAAAGGAACTAGCAATACAAGGCGAATTGACGAAGAGAGTGGAGAAAAAT
Organism: Anolis apletophallus; assembly: GCA_030556195.1. NCBI lineage: Eukaryota > Metazoa > Chordata > Lepidosauria > Squamata > Anolidae > Anolis > Anolis apletophallus. The sequence continues at coordinate 25,145,377 of JARBWK010000001.1, forward strand.
GTAGAGTTAAAGCAAAAGCAAGAAGTATTGGAACAGTCAGAGCCCCAACAGAGAGCTAAAAATACTGGGGCTGTGCTACAGAAAGCTGCCAGATTGCCCACCAAGACTTGGATGACTATTGCCCTCCAAAGAAATCCCACTCAGCTTCCAAAGAAGAACAAAACCAACAAAAAGAAAAGCCAAAGGGAAAAAGTGCAACGAAGAGAGAAAGATAACTTAAAGAAAGTATGTCTTCTCCCTATAGTGATGACTACAAACTATGGACTTTGGAAACGTGATCCTCCAGAGGTGGATGAAGAAGAAGTAGAATCCCCCAAAGAAAATGGTTAGATAAGACCTCAGGGAAAAAGAAACAAATAGATCTAGTTACCTAATCGACAAGTAATGGCTAATGGACATGGACACTCTAATTATTTGGTTGAAGAGTTTTAAGAACCTAAGAACTTAGGAGAGAACATAATAATAATACTAAAGAAGACGAACAGAAAGAAAGAAGTGGCAATTTAAATAATAAAGAGAACTGTATCAGATACATAAGAATAAAACCAGCGATTCAAGAAGACGGAAGTCAACAAGGACCCCCCCCCCTATTTTTTCTTCCTATCCTATCTCACTACCCTTGCCTAGTGTTTTCCTCACAGGATCCCTGATACCACCCCCACACACCCCTCCCCACCCCCGACGCCCCGCCCCTCTACCCCCCTTCCCCATCACCACTCTACTCCCCCCATCCACCACGTTGCAGCCTCTCCTTTCTCTATCTTTCCTACTGTCCTCTACCTGAAATTGTTCCCCCACTTTTACTGTTTATGGAAAAACCCTAATAAATATATTTCAAAAAAATGGTTCATAAGATACTTACTTACTTAGGTGATGCCTCATTGTCCAAGTATGATAAGAACATAAGAACATAAGAAGAGCCATGCTGAATCGGACCTCAGCCCATCTAGTCCAGCATTCTGTATCACACAGTGGCCCCCAGTTGTACACGGGGATCTCGAGCAGTCAAGCCAATCCTGGTCAGGGTTGGCTTGACATGCTTTCTTCTTGGGACCTTTCTCCCTTTCACCCTCCATTCATGTCTCTTCAAATTCCATAGCACTCGTAGTCACAGCTGACCTCCAGTTAGAGCACTCAAGGACCAGGGCTTCCCAGTTCTTGATGCCTATGCCACAGTTTTTAAGGTTGGCTTTAAATCCATCTTTAAATCTCTTTTCCTGTCCACCAACATTCTGTTTTCTGTTCTTGAGTTGGGAATATAGTAACTGCTTTGGGAGATGGTGATCAGGCATTTGGACAACATGACCAGTGCAGCGGAATTGATGGTGGAAGATCATAACTTCAATGCTGGTGGTCTTTGCTTCTTCCAGTATGCTGACATTTGTTTTCATGTCTTCCCAAGAGATTTGCAGGATTTCTCAGAGGCAATGCTGATGGAGTCGTTCCAGGAGTTCAGTGTGACTGTAGACAGTCCACGTTTTGCAGGCGTATAACAGGGTTGGGAGGACAATAGCTTTATAAACAAGCACCTTGGTATCCCTATGGATGTCCTGATCCATAGGACTGTCTGCTTCATTTGGATGGTTCATAAGATAGACCTACAGTATGTTATTGTATCCATTGTCCCCACCTCCCTTTATTTCAGTGGCAGGCTGCTATGAAAGTCTTTTATTATGAAACTGAAGTCCAATGGGTTGCTTAAACGTTCTGCTTCATGCAATTATCTTGGCTCAAAACTCCTGTCCTGTCTGATTTTCCACCCTTGGAGAGGTGAAAAATTAACCAAGGGATATCACCATATTTTTCTGGTCAATGTTGCTATTGATTGATTCAGGGTAGACTATGCAATGAAGGTGGAGTGTGATAGAAAGTGTAGTACTGATCTGTTGGAAGACAGAGACATCATATGGAAGCTGGATTGATCTTGTCTTATGTCACGCCTCAAGAGAGAATCAGAAATAATGGATCTGAATTACAAGATAGCAGATTATGAATAAATACTGGCACCTGTTGAGGTTAAGAGCTGTTCAGCACTAGAAATACACCACTTTGGAAGTAGGTGAACTCTCTTTTGTTGATGCTTTTGTTGATGGAAAGTTCAGTGCCATTTGTCAGGAATATTTTCCGGTTTATTTGCTGCATTTGTGGCAAGAGATAGGCCCAAGTAACCCTTAGGATTCCTTCCAAATCTGTAGTTGTATGACATGAGTTGACAAAATAGTTTCCTAAAATTGCCACATATTATTATATCAAAATTATTTACTATAATGAAAGTTGTCAAAATGGACTTTAAAAAAACATGAGAAGAATTGAGAAATATGTGTTTGCAGTAAAGTGTAGAGATTTTAAAATTGCTATTACAGAGATATGTTTTGCTTGAATTATATTTTGACATTGCAAAATAACACAGTATTGCATGCTTTGTGCCATTTCATAGATAGCTTCATAATTGTTCTTTCTACATAGCTCTCTTTTAATGTTGTGAGTTCATTGCATAGTTGCCAAATTAAATGTTTAAGGTACGAAAACATACTTGTACACAATTATACTTCTTGCTACCTTCTCTCTCTGTGGGATCCAGTGAACCATTTTATCTCATGCATTCATAGCTGAGTATTTTGAATTCTTTGCTCCAGATGGCCAACAGGTGCACCCTGTGTATGACTATTGTATTTACTGCTGGTTTGCACATCTGAGAGTTTAACACACACACTCTTATTGGATACAATAATGTACCAGCGATTTTGTGTATGGGTGTGTATGGGCTGCCGACTAAACAGATTATGAACTTGGTTATCTCAGCTACACAGTGGTAGTAATTAAATGGGCAGGGGAAAAGAATAGCCAGTTAAATAATGCTAATTGTAGATTGATGTTATTTCTCCCCTTTCTTCCTTTCCTTTTCCTTTTATGCTGACAGCTGCTCTCAGCTTTTCTCATTTCTTTAGCCTATGCAATTTATTTTTTTCCTCAAACCATAATGATAATTTTAATAGTCTTATTGAGAGAACAATTTTCTTTGTTTAAAAGGCAAATATTAAAATGTATCTCCTGCCAGTATTTTTATGTGGGGACAATGATCTAAACTGAATTTCCACCAAGTATTTTGATGTGATTCTCCCCTTCTCCCACACCACCCCAATCTGTCTACATGTTTGACACAAGTTAATTGACTTCCTTTATCTAAGACCTTTGTAGCTTTTTGAGTTCCAGAATCATTATGAGCTATTGCTTTCCTAGTCACTCATGATGGCAAGAAGTTGATATATAGCAGAGAAGTCTTGAAATTATTTCCACTATTTCTATAATTAATTGTTTTATGAAATGAACACTGAATTGCTAGAAGTTACATTCCTAGATAGTTCACACTGAAGTTGTTTCTGTTTGATTTACAGTCTGACTCTTCAGTGGTAGTACTTACAAGTCTTGTCACTAAGAAAATTCTATTCACTCATCTTCTTCTACTTCAAATGTTATACAAAGAATACATAGACAAAACATGAAAAAAATTATTTCCCTTGCCATACAGGAAATTCTGAGTGCCTGAATTTATAAGGCTCGATACTTATACAGTTTAGAAAGATACTGGGAATACGCTTAGGTTTTCAGTATAGCATACTAATGTGATGTAGGGTCAGTTGTGTTGGCCATACAAAGAAACAACTAGTTCCAAAATCTGCCAGGTGACAAAATCTTAATTGTGCTAACTAAAAGGAATTTAAAAATCACACTAATTTCCAAAGCTTCCGTCACATGTCTATCAAGCAGAAAGGGTTAAATGGCATGGAAGAGAAATCAGGGTTGATGCTATAATCCTATCGTATTCTTCTACTTCAAATGTTATAGGAAGAATACATAGACAAAACATGAAGAAAAAAAACACATTTCCCTTGCCATACAGGAAATTACAATTAAAACTGTTGCTACTTTTCTGTTTCGCATGACCTATCATGAATTACCACTTAGCTATAATGACATCATATCATCTCAGGAAGGTATAGTCACATAGCTCATTCCCAATTAACCGAGGCATAGCCTTTACTGATAATTAATCTTAGATTCAATAGCTTGGTAGTCATCTTTGAACTAGCTCCGATGTGGTGCCATTTTTTAATTTATTGGTTCAGCTTTAGGGTAGAACCCATAGCGCCAAGAATACTGATGTACATGTTATGATTTTTTAAAGGAACTGTGGAATATTTTTACTGCGATATTGGCCATACTGGGACATATGTTTAACAGTGCTTCTGTTTTTCCTGGAGAGATAGTCTAAGACACATGTGTCAAATGCAAGGCCCATGAGCCAAATGTGGTCTGCCATGTCATTTTATGTGGCCCACAAGGCATTCAATGCCATGACAATATAGTTAAATTCATAGCCTTATAATTACTTTGAAGATATAAGGCTAATGTGGCTGCTGGTGAAAATGAGTTTGATACCTCTGATCTAAGAAGTCGATGCAGAGATACTCATTGGCTGTGGGATTGTGGGTTCCTTTGGGCTCATTTATGTCTCCCATGTAAACCTGAAAATCCTTATTCTTCTATATGAGCCTATCGTTATTTTGAGATCTTTTGAGAATGCTCTTCTTTTTATACTTGATGGGAACATGAGAGATGGCCTTCCCTGCTGCCTGCCACCCACTGCTGAACAGCTCTTACAGTCAGGAAGTTCTTCCTTATTTTCAGGTGGAATTTCCTTTCCTGTTATTTGAACCCATTGCTGGAAGTCCTAATCTCCAGGGTAGTAGAAAACAAGCTTGCTCCCTCTTCCTTATGACATTCTTTTGTGCCATGTCTCCTTGCATCCTTCTCTTTTGCAGGCTAAACATACCCAGTTCTTTAAGGTGCTCCTCATAGGGCATGGTCTCCAAACCTTAATAATTTTAGTCACCCTCCTCTGGACATATTCCAGCATGTTAATATCTCTTTTAAATTGTGGTGCTCAGAACTGGAAACAGTATTCTAGGTGAGGTCTGACCAAAGCAGAGTAGAGATTCACCATGACTTCCCTCAATCTAGACCAGGCATGTGCAAACTTTAGCCCTCCAGGTATTTTTGACTTCAATTCTTAGAAATTTCAGCTGTTAGAAATTGTGGGATTTGAAGTCCAAAACACCTGGAGGGCCAAAGTTTGCTCATGCCTGATCTAAACACTATAATCCTTCTGATTCACCTTTAAATCCCATTGACTTTTTAAGTTGCAGCATCACATTGTTTGCTCATGTTCAGCTTTTTGTGTACAAAGACTCCAAAATATTTTTCACATGTACTATTGTTGAGCCAAGTGTCACCCATTCTCTATCTTTGCATTTCAGTTTTTCTGAGTAAGTGTAGTATCGTACATTTGTCTTTGTTGAAATTCATTTTGTTAGTTTTGGCCCTGCTCGCTAATCTGTTAAAGTCATTTGGAATTCCGATCCTGTATTCTGGAGTATTAGCTATCCCTCCTAATTTGGTATCATCTGCAAACTTCATAAGTCATTAATTAAGATGTTAAACAGTACTATGCCCGGGACAAAACCCTGCGGCACTCCACTAGTCACTCCTTTCTGGGAGGAAGAGAAACTATTGGTTTGGTATTTGGGTTTGGTCACGTAACCAATTACAGATCAACCTAATAGGAGCATTGACTTGCCCACATCTGTTATTTTGTTATTTGTTATTCTTTCTCTCTCCACCGTCAGCAATAGGTCAATATGTTATCAGATTTAGACATCATCAGCTTAGTAACCATATCTGCTTTGGCCAATTGGTATGAGGAAGAGCTGTCTTAAATATCATAGCAGTATTGTCATTTATTAAACTTTTTTTTCTTTTAATGGTTCATATGCTGCTAGATATTTTTATGTGAAAACTGCTATGGAATGTGATTTATTTTCTAAGAGTTTATTCTTCTACATATCTCTTTTCATCACTTATTGTTACATGGTAATCACTCAAATTGCCCCTTAAATAGTAAAAAAAGGTAGACCTCATTTTTACCTTGACTTTTTATTTATTGAAGCTTCATGTCAAAACAATAGTATCTGTCTTCCTACCTTTCCATAAATTAGAATATTATTCTAGAAGCACTGGCGTTGTTCAAGCTCATTTATATAATGTAAAAAAGCAAGATTATTCTTGTTGTTTTCATATCTTACAATATTTACCAGCTTGATTAATTTAATATATTTTCTTACATCTCTTCCATATCTGTAAACTAACAAACTTATTATTTTTACTTTTTATGTTTAACATGTATTACATAGGTCTTAAAATAAGAACACACTTAGAGGGCCTTTCTTTCTTTCTTTCCCTTTTCCCAATACACAGGTGTTAGTGCCAAATCTAATGATATAATTCCCTCTAATGTTTGGGGGTAAATTGGTATCGAAGAGCTTCATCTTTACTTTTGGGGTCACGACTCAGCTTTGTCGGTTTTTCCATACTGTCTTCTCCATGACATACTTGGAGTGTTTTCTCCATTCTAAAATAATGAAATGCCTGTCTGGAGATTTAGATGCTAGTCATGATAATTTTATCATAAAATATTCAGGAAGTTTGGTCCTGAGAGCCATCATGGCATAATGGTTGGAGTGTTGAGCTGCAATTCCGAAAACCTGTGTTTGAATCCCTGTTTGACCATGGAAACTCACTGACCCTAAGGTCAAACTGAATCTATCATATTTTCTTTGAAATAGTTATTCAGAGAAGGTTTGCCTAGCCTTTGCCTTCCTCTGAAACTAAGAGAATGTGGCTTGCCTATGGTCGTTCATTGGGTTTCTTTGGCTGAGTAGAAATTCACATCTCAAGTCTCCAAAAGCCTAGTTCAACACTCAAACTGTTTCTCCCACATTCAGTAACATTTTCACATGGTGAATGACTTTGAAAAAGGTAACCTCTTTTCTGCTGCTAATATTCCTGGGTCAAGTTTCTTGATTGTTTTGTGTGTCCTCGCTAAATTTCCCCCTACACATTGCAGATAATTCTATCATTAGATTTGGACATCTGTGCTTTGAGAAAAGGAAAAATAGGCTGACCTTTGGACTATGATTCTGAACTGGCAGAACTTTTTTAAAATTGAATGTTTATAACTGTTTTTAATTGCTGTTTTAATTGTAAGTGTGCATTTTAATTTATTTGTTTGGCATCTAATGATTGCCTGTTGCAAAGCTGCCCTGAGTTTCCCTCCGGGGGTGAGAAGGACAGAGTACAAACGTGCAAAATAAATAAATAAAATAAAATATTTTAACTAATATGCTTCACATTCCAAAGTGTTTTCCTAACAATCCTACATTAATTTCAGTTGTATGACATACACATGAATGTCATTATTCTGTATATTACAGATGATAATATACTGCGTGGACCAGTTTTCATCCAAGAACCAAGCAGTGTTGTTTTTGCACTGGATTCTGATGAGAAGAAAGTCAAACTGAATTGTGAAGTTAAGGGAAATCCTAAACCAACGATAAGGTTTGTTGAATATCTATAAAACCTTTGGCAGTGTTTCGTTTTATAAAAAATAATAAATAAATGAGAAGGAAAAATAAAATCTATATATTATATACCAATTTTAGTGGGAAGACTATACATTGGGATTGATCATGTTTTTTTCCCAGTGCTAGAATTCTGAGAACTGAAGTCACAGATGTGTCAATCAATGAGAAAAATGCTGTTGCGTTATGCTTAGACTGAAGAAACTTGTTTAAAATATGCTTACTGCATTCACATTAAAGGAGGGAGTTTATTTCAATTTCATTAAATCTACACTAACTAGATTACTGCAACACACTCTATGTGGGGCTGCCTTTAAAGACAGTTCGGAAACTTCAATTAGTCCAATGGGCAGCAGCCAGATTACTAACAGGAGCTACATACAGGGAGCACCCCCCCCCCTGCTGTGTCAGGTCCACTGGCTGCCTATCCAGTTCTGAGCCCAATTCAAAGTGCTGGTTTTGACCTATAAAGCTCTATACGGTTCTGGTCCAGCTTACTTTTTTGAACGCATCTGCCTCTATGTCCCACCTCATAATCTAAGATCATCTGGGGAAACCCTGCTCTCACTCCCGCCAGCATCTCAAATGGGGACGAGAGACAGGGCCTTCTCGGTTGTGGCTCCTCGCCTGTGGAATGTGCTACCTAGCGAAATATGATCAACCCCATCCCTCCTATCATTTAGGAAAAAAGTAAAATCTTGGCTATGGGACCAGGCCTTTGCATAATAGCAGAATGCAGCACTGTGGACTGGAATACGAAGGGCTAAATGATTGACGAGAATATGAATAACTGTTTAATAACATAGATGTATGGAGGAACACTGTAATTTACTTGAGTGCTGAATATTTGCTTGTTTTAACTGTATTAATATGTTTTTAGGATTTATATTGTTTGTTTAGGCGTCAAATTGCTGCCTTGTTGGCCGCCCTGAGTCCCCCCTCCCCCCCGGGGGGGGGGTGAGAAAGGCGGGGTAGAAGCATTGCAAATAAAAGCTTTTGAAGTTAACCAACTGCAAGAGATGATTAAAAAGCAAATTCCATCCATGATTTCATGCCTCCTTCCTTTCCCCATCTCAGTTTGAATTTAAGGGAAAATGGAATGAGTGCAAGAATTTTGGTAAACCTAATTTCTCACTGTCCAGCGTACAATAAAGAAGCATAAAAACCTTATGAAATGAAAGCCAGGCCGATTCACCCCACTCCGTTCTGCATTGGCAGTATCCCACAACAAAAACCTAAACCAGCTAACATCTCCCGACAAAGAATCCCTCCAGGCAGCAACCAGCCAGGCTTTGAAGCTGCAAGGCCATTAAATCCAATCAAGGTAGCCATTTGCAACATTCACATTTGCCTCAAGCAGAAAAGAGTTCTTTCTCCCACCCTGAACATTCCACAGATATATAAAACCTCATTTGCATAGTTTCTAACACACCCCTCAACCTCTGAGGATGCCTGTCATAGATGTGGGTGAAACGTCAGGAGAGAATGCTTCTGGAACATGACCATAGAGCCTGGAAAACTCACAGCAACGCAAAGGTACATTGCATTTTAAAAATATTAGACTACCAAACACATTTCACTTTGTCATAGGAAAACAAAACAAATAAAAAACCAAGTTGAAATGTATCCCTTTAAGCAATGTTTGCAAACAAACGTGGCATAGTGGTTTGGGTGTTGGATTATGACTTGCCAAGAAAACCACATGATAGGATTGTTGTAGGGTCACTGTGAGCCACTGACTTGAAGGTATACAACAACAACAATAACACTTACCTTAAAAGTGTGTTTCATGTTGGCTGAAGAGCTTTATCACTGTGCAAATCACCATATTTATTAGGTGGTTTTAAGAGTCACACTTCATCACTCGGCCTTCCTCCTTCCTGTTTATGAGGCTTACTGCTGTTTTATACCCATGCCAGAGTACTACACTGTTCAAGCCAAAATTGTGGTATTATTCAAGTCCCTCTGCCTCTTATTCAAAGTATGGAACAGCAACAGCAGCATCAACTCCTTTAAAGAGAAAGATACTTAAATATATTCACTGTTAGCATTCATTCACTCATGTAGAAAATACATAAAGATCCCATGTTTCTGCCTGTTGATATTAAATAATATGATGTTGACATTGGTAATTAGATGTGCTGACAATACCCGCACAAATATACATATATTGCTTTTACTAGGTCTATAATATTTTTAATCTCTGTTTGGATTAAGAAATATTGAATGAAGCAAAGAAGATTGATTAAGTCGGAAAATGAATTAGCTGTATTTGCAATAAGTGATACTGCATTGAAATCCTCCTTAACTACCACAAAAACATTATAATTTAATAACAATTAAAATTGCTTTATCCTCAATGAAAAATAAATGCGATTCTTTTTAAATTAATTATATCTGAGACTATAGGTGAATACACACACAATTCTCTACCTTTGGCACAAAACACATGTGCTAATCCCATTCCTTACTTTTTCCTTCCTCAGTTCTTGGAAACATACCTCTATCAAAGTCATCTTCTTCCATATTTTAACTGATTCCTGTTATTTTCCTTCCTTTAGTGCAGTGTTCCTCAACCTTCCTAATCCTGCGACCCCATAATACAGTTAATAATAATAATAATAATAATAATACACTTTATTTATATTCCGCTCTTCTCACCCCAAAGGGGACTCAGAGCGGATTACATCACACATACGGCAGACAATCCCTGCCGGAACTCATACAGTTACAATACAACACATACAATTTTTGAAGGATTTCTTCTGGCTATCACAGGGTGTGTCATTACGTCACAAGGGGGTGCTGTTGCTTCATCCTCTTGACGGAGGGCCTCTGTTCCTCTGTTCCGCATTCCACCTTCCGACAGCCGATCTTTATTTATTCAAGTGTTGTAAAGTCCTTACTGAAAATAATCCTCTCCCGCTTTTGGCAGGTTCCCAATTCATCTAATCACAGTTGTTTTCGAACTGCTGGGTGAACAGTGGACAGGGATCCCAGCTGGGTGTCCAAGCCAGCTTGGGAATCGAACTTGCAACCTTCAGATTGCAAGCACAGCTGTTCTTACCACTGTGCTATCTCTCCGGCCCCCATGTTCCTCATGTTGTGTTGACCCTCTAACCATAACATTATTTTCGTTGCTGTTTCATACCTATAATTTTGCTATTGTTATGAATCATAATGGAAATATCTGATATGCAGGATGTATTTTCATTCACTAGACAAATTTGGCACAAATACCCAATACGCAAAATTTGAATACTAGTAGCGTTGGGGGGGGAGGGGATTGATTTTGTCATTTGGGAGTTGTAATTGCTGGGATTTATAGTTCACCTACAATCCAAGAGCATTCTGAACTCCACCAATGACGACATTGAACCAAACGTGGCACACAGAACTCCCATGACCAACAGAAAACATCGTGAAAGGATTTGGGGAACATTGACCTTGCATTTTCAAGTTGTAGCTCACCTACATCCAGAGAGCACTGTGGACTCAAATAATGATGGATCTGGACCAAACTTTGCACAAATACTAAATATTCACAAATGTTAACACTGGTGGAGTTCAGGGGAAATAGACCTTGACATTTGGGAGTTGTAGTTGCTGGGATTAATAGTTCACCTACAATCAAAGAGCATTCTGAACCCCACCAATGATAGAATGGGGCCAAACTTCCCACACAGAATCCCCATGTCTTGAAGGGACAAACCTTCAAGTACAAACCTCACTCCAGACTTGCACACTCTTTCCTTTCCCATGCTTGCGCATCATGCTCCTATGTGCCAAACACGCTTGCTCTCCCCTCTCCACTTGGAGTCTCAGAAACAGCCCTCCTCTTGGCTGAGAGACCAACTAATCACAGTGGAGGAGGGCTGTCTGTTTCCAAAAAGGAAGATAAGGGCAGGCGGAGAGATATCCAGCCTTCTCTGCCAAAGGGGTTCCTAAGACCATTAGAAATATATGTTTTCTGATGGAACTTTGGCAACCCCTCTGAAACCTCCTTGTGATCCCCCCCCAGGAGTACTGACCCCCAGGTTGAGAAATGCTACTCTAGTGGTCATGTGCAGTAATCCAATTGATATTACCTTTACATACTGCCCTGGTCCCCATAACATTGAATTGAATAGTTTTATTGTGGCAGATACGAAAGCATTTAATTTCTTTGTGCAATAGCATAATGGTGCTATTGTACAATGAAATTAAATGTTTTCCCCAGCACACACCACAAAACAACACACCCATCCCTCCACACCTCAATCACCACCGCACAGCCCCCAAAGCCACATCAAGGTCAAACCTTGGAGTTCTATAGTTACAGCTCTAGGACAAAAGCTCTCCTTTTCTTTGTCACCATGTACCATCTGCCACATAGCAATAATGAACAAAATAGTATGCTGGGTGAGATGAATCCCCAAGAATGCTATGAGTTTTCTTTAGGCTGTGGGGCCTATGAAATTCTTCCAAAGAGGAGAGAGGGCAACCAATAATTCGCTGTGCAGAATTAGTGACCCTGTGGAGCACCTTCCTATCTGCCATTGTACAGCTACCAAATCATGCAGAGATGCAATAGGTTAGAGCACTCTATAGCATAGTAGTAGAAAGTCACCAGCAGGTTTTCATTTAGTTGTGTCATCTGCAAATGATATTGCTCCAATGGATGGGGATGCAGTCATATGTGTACAAAGTGTAAAGCAGAGGACTCAACGTACAGCCCTATGGCATCCCAGTGTTAAGAGTGACAGCTGACAGGGTATGATTACATAATCTAACCCTGTAGGAACATCCAGACAATAAGTCCATAATCCAGGAACAGATTGAATATGACAATCAAAGATCCATGAGTTTAGACACCAGTCTATTTGGAGGATTGTATTAAACACACAACTAAAGTCTGCAAAAAGCATCCTTACATAGTTCCCCCATCATTCCAGGTGGGACAAAGTGGTGTGGAGTGTGATGGCTATGGCATCCTCTATCGATCTGTTAGCTCTATATGCAAACTGATGCTTGACCAATGTATGTCGAAGGCAAGAAATGATATGTTTGCAGACCAGTTTTTCAAGGTACTTCATGATGATGGAAGTGAGAGTCTGTAGTCCTGAAAATTATTAGTTGGGAGCTTTTTGGTACTGGAACAATGATGGAGGCCTTCAAACAAGATGGGATAATAGACTGACATAAAGACCTGTTAAAAATCACAGTAAAAACACCAGCCAATTGGTCAGCACAGTCTTTAAGAACCCAGTCCAGCGGCCTTCCTAGGATTCACAGCACTCAAAACATGCCTTACTTCATGTCTCTCCATGGTGAAGTGGGAGCTGCAGCTTCCCAGTAGCTAAATTCCAGCTACCTGTAGTGGGCTTACTTCAAAGCGGGCAAAAAAGTGGTTCAACCCGTTTGCCAATGAGACAGCAGGAATGTCATTGAAAGGCCACTTCTAAATAGTATAATGAATAAATATATAATTCTGGATAATACTATTTGAATTGTGATGTTTTTGGTTCAGAACATTTATCTTGCATTTGAGAAGATGGAACAGATAATTCGTAGATTCTATAAAATATTCGCCTTGAAGCAGCAATGCAAGAGCGATAAAAATGTAATCCAAAAAATATACTTATCAAAAGTTATATCACATATCATTATTCTACAGGCAGTTGCGATTTCTTGCTTGTTAGGAACAAGTGTTTTTGTCATTTGGTTCAATATATATTTTTCAATAAATCCTTTAACGTTAGCAAAATTCAACAACTGACACTTTTGTGTTATAGGTGGAAGTTAAATGGAACCATAGTTGACATTGGTATGGATTACCGCTACAGTGTGGTTGAAGGCAGCTTGTTGATCAATAATCCCAATAAGAGTCAAGATGCTGGAACATACCAGTGCATAGCAACAAATTCATTTGGAACAATTGTTAGCCGAGAAGCAAAACTACAGTTTGCGTGTAAGTATAATGGTAGACATTGCTTTATTTAATCATAGTTTGTGAGAAAAACAGACTGATGGCTTTTATTACATATTATTATATTTAAGATGCTCTTTGATTTGTTAAATGAATGTGCAAACCTATTTGGAAGCTAAAATATTTTGAGCTCTCTTGTCAAGAAGTGAAAAGAGTGTGGTTCCATTTCTTAGTTCTGGGTTGAGATTTAAAAAGTGGTATATAGTGATAATGATGCAATATTGTTCAATTACATGTGTACATGTTTAACTTCATAATAATTCACACAGCCAATGAACTTCTAAAAGTAAACCCCATAATGATAGTTGTTCTTGTCTGTTACACAGTGAATGAAGACTCCATAGTTTTTAACAATGTTCCATTTATGTTTAAATTTATAAGTCACTCAAATACAGGCAGTCCACAAGTTACGAACAAGATCGGATCTATAGGTTTGTTCTTAAGTTGAATTTGTATGTAAGTCGGAACAGGTACTCTAGCCTCTGTGTGTGTGTGTGTGTGTGTGTGTGTGTGTGTGTGTGTGAATAACACCCCTGTGGTGTTTGTTCTGTTGTCTGTGCCTCACTTTCTGTCCCTGTGATAACTGGATTTTGGGGGAAAAATGGCTTGTTGTGGGATCAAGGATTGGTGATTAAGCTTCAGTGGAGATACCTTTTCCCCATGATAACTCTTTCAGGAGTGGTTTTCCCTTCTGTTCCTAGGGGTAGTTGTCTCACTCCCGTTCTTAACTAAGAGTTGTTTGTAAGTCGGATGTTATAACTCAGGAACTGCTTAGGCTCATGTTGTTACTTTTCTGAAGACATTTATCTCATTTGTTCTGATTGACCTTTTTCATAAAGTGCAGTGTGATATTACAGTAATGAGAATTAAAGAAAAGCTTAATGTTTTTCTGTGTCCTGATGATCAGCATTTACCTTTTTATAAGTACATGTATACGACATTTGAATTTGGTTCATGACACCACCTGAGGGTATGATTTAAGGTCTCAAACCATTTAGAGCAGTGGTCCTCAACCTGTGGGTCCCCAGATGTTTTGGCCTACAATTCCCGGAAATCCCAATTGCTAGGATTTCTGGGAATTTAAGGCTAAAACATCGGGGACCCACAGGTTGAGAACCACTGATTTACAGTTTCAGTTAGAAGCAGTTCATATCTGTGTGCTTGGTTGTGAATGTTACCTGATCATGAGACAATTATATATAATTTTTAAGACTTGTTTTGCAAAATTTGTTGTCAATAACATGTTTCGATATATTCCTCTCTGAGACAATTTTTTTTGTTTCTGACTATTTTGTGTTACCTTTAGCAGTCTTACTTGAGTGGGTAGCAGTACTGAAAAGGGGATATAAATGAATTGTAGAAGAGAAATAAAACAAATGAGGAATCTGTATTTATTTTCACAGCACATCTTCTTTATTAATCTTCATTATTTTAAGTGATAGGCATGTAAGGTGTGATTTACCTCCTGTCTTGCTCCCCAAATAGTACTATAATCATGAAGAATTATATTCATTATTTATATATTCATATTCCTTGTTTTTGGGAACTCTCTTATATCTAAAAAGTTTTCTTGAAAATAATACTATCACAGTACATTTATTCAAAACTATTGTACAAGTAAAATAATAGAGGTACACATATTAGATATTGAAGCTCACTTTCCATAATATGAATTAAGAATGTAAACCATCATGAGTTTTCTTATGTTTATTTATTCATTTAATTTGTATACCAGAATGGGACTGTAGGCATTTCACAGGACAGCTTAAAACAAAATATAGCTAAAGCAGTTTATAATATAAAAAGCTTCTGAAACGTAAAGTAAAACTAGTCAGGGGTGAATAAATTGAAGCATAATCCAGAGTCACAAAATTCCTCCTCCTCCAGACAATACACATCAGTTTAATACTGAAATAGCTTCTTTGTAATTGGATAGAAAGAAAAGACAGAGTTGAGTATCATCAACATACTAGTCACTCAGGAGCCACAGAATTCCAGATAACCTCTCTTACTGGTTTCGTTTACATCTTAATTTAAAAAATGAAGACAAAACCTTCATCAGTGGTATCAAAAGCCACTTAAATTTCCAGCAGAAGAAACAAGGACACAATCCTTTGATTCATTTCTCAGTATAATCTACTAAAGCAACAAAAGCCATCTCTAACCCCAGGCATGTAGCCAGGGGGGGGGGCTAAGGGGGCTTCAGCCCCGAAATTCTCAGGGTGGTCCGCGAAAAGGCCTTACTGGTACATTATTTAAACTGTTATGTTTATTCATATCATGATCTGATCACCATGCTCATTATATCCCACATTCATGGGGTTATTGGGATAACAATACAAAAGGTTTGCTAGGGTAGACCCTCTTCCACCCAGTCTCAGCCCCCCAACCAAACTCAGCCCCCCGAATCAAAATCCTGGCTACGGCCCTGTCTAACCCATCACCACACTTGTAATGGCTCTAAATAATATTTTTCATCCAGCAACTCTTGGAGTTAGAGGAGCATAACATGTTCCTGAACTTTGCCCAAGAAAAGTATTTTGGAGTCTGGTCAGCAATTGTCTGATATAGTGGATTACATAGCCTCATTTGGGCAGGATAGAACCCTGCCTTCGTGCAGTGATACATTTATCACATCCATTCAACCAGTCCCTTGTTGGCTGGTTTTATAAGTCAATAAAGACACAGATTCAGCATGCCTGTGGTGGCTGTCACCTCCCCAATTATTCTGTCCACATCCCGATTCTATACAGATTGAAACACACACACCTGCACAGGATAAGCAGGAGCCATAATTGCACCTACTGGACCTGTAAAACCACAGCACCTGAGTCAGATTGCATCTGAAAAAATATTGTCTGCAACCAGTTGTGTAAAGATCCTTGGTAGGTTCAATGATTTTCTTCATTGCCTCTATCATCATGGAGTGGACTTTAGAATAGATTCTTACCTGTGTTCAGTTGAACCTGTTCTTATGGTTTCCACTATTCATGCTGTAATCTCTGGCCTCATCTACACTGCCAAATAATGCAGTGTATCTGTCGCATTAGCCTTGGGCATTCAAATGACATACCCAGGCTAATGCATTTTAACCTGAGATAAGCCCTTTCCTCCCTAGCCCCAGTGAGTTTAAATTACAATTTTGATCACATACATGTGTCCATTTTACTGAGTGTAAATACACCGTAGGAGTAAGTGTTTACAGTGTATATCTCCCTGTCTTGGTGGATTTGAAGGAGAGGAAAAAGTGTACATTAGAAGATTAGAACTATGGCTGATGATAAATATCTCTTAACATTCTTTCATAGGAGGCAGTGGGCATTTCCATCATTCCTCTTACTCAATCCTTCCCTTATTAATGTAAATGAATTACATTGATCATTATATTGATGTTACTACCGGTAAAACCAAAAACACACACAAACTCACATGGCTTTATCACACAAAATGAAAAGCCCGATTTTGTGGCAGTTTCCTTGAAAGATGATAAGTAGTAAAAAAAAGTAATAGCCATGGGAAGTATTCTATTCTCCAGAATAATTTACAATATAGTATCAGCTTCTCATAGCCTTGTGTCGTTTGTTTCATCACTGAAAATGTCCTCTGTAAAAGGTAAGTAATCAACAGCTTCTTTGAGACTAATAACATGAGATTCTTGTTTATCAGAGAGATTGCCTTATAAATACAGCTTCCTCTTCTGAAATACTGCTGCTGTATAATTTCCCAGATCTCACAAATCAAGAAGATCAGTTATTCAATAACCTAAGTTTCAATACCTTATTATTCAAAGCAGATTATTCAACATGCTGTCATCATGTTATGTGGGAATGTTACTTAGATGATCTCTCGTTGTCCGAAGATGATGGTCTTCCAGGTTCATTGCACTGACAGTGTGTCCGTAGGTGACTGTGGAGACCTATTCTTGATATGCATCTTCTCCCGCAGTGAGGACATTGGTTTCCAGGTGGAAGGCAGTCCCGGTCAGGGTTGGCTTGACGCACTTTCCTCTTGGCATGTTTGTCTTTTGCTCTTCATTCATGCCTCTTCATATTCTACAGCACTGCTGGTCACAGCTGGCATCCAACTGCAGCACTCAGCGGCCAGGGCTTCCCAGTTCTCAGTGTCTATGGCAGAGTTTTTAAGGTTGGCTTTGAGACCATCTTTAAATCTCTTCCTGTCCTTCAGCATTCTGTTTTCTGTTCTTGCATTTGAAATAGAGCAACTGCTTTGGGAGACGGTGGTCGGGCATTCAGACAACATGGCCAGTCCAGCGGAGTTGATGGTGGAGGACCATTGCTTCAATGCTGGTGGTCTTTGCTTCTTCCAGCATGCTGACATTTGTCCGCTTGTCTTCCCAAGAGATTTGCAGGATTTTTCGGAAGCAACGCTGATGGAATCGTTCCAGGAGTTGCATGTGACGTCTGTAGACAGTCCACGTTTCACAGGCATATAGCAGGGTTGGGAGGACAATAGTTTTATAAACAAGCTTTTGGTATCCCTATGGATGTCCTGGTCCTCAAACACTCTCCGCTTCATTCGGAAAAATGCTGCACTCGCCGAGCTCAGGCAGTGTTGAATTTCAGTGTCAATGTTGACTTTTCTGGAGAAGTGGCTACCAAGGTAGTGGAAGTGATCAACATTTTCTAATGTTACACCATTGACTTGTATTTTTGGCATTGGAGAGGGATTGGCTGGAGACAGCTGGAAGAACACTTTGGTTTTCTTGATATTTGGTGACAGGCCCAGCTTCTTGTATGTGTCTGTGAAGGTGTTTAGAGTGGCTTGTAGGTCTTCTTTTGAATGCGGACAGACAACTTTGTCATCAGCATACTGGAGTTCTATAATATATGTTGTTGTAACCTTGGTTTTGGCTTTCAGTCTGCTGAGATTAAATAGCTTGCCATCTGTCCAATAAATGATTTCCACTCTGGTGGGAAGCTTCCCATCAACAAGGTGAAGTATCATAGCGATGAAGATGGAAAATAAAGTTGGGGCAATAACACATCCCTATTTGACACCTGATTCCACCTTAAATGGGTCACTTTGGGAGCCATTGCTGTCCAAGACTGTTGCCATCATGTCATCATGGAGGAGCCGCAGGATGTTCACAAATTTGTTAGGGCACCCAATTGTTTGGAGGATGGTCCAGAGAGCACTGCAATTCACTGTGTCAAATGTTTTTGCAAGATCAATGAATAGCATGTACAGTGGTTGATTTTGTTCCCTACATTTTTCTTGGAGCTGTCCTGCAGTGAAGATCATGTCCACTGTTCCTTTGGTGGGGCAGAAGCCGTTCTGGGATTCTGGGAGGGTGCCTTCTCAGAGGGGTAGAAGGCGGTTTGCAAGGATTCTTGTGAGGATTTTCCCAGCGGAGGTTAGAAGGGAGATGCTTTGATAGTTTCTGCAGTCTGTTCCCTTTTTTTGAAGAGGGTGATGATGGTGGCATCACCACTTTTTCAATGAGCTGGTGGAGTTGTGTCAGCTCAGGTCCTCCCTTTTTAAAGTTTTCAGCAGGGATTTCATCAGGTCCACTAGCTTTGTTGTTGCTTTTTTTGTTGGCTGATGGCATTGCTGACTTTTTCCAAGCTCATCCCTGGTTTGTTGTTGTGGGATTTGTGAGAGAACCTCTTTGGCCACATTGGAGTTGTGATTCAGGAGGCTTTGGTAGTGTTCTTTCCAACATAGTGCAATTGATTTGTTGTCCTTCAGAAGTTTGGTTCCATCTGATGAGTGTAGAGGCTGTATGCCATGGTTTCTTGGTCCATAGATGATCTTTGTGGCTTTGAAAAATCCCTGAGCATCATGGGTACCTGCCAGGTGTTGAATTTCTTCAGTCTTCTTTGTCCACCAGGTGTTCTTGAGTTCTCTTGTCTTTCTTTGGACCTCAGCTTTTGATCTGACATAGCTCTTTTATTAGCAGCACAGTTGATGTCTCTCTGCCATTTTTGGAAGACTTTCCTTATCTTGTCAATTAGCTGTTGGATCCCGTTGTCATTTTCGTCAAACCAATCTTGATGTTTCTTGATTTGATGTCCAATAGTTTCTTCGCATGCTGTAATGATGGAGGTCTTTGGTTTGTTCTAATGTTCCTCAACATTTTGGTGTGTTCTTTGGGTAGATGGTCCTTGAGCGCTGTTTGAAGAAGGGCTCATTTGAAGGGCTTCTGAAAGGCTTGGGTGCTTATTTTGCACCTTGTCTTTCCTCTTTGGAGTCTGTGCTTGGGGCGATCTTGATATCCATTGTGGATCGGATTAGCCTGTGGTCTGTCCAGCAGTCATCAGCAACTGTCATGGCTCTTGTGAGAAGCACGTCACGGCGGTCTTTGGTGCATGTGATTACATAGTCTAAGAGGTGCCAATGCTTTGACCGGGGGTGCTTCCATGATGGCTTGAACTTGTTTTTTCTGGCAAAAGAGCGTGTTGGCAATGACAAGGTTGTGTTCTGCACATTTGGTGAGAAGCAGGATGCCATTCAAGTTGCTGTTTTCAACTCCTTCTTTTTCTATGGTCCCTGGCCACAGGTCGAAGTCTCATCCAACTCTTCCATTAAAGTCCCTCAGGAGGATGGTTTTGTCCTCCTTAGGTATCTCCGATAAGACGATGTCCAACTGACAGTGTGGGTGCATAGGCACTTATGATGGTTGCCTGTTGGTTTTTGGCAAGTTCAATTTGGAGGGTTGACAATCATTCGTTGATGCCAGTGGGTGCTTCCAGTCAGTTGCTTCACCAGATTATTTCTGATAGTAAAGCCAACTCCATTCATTCTTTGGTCTTCTTCAGGCAGACCCTTCCAGAAGAAGATGTAGCCTCCTTTTTCTTCCTTCAGCTGTCCCTCTCCTGCTCTCCGAGTCTCTTGAAGTGCTGCTATGTAAATGTTACAGCGTCCCAACTCCCTTGCAATGGTAACAGTTCTGCGTTCGGGGTGTTCATTGTCGGTGTTGTCCATCAGTGCCTGTAGGTTCCATGTTCCGAAGTGCATTTTTCTTTTTTGGCCGCAGGATGGTGACCCCACTGGATGAGCCAGTCCAGTCAGGGATAAGTGAGGCAGACTATGTTTAGGGAACCTTTTCTAGCCCCTTTCCTGTGTGGGGTGAGCAGTGTGTATCCTAAAAAGGGCTGCTCAGTCATGGATACAGCTGCCGAACTACTCAACTGCCTCGGACCTTGAGGTAGAATGATTGAGTCCATATCCACCACCCATGTGCCAGTCTGTGACTAGGGGATTCCAGATTTCACAGTCCTACCCTGGTCACCACTCACTAATCACTGTGGGAGTTTTGTAGGTTTGTTTTTATTTTTCTTGGAAGATGCCTGTGAGTGAGTTTTTTTTAATGTGTGGAGGTCAGGTTAGTGCAGAACTGACCAATACACAGCCTTCCCAGAGAGAGGTCTCACAGTGGCATGGTTAATATGATGGCCGTGGCTTCTCAATCTGTTGCAGCCTTCTTCCGCCTTCACAGCCATTGTAACATGTACCATGTTATCCTCCACCTGCTCCGCCATTGAAGTCTTTGGGTTTTCGGATTGTGCTTGGTCTGGAACCTCCCCCACGGCTAATCCTGGGAATGTATGGCTCCAGTCGTTTCGCCCGCAGTTTCATTGGAACATGCAAGCCCCCCCACCACAACAAGGTGACACTCCATCGAGTGGGGTGGGAATGTTACTTACTGACCTGACCACAATATGCTAGCTATGTAGAAAATGATGAAATGGAAGATGCTAATCCTAATGTCCTAGTCATGGAGTAATCTTCAACACAATTTTAGAGAAACCCTGCTGCGTCTGCTGAAAGGATGGAAGGGATAGATGAGGAATATGGTATTTTTTCCATTTGTTCTTCACATTCTCTCTCCCCTACCCACCCAATTTGCTTCTTGATTTTTCTTCCCATGGTTCATCATAGAAGAGAAAATAAGTATACAGACTTCAGAACATTCCTCATTCTGTGGACAAGATGGGAGATTATGACTGCTTACTGATAAATCTTCCTTTAATAGAAGTATTTGAACAAGAATTCTTCTTGAGCTTGACAAATTTAGCGATTTTGTTTAGATATTGTATTTTCCATATCTGTAATAATGTTTGAAAATTGGCTTAATTTCTAAGCGTGGTACACTAAAATCTGTGCTACATTTAATTAATTGGTATGTTATTGTATCCCACGAACACATCTGGACTGCAACAGCAACTTTGATGGATGAGCAAGTACAAGCTTGGCATTACTTATTTTTAATTAAGGAGGTTGCTTTAATAAGCAAAGTTTGTTTCCTAGCAATGAAGTGACAAATGATGTTTCTTATGACCAACACATTCCTAACATTTATATTTGTTAAATGTCACACACATATCACTCATATTTTGATTTGAAATAAGATAAAAGGGGAGAAAAAATATCTCAAATTATGCATTGGCTTTGTTTTATTTGTCCTCCTTCTTCGTAAAAGATATGTCACCTTATGTTGCCTGAGTAAGAAGATTGCAAACATAATGTCTAGATTTTGAAATATCCTTGGTGGATTAAGTTTATTACACAGGATTTGCTTCTAGAAAGCAATAAAGATGTGCATCAATTTTAATAATGCAATCTTTTGAATCCTGACATTCAAGTGAGGTGTGTGTAACTCTTGATAGAATGAAATCAGCCATAAAGGACACTTCATGGAAGTTATTGGGAGAAGCAAATTTCTGGACTCAAAACTTGCTCCACTGAAAAATTACTTCCCCTTGTCATTGTAGGAAGAAATGGTGTGGAGAAACTTCTGAATATATATCCCATATTAGCAGTTTGAGACAGCATTGAAGATATGACTTGTCTTCAATAATTTTATGATTTTAAAAAATGCATCTTTACAGTGCCATTTACTCTGAATATAAAATAATCTCTTCCGCTACTGAGGCAGTGATATAGTTGGATGTGGGGATGAGATCAATCATGCATATACCAGGCATTCCTAAATAGTTTTGAGAAAGATTGATATAGGCAATGGGGGTAACAAGTTTGTTGTTAACAGATGGGCAAATAAATATATGATGGGAACCACTGACATTGGGATTCATTGCCATTGCATGATGTCTTCTTTTCCATCAGGAATGCTTTGTATTTTAAAAAAATCAGGATCAGACCCTTCTGCCATTTCTTGTCAAGAATGTAGAATCGGTTGAAAACCATGGAACCATCATGAAATTGAAAATAAGATCAATACAAGCAGGTCTCTATTACGTTGTATTTCATTCCTGGACTTTTCCTGGACTTAAACTAATGATTTCATAAGGAATCACTGGGGAATATGCTGAAGTAGCCGCAAAGTTAATGATTTGATCAAAGCCCACCTATTCTATGTTCGAGAAATGTGTGATGCTCTCCAGAGAAACCAGCAGAAGAAGAAATTTGTGGATGGCTATGATGAGCTGGCTTGCCCTTAGATAAAAGTTTTGCTGTACACTTATGCATAATTCTTTATATTTTAGTCAAAACATGTGTTCCCAAAACTAGATCTACTCATCCATGGGTCACTGAGAGTATTATACTTTAACTTATATCAGTAAAGAAACCATCCCTTTCTCTGAATAGAGTGGTAAAAGGCAAGAACTTAGTCCATCCTGGAGGAACCTACAGCATGCACTAACCCCATATATTCTCCCTGTTGTGATACAACTTCTGGCCTTTTTGAATGCCTCAGAGGTGAAATGGTGGTGGTAGCCTGGGTGGCTGGTCCGTCTGAGGTGGGATCAGTGGTTCCTCTTTCTGCAGAATGACCCTTGGTTTATCCATGTTTCATATCAAAATCCATCATTTCAGCCCCTAAACTTACCTCAGACTTATACATGAGGTAAATTTAAACATGAGTACACAGAGTACTCTTTAGAAGAACACATAGACAGAGCTTTGCTTTTCTGTTTTACCTTCTCCAGCAGATCTCCTAGGTAGAAAAAGCCCATTAGGAGAGACAGAAGCAACATATAGTCTGTTGTATTTTCTTCCCCATATGCAGAAGGCATGACATGAAAGCTAATCAGTTTGCAGTACACTTGCCATGTGAATAAACAAACAACAGTTCCTTACCCCTGCCTAAAACAGAAGAAACACGTTCTAGCCACACTCAAGACTTCATTTTCTTCTCCCCCCCAGTCCCTCTAAGAGGCAAAACAAACATTTCCTTCCACACAACAGCAGAAAGCAAGGTTCTTCTTAGCCTTCATTCTCTCTTCCTGAAACTACAAAACTATAGTTCCACCCCAGCTTACCTGTCTGAATGATCCACCTAAGAGATTAAGATCTCTGGGGAGGCTCCGCTCTTGGTCCCACCTCCTTCACCTGTGGAATTCCCTCCCAAGCGAAATTTGGTCAGCTACCTTCCTCCTGACCTCCAGGAAGAAATTTAAAATATAGCTATGGGACCAAGCTTTTGGACAGTAATTTTCAGAGATAAGTGAATACGAAATAGTGCATTGACAGCTTGGAACTGTCTTGGATTATGATTTTGGACTTTTTTGGGTTTTAATGTTTAAATATTAAAAACTTTGTGGTTTTAATGTGTTTATGTTATTATATGTATGTTATATGGTATCGAATTGTTGCCTATTTTCTAAGGCCGTTCTGAGTATCCTTCGGGGTGAGAATGGCAGGATATATAACGGTGGTAAATAAATTATAGTTGCTTCTTCCATTCCCCCATCTAATTCAAGTAAAATCAGACCAATCCAGTGTCTTTTTCTTATCACTGAGAACTCCATTATAAACTCAAAACAAGCTTGTTCTCTTAAATCTTTATTCTCTCTCATCTTCCTCCTCACTCAGCTGCAGAGTAACAGTAAGAGAACGATGAATTTGGGGTGAGATTTTGTTTGTTTTTTTAATTGGATAACCCAGTGAATTGAAAATGCTGTAACAGAAATTCATATGGTTTTTTTTGTGTCTCACACTTGGAGTTGTGTGCTTCATACCTGATATAACGCTACAGATCAATCTATACTGGGTCAGCAAAGTCCAGGTTTAAAATAGCTGCTCTGTTTTCCAAAAGCCACTACTCTGCATGAATTCCCAGGGCATTTGGTGTCCCTAATCTATCTTAATAACCAGTCAGTCTCTCAAGATATTTAAAGTCTGGCAAAACCATATTGCCTTAGTTTTGGGGGCTTTTGTCCTTTATTCCAGCACATTTCCCTTTTACTCTGTGCTGTTCATTATTCAATTGGGTGGCTTCTTCCTTTTTCTCTTTTATTCCTCATTTTAAATTCTCTGCCAAATTACATCCACTCATCTTAAGAGACAAAAGACTAAGGAGTTAAGTTTTGAATACAAGGGCACCATTAAAGGATGTTCTCTCTCTTTCTCTCTCCCCACCCTCACTCTCTCTTGTAGTTAAAGGCTAAATTATTCTTTGTGTATCTTATTCTCTGCAGATTAAACTCTGAAGTAGATATTTAAGCTTTAGAAGAGGTTAGAGCAGGTCAGCAATTTATTCCTGAAATATGTATTTAGGTTACAAACTAATTTTGATGAAAGTGCTAAATATGTGCCCCCATATACTTGGCATGTTATACATCATTAACATTTCAGATTTGCTCATTGTTTCCTGACCTATTAGTCATTCTTTTTAAAATAGAATAAAAATTGTAAGAGTAAGGAATATAGTACATCATACTAATAAGGAATGGATTGATGATCCTTAGAAGGGAAAGGAAGATGGTGAAGGAAAACCTTTACTTGCAGCAGTAAAAAACACTAATTTATACTCCATACATCAGGCTCAAATATTCATTACTTGACATATATGAAGAAAGTAATTCAGATAAAAGTGGGGTTGGGGGGGGGTTGCTGTGAATGCTTAGCATGATTGAGTTCTTTTCTGTTAGATACTTGTTTGATTCTTCAAAGAACATGATTTTATTTCCTTACTGGATATAATTTAATTTATCCAATCAATGGCATAAAGATGTGGTCTGGGAAATAAAGGCTGTACTCCTACATACAACTAGGCTGCTTAAAATACATTTTATGTTAGCAGGGCTTCAGTAGACTAGCTGTGTGCAGAACTGCAGCCAAAATCAACAAGGAACTAAGCCTAGATAATGAGTGTTGCTGTGAGCCTATATGCTGTTCGCCCTGTTCCGAAAGATGGTCTTTGGATCTATGAATTATTAACACATAACTGAGTAGCAAAATAAATAATTGATCTCATAAAGTGCTGTGCAACCTCTTTCCCCCTGGTTTATTAAATTTATTTCTTGTCCTACAGGCACCTATGGTGTTGACTAGTACACTTTGATCCTTCCACTCTTTGCTTGTGGCACATTATAATCTGAAATTTATGGGTTAACATTTTAACGCTTTTTCAGTATGGAAGCTTCTGTGCACACAAGGCTCTTGTTCCAGATCTTGGTGAGGCTTTATTGCTCCTGTATGAAAGGACAGTTGTAGCCTGCTTTGATCATTCCTTGAGCCCAGTGGTTTTTTGCTTTGGTCTGTCATCTTGACTATAATAGAAAGTTGCTGTGTTGTGTGGGGATATCCCATGGGAGTGGATATCTTCTGGCAGTGTTACAGTAGGTTCTGGCTCGAGTCATATAATGATGTGCTTCTTCATGTCTGGCAATTATCACAGCTTGGGGAAATTCCCCAAGTAGAAAAGGGTCACTTTCTCAAATTCTTCATTGTGCAATAGTACCTTATATCACCAAAATTGTATGAGACACAGTCTTTAAAAATTCAACAATTTATTGGCAGAAATGGTTTAATATCATTCTTTCAGGTAAATGCATTTTATTTACATGGAAAATTGGTGGCCAGGGTCTTTTAGTTAGGTTTTGCTGTGCTTTTTAGGTCTATGTGTTGTCAAAGGCTTTCATGTCTGGAATCACTAGGTTGCTGTGAGTTTTCTGGGCTGTGTGGCCATGTTCCAAAAGCATTCTCTCCTGACAAATGCTCTGAAATGTCAGGAGAAAATGCTCCTGAAACATGGCCATACAGTCCAGAAAACTCACAGCAACCCACTTTTTGGTCTATTTATTATTCTGATTTTAAATTAATAATAATGGGTAATTAGGAAAATATTTATTGAAGTTAAGTTGCTGATTTTTTAAAGTGATCTTATGCCTGAAAACCACTCAGTGCATATTTGATATGCAGCTAATACTGATCCCATGTAATGATTCCTTTGAAAGTGAAACAGCTTTATTATCCCGAATGACTGACATTGGCTCCTTCACTTTATTTGATGGATGGCATTCTGTAGAATGACAGTTGTTCATAGTAATATTATTGTGCTGCCATAGCTTGATAGACTGATTGATTGAGAAAACTGCTGATTTTTTTTACAATTTTGGAACTAGTTTGCTTCAGAGGGTAGGCAACTGAGCGAGGGAGGGGATTTCTGTAAATCCTGCAGAGTGATTGATCTCAAACTACCTGGATCAGGAAGCATGATAAGCACAGCAGCTGCATTTATGAGCCCTCTGATCTGTATATTTGTGGTGGCAGGAAATAATTTACATTATACTTTATAGAATAAAGCCATACATTTCTCAGTGTTTTCCTAGGGGAAAACAGTTAAGCGCAAATAGAACAAAGACAAAGTAAGGCCACTGCAACACACAATACCTAGGAACAAGAAAAATAAAAATACTTAACCTACTTTAAATAAATTCAGATTCCCAGGGCCTGGTGATCCAAGATAATAAAAGAACTTGCAGGTGTGATTTCAGAGCCACTGTCAAAAATCCTTGGGCATTGTTGGAGAGCAGAAGAGATTCTGGTAGAATTAAGGTGGTTGCATATTGTTCTCATCTTCAGAAAGTAAAGCAACTACTGAGTAGTCAGCTGGACATTAATACCAAGAAAAGTTATGTAACAAATAGTTACGACTATTAGCTAAAACTGGGAGCTCTTAGAAAAGAAGGCTATAGTAACTGAAATGCAGTCTGGGTTTCTCCAAAACAAGATACTGTACATCAGACTGTTTACGACTTACTGAGCAAGTAGTTGTAGCTGTGGGCGTTCTCCTCTGCCCTCCTTTTTAGCAAGCTGCTTCTTCCCAGGGAGCTTGAATGAATAAGTTTTATTGTTCTAGCCTTAGGCCATGACAAATTAAGCGCACATATTAGTGACATACGAAGTACACATCACAATATAAAACTTCAGTACAAATATTAAAATTCATTAACACTGACTCTTTAAGTTCTAGTCATGTCTACAACGCACTGTATCATCCTGTGCTATTTCCCATCCTTCACTAAGGATTTTACTAGTTTCGCACGGATATTTTGAGCTGCCACTGCAAAAGTGGCAACCTTTATTGTTATATCTTTAGAGTAGTCTGCTAGCAAATCTTTAATCACTGCTGTCTGATGCCAAGCCACCCTATCCTCCAGAAGCCCTCCTAGAATCTTATTTCTGGAATCCTTATACAGAGGGCAATGTAGTAATTCATAGATCCTCAATCGTTCCTGAACCACATATACATAATATTTGGGAATAAGGTGTTCCTCTATATCTTCCCTCCAGCCAGGCTGAAGGCATTGTCTGAAACCGCAAGGCTCTAAAGGCTTTCCTGAGAGTCACCACGGTTAATTCTTGCAAGTACTCTAGGTGGTATTGATCACTCTTAAATAGGGGATACCAGGTGGAAAATTTCTGCTTTAGACTATCTCTCATGTTCTCGATCACATCCACATCCATTATTTTATCCTCAGTGGTCTTCTTATCCAGTTTCATTAGTGTTGTTATTGAGCCGTCAAAATACTGGTGTAGCAAAGACGAGCAATATTGGGTCCAGCCGCCCCACGACTTACCGAGCAAGTAGTTGTAGCTGTGGGCATTCTCCTCTGCCCTCCATTTTAGCAAGCTGCTTCTTCCCAGGGAGCTTTGTGGCTTTGCACAGGGACTGTGGTGCATCTGGCTGGGAGTCAGCTGCATTAAGACCACTACTGACTGAAAGGTCATGAGTTCGAAGCCAGCGTGGGTCAGAGTGAGTGTCCAACCAATTTATGTAGCTCGCTGTCGACCTTTGCAGCTCGAAAGACAGTTGCATCTGTCAAGTAGGAAATTTAGGTACCACTTTGTGGGGAGGCTAATTAAACTGATTTATGAGGCCATAAATATCTCCAGGAAGTATGCAACGAATGAAGGAAGCAACAGCTCCCCTGGTGGCCAGAAGCTGGAATGTTAAAATATCCTCTGAAGTGCCTGTCTTTATATGTTGTGTGTCTACGACATTGAATGCTTGCCAGATATATGTACATTGTAATCCGCCCTGAGTCCCCTGTGGGGTGAGAAGAGGGGAATATAAATAGTGTAAATAAACTGTAAAGATTTGCACACTCTGGCACACTAGAAGCCTCCCAGCCAAAGGAGCAAGCCACATGAGTCGCTCTGATTGGGCGGATCTAAGTGAAAATCTCATCACTCAGATCCACCCTCTGGCTATATAAATTGGCAAAGCTGCTCCCCTAGCTCAGTTGCCTTCTAGCTCCACCCACACTTCCACCCTCAGTTGTTGATTATTGTTAGCATAGGCCCTAGATTAGGTATTAGCTTGTTCTCCATCCCATTTGGGGCCATCAAAGTGACCAGCAAGGGGCATATTTATTGTAATTATGCAGACATTATTGGCTCTATATGACTTTAATGTATTTCTTGAAGAAAGTATCAGAAGGGTGCCAGCATTGATGCAAGGTTACCTAGTGTGGTGATGAATGAGAACCTGCACTACGTACTCTCAGCTGATGCCAGTGCCATTAGGAAATGTGGCACAGCTGGCTGGGAGTCAGCTGCATAAGATCTCTACTGACCAGAAGGTCATGAGTTTGAGGCTTGCCCAGGTCGGGGTGAGCTCTCGACCAATTGTGTAGCTCGTTGTCTGTCTATATATGTTGTATGTCTATGGCATTGAATGTTTGCCTGTATATGTACATTGTGATCCACCCTGAGTCCCCTGCGGGTTGAGAAGGGAGGAATATAAATGATGTAAATAAAATAATAATAAATTAGCCTGAGCCATACAGATCCATGAGAACACAAAAGCACAAGGCGGGGGTGCTTGCACAGTATACAAAAACAAATAGTAAAAGCAATCTACAAGGTTAACAGATAACCTACAAATGGATCTGAATGAGTGCACCTCTATAGGAGCAATGCTGTGATTCCTATATGAACAGGGACACTAGAAATCCCAAGTGTACATAAGGATAATGAGTATCTTGAACAGCATGAATGAATAAGGAAAAGCCAATGAGATATTATCCCAATCATTTATCAAAAACACATATTGACTTACACATACAGTAGGATTATAACACAAGGTGCAAAGCAGGAGCACAGTACATTATACATGGGTTTAGGCACAAATTAGTAAGGTGGATGCAGGGCACATAAATTACAATCACAATAATGGATATAAAGTCACTGAATGAACATATATACAACACACATTACAATTGGGTACATAGAATATGCACATATGTTGTTAGAAAATCACTAAGTCAACAGTTGTATGTTGTCTATCACTGTTAATGCATGTGTTTGTGTCCCTGGCTGTGTTTTTTTGCAAACCGAATGGTTTGCCTGAAGATGTAAAGCGGCAAAGCCGCGGCTTTTCCTGCTCCGGTTGCGGGAAAGTTTGTTTACTTTCTGCAGGAGGTGGGACACAGTCTATCTTTTGATGTGTCCAGGGCTAAATCTTGGCTTGGGGGTCCAAACTTCGGTATAGTACTCACTCAGAGTGCGGGACGGGCGGGCAGTCTTCCGCGGAGTCCCGGAATTCAACTGGCTCGTAGCCGTAAAGTGGAACAAACGTCGCGAGCTGCTGCAAACGAAGATCTTGTTGCAAGGATGGCGCGAGGTTTCCTCGTAATGGCAGGGAACCTTTGCCAGGCAGTGTAGCGTAGCGTACAGGGCAACTGGGCTTCACACCGATGGTGGAAGCTTTGCCAACGGCTTGGAGTGTTGTGGCATCAAAGCGTTTCACCGTTTTGCGGGTTTCGCTTCTTCAGGGCTGTGATGGAGTTACTACACAAGTGTCACGCAGGGCTGTGATAGATTGTACCAGAGTCACAAATAGAAGGTCCTGTGAGGCCCATCATTGCAAGGATCTTCATTTGCAGCAGCTCGCGATTTGTTCCAAGACTACGGCCACAATCTGGGACTCATGAAGACTGCCCGCTGTCCCACTGAGTGAGTATTTGTGTTTGGACCCCCAAGCCAAGATTTATCATCAAAAGATAGACTGTGTCCCACCTCCTGCAGAAAGTAAACAAACTTTCCCGCAACCGGAGCAGGAAAAGCCGCGGCTTTGCCGCTTTACATCTTCAGGCAAACCATTCAGTTTGCAAAAATACACAGCCAGGGACACAAACACATGCATTAACAGTGATAGACAACATACAACTGTTGACTTAGTGATTTTCTAACAACATATGTGCATATTCTATGTACCCAATTGTAATGTGTGTTGTATATATGTTCATTCAGTGACTTTATATCCATTATTGTGATTGTAATTTATGTGCCCTGCATCCACCTTACTAATTTGTGCCTAAACCCATGTATAATGTACTGTGCTCCTGCTTTGCACCTTGTGTTATAATCCTACTGTATGTGTAAGTCAATATGTGTTTTTGATAAATGATTGGGATAATATCTCATTGGCTTTTCCTTATTCATTCATGCTGTTCAAGATACTCATTATCCTTATGTACACTTGGGATTTCTAGTGTCCCTGTTCATATAGGAATCACAGCATTGCTCCTATAGAGGTGCACTCATTCAGATCCATTTGTAGGTTATCTTTGAACCTTGTGGATTGCTTTTACTATTTGTTTTTCCATACAGATCCATGCCATTAGACCAGCAGCTGTTATCCCAGACGTGCTATCCCAGGCATGAGCAAACTTCAGCCCTCCCACAATTGAAGCCCAGCTGTTAGGAATTGTGGGAGTTGAAGTCTAAAACACCTGGAGGTCCAAAGTTTACTGCTCAAGATATAGGGTGCAACATGTCTCTCACTGGACCTCAGGGCCCTTCCACACAGCCCTATATCCCAGAAAAACCCACAGTATCTTACCAAACTTCAAATCCCTAAGTGCTAACAATGCAGCCATAGCATTTGAAAGTAGAATCATAGTGGTATAATTGGTTAATATAAAAGGGCCCCAGGCCACACTTTACCTATCCTTGCTATACAAGAACAGCATAATTGTGGACCCACTGTTTCAAATGACACCTGTAAATCAGGGAAAAGTATAACTATTATAAGTTATTAATTCATAATTGCAGCTAGAACTTCCCCATATTTTCTTTTTTTACATTGAAGGACAGGGCAAAAAAGCCATTGTGATAAATGAAGTACAATTTATAAAATTTTAAACTGGCTGAAAGTTACATTGAACAGGGTATAGGAAGGTTTAGTATGGTGTATTAGGTGATAAATCATAAGGTGTGAAATGTAATTTTCTGTGAAGAGTTAAAAACTCAAATATGAAATTCCCTTTAATCTTTGGTTTAGGACTGTATGAATTCTGTATTTGCTTATCACTGCTTCTGCAAACAGAAGTCATTTTTCAAATTTATACATTATCCTTGATCAAATTAAAAAATTATAAATAAAAATAAAGTGTTATTATTTTACTGACACAAAAACACAGTATGTCACAGCAAACGGTATATATGCTGGATTTCATATCACAAAATCACAAGTTGAACACTTCCCAAGCCCCCCACCATGGCAACAAGGTGGTACACATCGAGGGTTGTTGTTGTTGTTGTTATTATTATTAAACTACTCAATCAGAAAGCAAAAGAACTGAACAATAGTGTTGCTGTTGCAAATTACAAAAAAAGGAATATTTTGATTTGTGTCGAAAGTGGGGTGGGTGTAATGCCAGCATTAATCATTATCTCCCCAGGAGGGTATTCAAAACTCAGGGTTCTCCCACAGAGAAACGGTTATGTGAGCTGTTGGTTTTGGATATCAGGATCCAGATTTGTGGAGTCATCTGACTCTTTTTGACATACTGGCTAATTTCCTCCTGCAAACATGCTGTTTGTAAGATATATCCATGAAATGCCTATTTGTATCCATGGTAATTTTTTAAAAAATAAAATAAAATCTGAGCTCTGAGCTATATAGCTTCATTATGAATTCTGTGCAAAGGGCAGCTTGTTCCTAAACTCCCATGTGTACAGACTAATTAGAAGACTGTGATTATGCCCCTTCCTTCTCTAGGGAAGGGAGTAAAATGTGACATGCTCTGCCTGATACAGCATGTGTTTGATTTCCCTGGCTCACTAGCTTTAGGAAAATATACTCAAGTTCTGTGTAATTAGGAGCTGTCCTTCGAATACTTCAAATGAATTCAAGTTTTTATTTATCGAGCACATCCGATTGAAGCTGACTAA
Organism: Anolis apletophallus; assembly: GCA_030556195.1. Classification (NCBI taxonomy): domain Eukaryota; kingdom Metazoa; phylum Chordata; class Lepidosauria; order Squamata; family Anolidae; genus Anolis; species Anolis apletophallus. The sequence continues at coordinate 25,178,218 of JARBWK010000001.1, forward strand.
GAAGTGGTGGGAGAAGTCTTTGCTAAAATACTGGAAAATCAAATTGTTAACTCCTCTACAAGAGAACACAACCCAACTTTATAAAATCTTGATGTCTTGGTTGTTAGGCCTGTTCGTGAGGTGATTTAGTGTGCTGCTTCACAAAATGTTGTTAGATAGATTGCAGCAGCTCTAGTTCCTTAGATATGGTTATCATAGTTTTATATGGGCAAGCAGATGATGACTGGAATATGGGAGATGTTGATAAACTGGAATGTGTCCAGAGGAGGGCGACTTAAATGATCAAGGGTCTGGAGAACAAGCCCTATGAAGAGCAGCCTAAAGGACTGGACATGTTTAGCCTGAAGAAGAGAAAGCAGAGAGGAGACATGATGGCCATGTATAAATATGTGAGAAGAAATCATAGGGAGGAGGGAGCAAGCTGGAGACTAGGACGCAGAACTATGGCCTCAAACAACAGGAAAGAAGATTCCACCTGAACATTAGGAATAACTTTCTAACTGTGAGAGTGGTTAAACAGTGGAACTCTCTGCCCAGAGTGTGGTGAAGGCTCCTTCTTTGGAGGCTTTTAAGCAGAGGCTGGATGGCCATCTGTCAGAGGTGCTTTGAATGCGATTTTTCTGCTTCTTGGCAGGGGGTTGGACTGGATGGCCCATGAGATCTCTTCCAACTCTATGATTCTATGAATGATAAGGACACAGATACATAGGAGTCCCCAGTGGCACAATCCATTAAACCCTTGTTAGCAGTTCAAATCTAAGGAGAGCAGGCTGCGTTCCCTCTGTCAGCTCCAGCTCCCCATGCAGGGACATGAGAGAAGCCTCCCATAAAGATGGTAAAACATCAAGCAAACAGGTGTCCCCTGAGCAACATCTTTGCAGTTGGCCAGTTCTCTCACACCAGAAGCGACTTGCAATTTCTTAAGTAGCTCCTGACACACAAAAAATCTAAATGTTAAAAAACTGTTTTCTAATTTGCAGTATAATGAACCCAGTGAACCAGATTTCCATGCTCCTTATTTTTTTTTCCCCTTCACAAACCAAACACTTTGTGTACACACTATTAGTGGTTGTGATAGTGATAGTTGTATAAAGAAAATGCCACAAGAGCAACTTGAGATCCATTAATTAAGAGCTAAGCGATTAGCCAAGATCAAAGAAGAAGACAGGATTTGAGAATAGGCAAGATTGAAAAGCAAACGAGGTAGGAAAATCAAAAATCAACCAAAGATTGCAGTTGCACACCAGAGATCTGGAAGATCTAGTTCTTTGAACCAATCTGAATAGTGGCAGGGAACTTGAACAAGATCAAGAATCACTGCCTAGGAGAATTTATTGACCAAACAATGGCTAGTGATGTTGGGGTGGTTCTACACCAGCACATAATGCAGGTGGAACCAGTATGAAATGTGCAAATTATATTCTGCACTGTGGCCAGACATGGACACTGTCAGCCACCTTTGCAGTGAGACACTGGACCTACAGCCCAGAGAATGGTCAGGATTCAGACTATTCCTTGTGGGGTTTTTTGTAACTCAGGGTGCAGCCACATTAAGCGGCTTACCCCAGGTTAAATCACATCAGTCTGCATGCGAGATGTGGATGCCCACAGGCTAGTGAATGGTCTGTGGAACTCCCTGCCCAGGGAAGCCAGAATGGCCCACTCCCTTCTGTCCTTCCAGTGACAAGCTAAAACCTTTTTAGTCAGAAAAGCTTTTAAAAATGAAGGTATTTGAGATCTGGTTGGAGGTGCTATTGTTTTTAACTTTGAATATGTTTAATGGATTTTAACTGATTTTTAAAAATACTGGTCATGTTTAGTTCTCTTTTAATGTTTGTGTACTTGCATATTTTAAATTGGATACCAATGTTTTTATGTCAAGCCACTTTGATTCCCCTTTGGGGAGATAAAGCAGAATATAAATAAACATAATAAACATAATAATAATATCTCCCACAGACACTTCTTTTTTTTCAACCCATACCTCTGGCAAACAGAGCGTTTTGAGTCCCACCATTTCATGACAAATATGGAGGTTTTGAAGGCAATGGAAACAGCACCATATGAAGCTTCACTTAAGACTATTGAGGAACCATTTAGGCTATACTTCCCCATTTCCTAGAAGGAAATCCAAAGAAATGCTGTCTCTGTCTTTGTGATGGCGCAGAACTTGTAATCTTTCACGTTTCTTTTCTTTTCCTGCTGCAGACTCCACTTAAGTGGAACAGCAAGAAGAAGAATCAGCAAGAAAGAATGATGAATGTTATATAGAGAAAGATATGGATGTTATCTAGAAAAACATATTATTGCATTCCCCTCCATTTCTTATTCATTTCTATCAGACATATATTGCAGTACAAATGTAAATACTCAAACACAATGTTAGTCAGTGAAGTGGATTTAAAAGGGTGTGAAACTTCCTTCCACAGACAGTTTAGTTGGCCTCTGCCCTACTATCTTTCTACTGACAAGCAAAACACTTTTTATTTAGAAGTGTCGTTGATTTTAAATTTGCTGCAGCAGTTGCTGATTTTCGTGGTCTGTGTTGTGTTTGTGTTTAATTATACTTTACATATGCTTTTTAACAAACTTTTAACTTGCATTTTTAAAAGAGGATTGTTTCATTGGTTTCTAACTTCTGTATCAAAGTGGTTTTTTAAACTATTTTTAGTTGTGCTTTGTTTTCAATCCTATGCTGAAACAAAGGTGGGATATAAATTAAAGAAATAAAATAAAGAGAGAAGAAAAGACACATGTTAAAATACATATATTGAAGGCTAGTAAAGAACACACTTGTGTAATTGAAAGGTGGTCATTGTGTTTGCATCATAATCACAGCTTAAAGTTATGGTTAAGGTTACTTGTGTACCTCGTTATTGGGGGAGGGGAGGTGGGGTTTAATATAAAACCAGCACATATGTATATGTATTGATAAAACCTATTCAATGCCAATATGTCCTTGTAAGAAGTATCCTACCACCATCTCTCCTCAGAGTTAATAGATTATTAGTTTCTTCCACATAGCATATATGCTAACTATAAATACATCAGAATAAGACTTGTGAGAAAACTTGATGTGGTGCACACACAGTTGTATTTATCTGTTTATTGCCTTTAGTTTTATTACAGTAGTATGAGTATGTGCCACTGTAGCCTGGTACGATGTCTCGAGGAACATGCACAGCTGGTGCAAATGCAAGATAGAAGTTGGAGACACAATTGTGTGTGTGTGTTTGCTGTACTTTCGGTCTGTGTATTATATCCAGTATATTCTTAGAGGACTGTTTTTGGAAAAGATTCGGCCAGATTAAACGCTGGAGCCATCAGTAAGATATGGTATATGAATAAAAATATTTTACAAACCTTTTATTTTGCAATGCTTCAACTGTCAGTTGACTATTTTTCCCGAAGTACCAAATAGCACGATAAGTAAAGTAAATTGTGCAGTAAGTAAATATTTGAGTAATAAAATAATGTAATGAGATGAGAGAGGACCCAATGATATATAAAGTTCCAAAATATCCATTACTTTTACTCAGTGTTTGCTTTTGTTTTTCGGTACCATAAAATAAACTGCTGAATACTGCTTGTGATAAGACAGATTAGATTTTAAAAATCAGAGGACTTCATGCCTCATAATAGGAGCAAATGGGCCACTAAATACAGTGCCAACCATGAAGAAATGTGTCTGGCTACTAGGAAAGAAGCATGAATAGCTCATTTCCTTTAATAGAGGTATGCGAATCTTATGGGAGCACAATGTTCTGACATATGTCTTTCCTAGCCTGATTCACAGGTCCTAGGGGATCATCTTGGGACATTATGGAAGCAGAACAAGAGATTAAACCATAGTGAAATGTCCATTTTTCTAAGCCAAAGACTTGGTAGTAATTACAAGATTAAGAGAAGTCCTTAAAGCCCTCATAGGAAACCCATGGCTCTCTTCAAGAACAGACTCTTCCTGTTCTTCAAACCACTACTCTCCACTAAAGTTGTGCAAGGATACCATTTCCTTCGGTACCTGCAGCACCTCCAGCACCTTTGGAAGCATGTAACAGGAAGAGGACCCCTAGCACAAAACCTACTCGACACGAAAGCAAGTGGGAGCTGATCACTGGCTCCCCCTCTGCTTTCGTGGGCACGTGAGGCTCCATGCCCCCTTGCCTTGGAAAGTGAGAGTGCATGTGTGGTGTGCAGGCCCAGTGCGCAAACCTGCCTGCAGCCGAGTTCCTCCTCTGGAGTAATAAAGTCAGAACTTGCCTCCTTGCTCTTAAAGAGAGAGTGTGCGTATGTATGTTGTGCAAGCCCAACGCACCTACCTGTCTGGGACTGAGCATCTCCTTTAGAGTCAGAAATTTCCACCTTGCCTTGGAAAGAGAGAGAGAGTGTGTGGCATGCAGGACCAGTGCAGGCACCTGCCTGCAGCTTAGTGCCTCTCCTCTAGAGTAAAACATCTGAAATGCCTAAATTGACTTGAAGAGGAGCCTGGGAAACCACCCCCACCCCATAATGGGCTGATAGAAAATTGATCTTTTGGCACCCCAGATTGAAAACAGATATTTGCCTTCCTGATTTTGGGAGGCTCCCAAAAATGGATTGGGGGCCCTACCAAAATCTGGGACACGAAACAGGTCAAGGTTTCACCCAAATGCAGATTGGTTGGTAAAAGCTTGTGGATGATTGGAGTAAATCATTTTGTAGTGTCTATATCCAAGAGTATGATTTTTGGGACTCCCTATTTGATTCTCGGACCACAAATTGCCACAAGAAATGGATTCAAAGTGGAAATGTTTTCCGGTTCCCTTTTAAATAAATCTTTTCTTTTTGGGGGCTTGGTGAGGTTGTGGGTCTGCTAACCTGCCCAAATGCATAAACCCTTCAAGAGCACATGAAAAAAAAAGAAGTTGGAAACAGAAAAAAGATGGTGGGGTGAAGCAAGTAATGAAGAGAAGTAAGAATTATCTTTCTCCAAGGATGATAATTACAGTGATTTGGTCCAGCTTGGGTGAATGCAGAAGTAAGGATTTTGAGTTCATCCTTGAAAAAGAAAATTTGCACGATGTTGGACTTGTAATTATAAAATAAGCAGGTATTTTGTATTGTGACATGATTTTGTCTATGTTCTTTTCTATGTAACCTGTTTTGCATTCATTAAAAATTGCTACTATGTATAGAACCTAAATATCCTATAAGGCACTAAGTCCTTTCTGATATTGGAAATTACGAGCAGGGTCATAGATTCATAGAGTTGGAAGAGACCTCATGGGCCATCCAGTCCAACCTCTTGCCAAGAAGCAGGAAAATCGCATTCAAAGCACTTCTGACAGATGGCCATCCAGCCTCTGCTTAAAAGCCTCCAAAAAAAGGAGCCTCCACCACACTCCAGGGCAGAGAGTTCCATTGCTGAACAGCTCTCACAGTCAGGAAGTTCTTCCTAATATTCAGGTGCAATCTCCTTTCCTGTAGTTTGAAACCATTGTTCTGTGTCCTAGTCTCCAGGGCCGCAGAAAACAAGCTTGCTCCCTCCTGCCTATGGTCTGCCCTGGTTCGTACTTAGATGCAGGACCAGTAGTGAATAGCAGGTATTGTAGGCTATATTTCAGATGAAAGAAATAAAAGCTCTGAGAAAAAAATTATGAAATGCATAAAGTCATCATAAGTCCACAGACTTGAAGGCACATACACACAAATATGCACTTCTCCTAAGAATTATGTATTTGTGCAGACAGCTTTTGTGTTTCCAAGCCATTTATTGTTGTTTGGTTCCTGAAGGTATGCTGAAAATATTCTGGATGGTTAATTGGTTTTTCCCCCCAGAGAGATTCTAAAGATAAATAGAAATGTAGTTGCTGGTATCATTTACATATCAAAGAATCCCAGTAAACCTGCACAAAGGGTAACCTCTACATTATTTTGATCACTTAAGATGCTGCTAGAACTGCTGTTTGTTTTTGGTTTTTGTTTTTGTTTTGTTTGTTTTACTGAAAAGTAAGTGTTTGGAGGCTGATTAATCTATATCAAGGTTCTGTTGTGTTGGAACCACATACTAAGTCTCTATTAAGAGAGGAATAAGGGGAGATAGAGTCACCCTCCCCCAACAGCCTTTTAGAATGTGATGGGGGTTGAGGACAGATTTAAGAAGTATAAAACCACATGCTTGTTGATTAAACAGTTAGATTGAAGCAGACAGAAATAGAGACAGGTTCAGTTAGAATAGAGAGATCAATACGATCCGAAGTGGGCTTTTTGGTTTGATGGGAGCAGAAAGTGTAGAAACCGTTCAGAAAGAAGTGTCTGTTTGTTTTAAACATGAGGTGTCATAGTGTACTGTGCATGAAGTCAGTGTAAAGCTATTTGTTTAACTTGCTTCTTCTTCAATAAATAGTTTGATTTTCTATTCAATGTTTAGATGTTTTCCTTCAAGTACTGATAAGAAGCACTGATCATGTATTGCTACACTAAACCCGACAATCAACTGATCAGCTTACACTTTATAAGTGTCACTTTGAAGTCTGACAAAGGGATTTAAAACATAAAAGGGAAGGTGAGTGAGAAGTAGTCCAAGGATTGGGACTAAAGAGATTCAATGACAAGCCCTGGCCTAGATGTAGTCCCATCAATTTCCTGTGCATAGGAAGAAAAGCACTGGCATAACTGCATGCTATATAATGATAACTAGTGATTTGCTTCTTCGTCAACTCCTTTTCATTTGGAATGAAATGCAACTTGGGATCCTTGTTTGTCCATCACTGATCCAGCTCGCTAAATTGGAACAGGTCACTGCTATCCAAGTTAGGACAGCCAATTAAAGCTGGCGCAAGCAAAGAGACCACAGCCAACAGTAGTGTGATATGTCATAAATCAACAGATGATGTGTAGACAAACACACACACACACACACACACACACTGTGCAGCAGTGGTTTCCCAGATGTTTCAGTGTTGTTTTTAATTTTAATTAGGTCTTTTAACTTCCATTAAAATGTAAAATATGGCAGGAAATTCCAACCCAGCCTTGTATTTCGCTATCAGGGCACTGTTGTAAACCATTACAAAGATCAAGTCTCTGCTGAATCCTTTGAAAATTGCCTGCTGCAAATTCTAAGAAGAAATCAAGTTTTGTGGAACGCACATTTTTACAGAAAGATTTCCCCAAGAAGGCTGTTCAGGAGACATTCATTTAGCACTTATTCATTATTCATGTATCATCACACAAGTATCTTGGAGATTAAGTGTGGGGAAAGGCAAAGCTCATGATAGCACAGATGGTGCAGGTGAAATGTGAACAGCAAAGGAGTTGTAAAGAGTACGTGAAAATGAATTGTGTTTGGAAAATCTGCTCTGTTGGAAGTATCAGGAGTCCAAAGCCAACACTTAGTTAATAGCATAATGCCAAGAGAGACCTGCCTTGCTAGCAGTGCATGGCGTCGGGGAGTTGTGCACAATCACAGATATGTTAGATATGAACAGACAGGCAAAGCAAAATTTCATGCTGTCTCTAAAAACACATTCAATATCCTTTCAAAGTAATTATTCATTTTTTAAAAAAAAACCTACTGAGAAAACAGGGGGAAAGGTGGAGGCAAGCAAACTAATAATTTGTAGCCCTTCATTCTGGAGGGCAAAAAGAAATTGATCAAATCACCACAAGCAGTAACATTTCACAACTCTAGCATACAGAGAACCCTGCATAGTTCTTAAGACTTTAATGCAAGGCAGTCCCTACAATCATGTAAGCCATTACATTTTACCTCACCTGCGGTATCATCAAGGGTTCATCTCATACACAGTAGATTTAATGCAGCTTGACACCACTTTAACTGCCATGGGTCAATGCTGTGGAATCAAAGGAGGTGCAGTTTTGCCAAGGTCTTTAGACTTCTCTGCCAAAAAGTTGGTGCCTCACAAAACTACAGCTCCCTTGGTGATACTGCAGGTGAGGTAACATTCACCTTCAGCTCCATCCAGTGATGTCTGGTACTTTCATGTCTGTGGGGCAGTGTCAGTTCGAACTTAGCAAAATACCAAATCCTGTACCCAAATATATGTTCAGCATTTACCAAAAGTTTGTTGGTAACTTTTAATTGTGGACCAAATTCTTAGCAGATTCATAATACCGCTAACATGGGTGCCACAAACTAGCCACTGCAAAACTTTATGCAATCTTCAAGTTGCCTGACACTTATAACAATTTCATGAATTTCATATGGTGTTTTTATACAAGGAATTCTCAAATATGGTTTTGACAGTTTCTACCTCTGAAATATAACTCACAACACCTGGAATTCATTGGTGGTCTTCCATGTTAGTACTAACCAAAGGTGACCCTGCTCAAATCAGATGGGATCTTTTTGGTATTTAAGCATATTACAATCTAGAGAATATATTCAACACTGGTGTGTATTTTAAGGCTGTTGTAAGATTTGCAGGGAATCAAATGTGTGTAAAGTAATTAGGATGTTTGGAATGCTCTTGGAAAGCATAAAGATTGGTATTATTATCTAAGCCTTTAATGTTTGGATACACTTAACAGATCAGTATTTCAGTTCCTGTTGTTTTCCATTCTATTTCTATATTATTGATATATTCTTCGGGGTGAAAACTACATCTGAAAATTTGTAAGGTCAAGAGCCTGTAGACACTGCCATTCATATTATCTTCAGATGTGATTCATCTCAGTTTATACTATAAATAGCAACTTCTTCAAGCTTTCTTATCGTATGCTCTTAGATGTTGTAGTGAGATATCAGCAGGTCTCATTGGACAGCAGTTTTCTCCAATGTTTTCGTCACTTTTCCAGTTAGTTATCATAGTGATATTTTACGTATCTCAAAAAGTTGAGCCATTGCATAGAGAATGAAGTGCCTGTTGCCTTTTAAAGGCACCCCAGTGTTGTCATGGGAGTGTTATGAGGCATACCATTATCATGAAAAGAGGAAAAATTGCTACATCTCTAGTCTTCTGAAACATATTGCTAAGTAATAATTATAACTTACTTTGTAGATGCCATAAGGCATTTCTAGCACTAAATATTTTATAACTTCTTAAGAACAGCCTCAAATTTATATACAGATGCAAATGCTGAGTGCTTAGAATTAAACTGCATACATTAGTGAAAATGATAGAGTGCTACACTTGATTTGTTCAACCATAAAACATTTAACCTCTGAGTCTGCTGTTTTATGCAATCAACATTTGAAAATGTAACTAAACTAAATTATAATCCATTCCAGTGTGGTATATGTTCATAGAATGGGTCTGAAAATAAAGGAAGGGTGAACTGGGGTGAGTGTGTACATGTGTGTGAATAAATGAAAGAGAGTAACACCATGTTTTATCTCTTGCTTTAATGATGTTGTATTCCCACCTCAAGCTAGAGATAGAGGCAGGTTATTATTATTATTATTATTATTATTATTATTTGAAACACAACAAGATGAGTCCACAGCAGACACTCAGCTAGCTGTTGTATTGGCTGACACGTCGGACACTTCCCAATTGTCTAGGACTGTGTGATGTATCACCACTGGGACCACCTTTACTGGCTTGTGCCAGAGTATTTGCAGAGACTTATTATTATTATTACTACTACCAACAACAGTGAAATGTTTGCTACTAAAAAAATCCCTAACTAAATCCATTAAAAAAATTTGACCAACTCAGAGAAATGAATATAACTTATAATAAAGTAATATGACATCATTGGGAACCAGCAGGTTCTCTACAGAAAACTGTTGTTACCACTTGGGAGTGCCCTATTGAAAGTTCAAGGATTTGAGCACAGTTATAATCCATTGTCACATATTTGTTTGCTTTCTTTTATGCCTTTCATAATGGAATCCAACTCACAAGCATGTATTCCTTTATTAAAGTATTTATATTCCACACTGTATAAAGATCTCAGGGTGACATATAAAATTAATTTGAACAATTCAGAACAATTAAACCGTAAAAAAAATATTTGTTAAAAGGCAGCAAACATATTGCATGGTTTACCAAGTTAAAGGAAGACACAGTATAAAACTGACTTGAATAGGTTCATATGACTGAAAAGCCGGCATGAACAGCTGAACAGACTGGTGTAACTTTGAGGTATAATCAGATCTGTCATGATAGTTTATCGCCTGAATATGAGACTGCCTTCTGCCTATGTTTGGGCTGTCAGTTCCACCAACCCTAACCATAGTGAAGATTTGCAGTTGCAGAACATATTTTTTCTGGAATAAATTAATCAGCCAGTGCAGAAGTAATGCAGTAACAAGTTTATTGTCACGGGGAAATAACCTTTCTGAAACACAGATGTGTGGTTTTCACCTTAAGAACAAAAATGGATCTTGAGTTCTGAGGATTACCTGGGAAGGAATCCCTCTGGAGCATTGCAGCACACCAAAATACCTGGGAGTTACCCTGGACCATGCTGTGACTTACAAGAAGTACTATTTGACTATCAAGCAAAAAGTGGGCTCTTGAAATAATATTTGAATGCTGACTGGCACAACCTGGGGATCACAACCAGACACAGTGAAGATATATGCCCTTGTGTTCTGTTATTCTGCTACTGAATATGTATGCCCAGCGTGGAACACACCTCACCACATTAAAATAGTGGATGTGGCTCGGAACCTCAATAAGTGGCTGATACCAGATGAGATACTCCCTCTTGGGCACACAGAAGGCTGGGTGACTTGGAAGGCGCTGAACAGACTGCGCTCTGGCACCACGAGATGCAGAGCCAACCTTAAGAAATGGGGCTACAAAGTAGAGCGAAGAGCAAACTACAGACCAACAACTACAATGCAGTCTGAGAACCTTCTTACAGCAACATCAAAGGCATTCCAAGTGGCCAGCTATTAATCAAAGGATATTTAGTATAATGCCAAGTTTTAAACTTTGTTTGTATTTTAAAAAACATCACAACTGTACCTTCAATTTGCTTCTGACATGATAAATAAGTAAAACTTTTCTAAATCATGGGTATGGGTCAAATTTAAAGTTTATTTATGTGACCAGTATATCCTAAATAAACAACAGTTCTTGTTAATATTTATATATCTGTTGCCAACTATTTAGCATTTGCTGATAAATCAAGCAGTCGGTATTAATTTTTAAAATGGCTTCCAGGGTTCTTGCAATAGTACACAGATTGGTATCTTTAATATCTTTAATATCCAACAATATAATTTTCAACTTTTGAGCTTACCCTAAATGTGTGTATTTTATGTTTGGTCCCGTTGCTGATCAAGACAAGAGCAGCCTACCCTAGCTTGGCATTCTCCAAATGTATTGGACAATAACTCCCATCAAACCCTCGACCACCACTAGTCACACTGGTTGGGTGCGAGAGGAGCTGTTGTCCAAGGTAATTAGAAAGCGCCAAATTGAAGCAGACTGCCATGGATGAGCAGTTGGGAGATGTGTGATTCAATAATGTCACAACATAGGCAAGCATGCCTAAACATAGTAGGATAACTCTTGGAGATGGGCCAAAATGTTCATGCAGACATTTCATATGAACTTTACTGGATCATTCTTTACTGAACTCTTATGTTTTGCTATAACTGCAAAGAGTCTTTTGGCATCTTAAAATCTAACACATTTTGCTTGGCATAAGCGTACTTCATCAGAGGTTGTTGTAGTTTTGGTGTTTATTTTTACTGTTCATTTACACTATATTAATCTGGCCTGAAATTGATTGAAAGAGGTTTACATACTGTATATTGTAAAGGAAATCAGGACCCAACACAGACTCCCTATATTTTATTAGTACATTAGGGCTAATAAATACTTCAAAAGAAACTTAAATCTATATAGTCTGGGAAGGAATACAGAAACCTCCCTACCCCCAGCAACTCTTCAGTGGAGAATAAAGATGTTTCCACTGTTCCTAATGCTGTTTATCTGATGGAGTAAGAGCTCTTCTTCTTCTGTCAAGACTAATTCTAGTCCCAGGAGCTTCTATAAATCCTTTTGGAGAACAAATATTTTCTGCTAAATTGAATGTTGTAAATTGCTGTGTGGGTGTTTATTTCTTTTCTTTTAAAATGCACACATGCACCAAGAATGCTCTTACTCGCTGTATGCTGTTAGCTTGTCAGAATTATTCAATTTTAAAATATTTCTCTGCCTTCTGTTTTTGTTTGTTTGTATTTTCTTAAATAAGGTGTTTAAATGGGTAATTTGACATTGTGTGATCTGTGTCAGCAGAAGATAGACATTCAAAGAGATATATAAAACAAAGGATGCCTGTTTTGTTTGGGTTTTTCCCCTAGAGCAGGGGTGCTCACAGTTTTTCAGCATGCGAGCTACTCTTAAAGCAACCAAGTCCAAAAGATCTACCTGCCCCCGCCATCACGCGCTCCCGCTGCTGCGCCTGCTCCTGCTGCTGTTTTCTGCCCACGCAGCGCTTCTTCTGCCTGCGGGGCATTGCAGGAAGGAGAAAGCACGAGGCGGGGCATCCAGAGGGAGCGCTCCACCCTGCCTGTCTCACCGGCAGTGGAGGCTGCACAGCTGCTTCTGGACGAGAGAGAGGCAGGGCGCTCCCTCCAGAGGCCCTGCCTCATGCTTCCTTCTTCCTGCAATGCTCCACAGGCGAAAGAAGCACCGCAAGAGTGGGAGCCAGCAGCAGGAGTGCGCGTGCGCGCAGGGTGTCCGCACGCATGGCAAGAGCGCCCCATCCGGCTGGTGAGGCCCAAAGATCGACTGGAAGAGGGTCGAAGATCGACTAGTAGCTCGCGAGCTACCTAATGAGCACCCCTGCCTAGAGCAATGACCCATTTAGTGTCCCTGTGACACACTTGTGTTCTATGCAGATCAAGTATTCTCCAAATACTTCTACAGATGTCCACAGAAGACAAAAACATTGTATTAAGGGATTTGCTTCAGAAGTGTTCAGACCATAATGATGCTATAATTCCATTAAAATCTGCTCTTTGAATAAGTCTGGATAGTGTGCTTTTGTGTTACTTTGCTGCTTTTCTAGTGTATCAAACTATAGGTTCTAATGGCAAAGCAGCCTTTTCTCTTTATCATACAGACTCCACTTTATTTTACACGTGGCTATATATATTTTCAGTTGTGGTTCTCTGAATATATAATATGTGACATTAACTTGTTTTATTTAAAAGACCAAACCTGTTGTATATGTAAATCTAATGCAGGTGAAACCCTGTGAAATTATCTGCCTGATTGCAACATTGTTAAGGGCAATTCTGGAGGAATTATTTGTCAATTATCACTCCTGTCTGCAAACCTGCACTTTCTATATAGTTCACACACACTGGACTGTGTGTCCCATTGCCACTGCCATATAATGCAGTTTTAAACTGCATTATATGGTCAGTGTAGACTTCTATAATGCAGTTCAGTTCAGTTAAGCTGAATTATGTAAGCCTACAGTAGCATGGCTACACTGCCCATATAATGTAGTTTCAAACTGTGTTGCATGGTATTGTAGATGGGGAGAGAGTGAATCAATCCAATCTTTTTCTTTTCTAGTCTTCACTGGATCAGATGTTTTTAGCAGATCCTATCTGCAGAAGGAAAAGGCTGAACTATTCCTTTTGTTAAGAGCACATGTAAGCCACTGGATGTTCTCAGATTGCTTTAAAGTGGGATATTAAATTGCAGAGATAGATGGCAGTGCAACTGGACTGTTATTGTGACTTATCAAAGCTCTTGTGTGGATAACATCTATTGATGACCAGGTAGCATTTTTGCTGATGGGAGCATTTCCATTCTTGCATTTCTATATGCCATATTTATTTTTAATACTTTAAATCATAAATGGGCTTTATACTTTTGCCATCTACTATTTTGTGTGTTTGTGTGTACTAAAACATTGTGGTCCATCAACCAGAGCCTCATGAAAGAAATATACCATGTTTCCCTGAAAATAAGACACTGACTTATATTTATTTTTCCTCAAGAAGACACACTATGCCTTACTTTCAGGGGATGTCTTATTTTTTATCAAGTATGGTACAACAATCTGCATTTATGGGATGATCTCTCTGAGCCCAGTAGTAGACTGCTTGCTGAACCTTTTCCACTACCTCCCTGATGTGTGTGTGGGGTGAGAAAGACCCACAGACTGTTGCTAGTCAGTGCTGGGGAGCAGCAACTTTACTGGTGTTTGTGAGGGTGAAAGAGACCCACAGAGTGTTGCTGAGGGAGAGAGACCCACTGTGCTGAGTAAAATGGCAGCCACAGCTTTACTTCTCCCCCCTGAGGACACACAATACCTAAAGCAGATAGTCCTTCTCCTCGTGTCACTGAGGAGACTTTCAATTTCTATGTCTCCCTCTATGCCTCAGCTTGCGTCATGTACAGACTTAACAGGGAAGTCGACCTTGTATGCTGCATAGCTATGCCTATCACTATGTTTTATTTTTAGGGTATGGCTTATATTGCTTAGAAATCCTGCTATGGCTTGTTTTATGGGTATGTCTTATCATAGCAGAAACAGGGTACTTTTAGAGTTGCAAAACTATGAATACAGGGATATATTTTTTAAAAATATTAGAACACTCCTACCTCACAAAAATTCATTACTAATTACACTTAGCTTTTTAAAATTTCAGCAGTAAAATTGATGAGGAAGAAACTTGTTCCCTTCCACACAGTCATATAACCCAGAATATCATTTCAGATCATCTTCCACAATATCCGCTTTGAGCTGGATTATCTGAGTCGACACTGCCATATAATTTAATTTAATGTTGTGGAAGATTTGACGTTAACTTGTATTTCGCTGCCACCATTAATTTATTTAGGCTTGACCATTGACTTGTAAAGAGTGGTGAGGAGACTGGTAATCCAAATGAAGTCACGGGGAGAGAGTTTTGAATCAAAACTTAAATAGTTTATTTCACACAACTGGGCATAAAACTTGGTTTGATACTTAATATAACTCTTCCGAAGAGGCACGACTTAAAAAGGTTACAAAGTTTAACTAGTGCTATTACTTAGTTAGATCAGCGTCTAACAATCTCAAACATACAGGCACTTTTGTCTTCTAAAGGCACCTTGCCTCTATCTAGCCCTCAGGCTTTACACAAAACAGATTCCCCAGCCGAAGCTACACTCTCGCTTCGCTGACAGGAAAACTCTAACTGCTCTCTCTGCAGTTTCAATAACGTGATTCCTACTCCTCTCCTCAGAGCAGAATCTAACCGAACCTTCTGGCTTGACAGCCAGGCACCCACTGACTCTCTCTAAGAATTCCGAGCTAGCCTTCTGGTTGGCTCCGCCCACCATCACCATGGCAACACATTCCCCCAGGAGGGAACTGCCTCCATTATCACAGCCAACCCTTTGTGGTCTGTCCCTAACGTGACCACTTAATATAACACAAATAACCACCTCATCACACACCTTCCTTCCTCCCGAAATTATTTTTAATTCTCTCTGTCCAGAGTGAATTAAAAATAATTCCGTATGGAAGACATTACATAAAACTTATACACTTTACACCATTATACATATTTACTCTAATTATACACAAATCATCAGTCATGTTTACCGAATCCAGTAAACAGAATCAGCGTAAATATGGGGCACATCAGCAATACAATCAATAATGTTAAAACATTGAATACACCAAATATAATTCCTGAAAAAGGAAAAACATTTTAAATACAGCACAATACAATATAATGTGATACAATATCATTACCTCTACCTCTTCCTACATTAACTTACCCAACAAAATTTTCTCTATTTTGAGGATTAAAAAAACCTAGCATTCTGTCTCCTGGAGGATGTATTAACAACAAGTATTTCTCCTTGAATACTGCTTTCTCATCCTAATAACCCTCCCTTACAGATGCTTCTAAACTAAAAACCCTTGCGCCTTCTCCAACAGTCTCTTCCAAGAACAGTTGAAGATACAGTATATCGCCATCAGGTCTTCCCTGAATACAAAGTCACTCTTATAATGGAACGGTTTCAGTATGTTATCATGGAACTTTTTATCTTCCCTTTCATCATAATCCTTAACAGTAAGATGAATTACATCAGACACCTTATTTGACATGTGTGTTTCTCTGTCCAATAACTCATGGCTCAAACACAACTTTGGTTGCAATAAACACACTGTCCTCATCAATGTCTCTTCCCGGTCTCTATGTTTCTTTTCACAACCACTTCTTTTCTGTCTTTCTGGCTTTATCCTTCGTCTCTTGGTGTCTCTCCAATGTCTTTGAGGTACGGTTTCCCATCTCACTGGTTGACCATAAGTCTTTTGCTTCTCCTGTCCCTTGATGACGTGTTGATGACTACTGGGTATGGTGTTCTCCGTCTTTCGCCTTCTCCTGCGGATGAGTCTCTGAAGGGTGATGTCGCTCCCCACAGCAACAGGGTGGAGACGCCAAACCTCAACCGCCACAGAAGCAGGAACCTCCATCGGAACAGACTGGTACAGCTCTGGAAGTGGAGACCCCACAACACAAGGCTCTCGATGATCATCCTTCACGAAATGTCCAACAGAAGTTACTGAAACTGTGTTGATGTCAGCATAAGTAGATTCGCTGGATTCTAGCATCCACACAGGAACATCCGGAACCAAACTGCAATCAGCAGAATCCTCAGAACTCTCAGTGTCGACTTTCACAACACCAAGCTCCAATTCTGAAGATGCCTTGACCTCTGGGTTTAAGTCTTTAGCTGCTGCCGGATCACTTGTTTCAGTCTTAACAGCTGTTATCACCATCTTCTTTTGCATGGAAAGGGACTTAGTGCCTTCACTAAGCAATTTTATATTATCTGCATCATCATGACTGCAACATACAGAACTTGACTGAGTCACCTTGCAGCACCTGGAAGTTTCAGGTTCTTCTGGTACTGGTTGAAATATTTTGAGTTTTTCCCTTCCACTGGGATTTGCACCCTTTTCAATTCTGTTCTCGACTTCTTGGCCCTCAATGGACGTTTGTTCCACGGTTTTAATACTAGTAAGCTCTGTGTCATCATTTGCTATACGTTCCAGAGCAATTTCTTGCTGCCCTGTTCCCACAATGGCTTCATCCTGCAACATTAAAATGCTACAACTTGGGCTTACATATTCTTCTCCATTTCTTCTCAGCAGTTGTTCATGAGCTTTTGACCTCTCTATACAGTTCCCATCATACTGAGGCACAGTCCTTTCAAATGTTTTCTCTGTATGCACAACAGCAACAGAGGCCCTCAGCTCAACCACACACACAGGAAACTTCATTGCTGCTGGAGAACAGAAGTCAAACTCCACATCTTCTAGAGATTTAGGAGTCCCATTCTTCTTCATCACTTCCCTTGAATCCTCCTCCTCACCACAGCAGAAGTGGATTCTGTCTCATCATCAGAGGCATCTCCTTTTGTTTCACGCCTCTCCCACATCTCCTTCTCTACTAATTCTTCCTCCTCCCTTCTTATTTCCTCTCTAGTTTGGTCATTTGTCAACTGCAAGCTTAAAATCTCTTCAGCCTCTATTTGGTCGCATTCCAACTTCCCAATGGCTTGATTTCTTGTCATCTCTGCTTGCACCAAATTCTTTCCTACTTGCAGCTTACTGCTTCTTTCAATTCTGGATACTTCCTTGCATTTGTCCATGACGCCTGCAGGAGTAATTTCTTCAAGTGAAGCTGAAAGCAAAACATCTTTTGAAGCTAATGGCTTCTTTAACTCTCCTTTCTCTTTAAATCTATCTGCCATGTCCACCTCACTGCTGAAGTCTTGAGGCTTTTGCCCCTTATTCACAAAGGACTGGCAACTATAATTGTGAGGATCCAAACTCTGCACTCCTTTCAGGGAATTATTTCTCTCACTGACAATATTTGGTTTCTGGAAACATTGGACTTCACCTGCCATTATTTCCTCACTTTCTTTTTCTATAATTGTCCAGAAATCACTTATAAACATGTCATTTCCTTGCCCTCTTTCAAAGGCTATTGCCTTAGTGTCAGTGATAGGCAATGTTACAGAGTCATCACTTTCTTCTATTGTGTACCTAGGCTTCTCTGTATCAGAACCACCACTGGTTCTCTTTGGCTCCTCTTGTTCCTCCACTCCGTCCTTTACTTTCCCCTTCTCTCTGGAATCCAACACAGGGATCTCCTCTTTGTGCAGTCTCCTTCCAAAATCTGAGGTAACCTTAGATTTTACCTCACTGGTAACTGTGGAGTCTTTCTCTTGTGTGGCTCCAGCATCTGCACTCCTTCTCCCTCTATTCTTCCTCTTGGAAGGTGAGGTAATTTCCAGCTCCCTACTCTCAAACAACTGGCAACAATTGTATCTGCCATTTTGCTCTGCTCTGACAGAAACATTTTCTATTACACCTTTCAGCCTACTGGTGGTGTTTTCTAAAGCAGGTTTCTCCTCAAGCTGCTTGTGGGGGAAGGGTTTAAACTGAGGCTTGGAAATCTCCTCTTCTGAATTTCCCGCCTTTTTCTCAAGTGGCCTCTCTTCTTTCACCACAACTGAAACTATCCCTTTCTCCTCACGAAAGGCACATTTTTCTATTTTAAGCCATCTCTGGGCTTCCTTTTTCACTACAGCCGAAACTGGAAACACATCTCTCTTCACCTCACGTTCTTTCTCCTTTTTTACAGAGACATCTCTTTTTATTTTACGTTCATTCTGGGTTTCCTTTTCCCTTCTCCATTTTTCTTCAATCTCCCTTCGCCTCTCTTCAAATCTCAACTTATCTTCAAGGTTTCTCAACTTATCTTCAAGGTTTCTCAACTTATCTTCAAGGTTTCTAATCTCCCTTTGTAATTTTGAGATCTCCTCAGCAATTGTCCGGCTGTGCACCGACTTCTTGCTGATTTGGCTTTTCAACATCTCAGCCTGTGCCCATCTTTCTTTCCATTGCTCATCATCCCTCTCAATCAACTGTCGGAGTTCTATTATCCTCCTTTCACCGATGAATTTCCCTCTCTCTATATCATCTTTAATTTCTTGCATTCCCTTTTTGAAAATTCTTGTAACCTCTTCTCCTTCAGCATCACTCTCTCTCCTAATCCTCTGATGAATTATTTCACTTTTCTCTATCTCATCATCAATTTGCTGCTTTTCTCTTCTTTTTAACTCTAACTGGCATTTCAAATTTTGAATCTCCTCAGAGACTGACTTCTGAGATTCTGCCATCTTTGTGAGTTCCATTTACCTCACACTTTTCTTTCAGGCCTTTACTTCAGCCTTCTCTTTCAGGTTTACCTCAGGACTTTTACTCAGCCCTCTCTTGCAGGTTTACCTCAGGACTCCAACTTAGCCCTTTACTTCAGGCTTCCACAACCTTTACTTTAGGTCTCAGCCTTTTACTTCAGGTTTGCCTCAACTCTCTCACTCTCTCTCTCTCTCTTTTTTTTCCCCCTTCAAGCCTCCTGGCTTTTCTTCGTTTCTCAGCTTCTTTTCTCTTACTCTTTACACAGTCTCAAGTACTGAATTCAGATGTTACACGGATCTAAATCTTGTCACAATCTTAGGCACTAGATCAGATCTCTAACACGCATCCCAATCTTGTCACAGTCTTAGGCACTAGATCAGATTTCTAACACGCATCCCAATCTTGTCACAGTCTTAGGCACTAGATCAGATTTCTTATACGCATCCCGCCGCTGTGCCACCATTTGTGGAAGATTTGACGTTAACTTGTATTTCGCTGCCACCATTAATTTATTTAGGCTTGACCATTGACTTGTAAAGAGTGGTGAGGAGACTGGTAATCCAAATGAAGTCACGGGGAGAGAGTTTTGAATCAAAACTTAAATAGTTTATTTCACACAACTGGGCATAAAACTTGGTTTGATACTTAATATAACTCTTCCGAAGAGGCACGACTTAAAAAGGTTACAAAGTTTAACTAGTGCTATTACTTAGTTAGATCAGCGTCTAACAATCTCAAACATACAGGCACTTTTGTCTTCTAAAGGCACCTTGCCTCTATCTAGCCCTCAGGCTTTACACAAAACAGATTCCCCAGCCGGCTACACTCGCTTCGCTGACAGGAAAACTCTAACTGCTCTCTCTGCAGTTTCAATAACGTGATTCCTACTCCTCTCCTCAGAGCAGAATCTAACCGAACCTTCTGGCTTGACAGCCAGGCACCCACTGACTCTCTCTAAGAATTCCGAGCTAGCCTTCTGGTTGGCTCCGCCCACCATCACCATGGCAACACATTCCCCCAGGAGGGAACTGCCTCCATTATCACAGCCAACCCTTTGTGGTCTGTCCCTAACGTGACCACTTAATATAACACAAATAACCACCTCATCACAAATGTGGATTTTATACAGCTGTGTGGAAGAGGCCATAGTTGTTCCCGCTGTGTCATACCCCAGCCTGTCCCTGCTCCTCAGCAAGACCAACGCCATGTCAAATTCCAAGTTACAGAAAGGCCTGCACAGCCTAAAGGCAAGATGCTTCAAGAAGCCCCAGTTCACCCAGCGTTCAAGGGCAGAAGCCAGGCCATCTCAGCTCGGGCTGATAAGAACCGCGAGAATGGCAGAGCCGAGTTTACTCCCATTCGTCCAGGTGCTACCGCTAATTGGGCTTGCATTCCAATTCGATGCGGAAGGCTTGAGAGAGCCCAGCTGGGAAGCTGTTGTGAGAACCCGTTTCGACGCACTGGTACGTTGTAACTTCAAAGCCTTGGAGACCTATAAGAGTTTGGGACTGAGAGATGTGTAGTATCTCTCGTCAACGTTGATTTCCAGCCTTCATGAACTTTGCCTGGGCTATTGAGCCTTCCAGCCATTGAACTCTATTTGCCAAAACTTGTGCCAAGACTTCCCTGTGGATTAGCCCGTTGGGGCATCAAGACTCTATACCTTGTTCCTGTTTGCTTTTGGACTATTGCTTTGCTTGGAAGCATCAAAGAACTATATTTCTATTTTCTTTCCTCTATCCATTTATTCTAAATAAAGCATTTAACCGTGGCCAGACTCAAGTGATTTACTGAGGGGTCCTTCAGGTCTAAGGTACAACATGCTGACAAGAACTGGGAGTTAAAGATACTTGTTGATATCTTACTATTTACCGAGTAGATCCATATCTACTGTCTGTCCTGCTTTATACAGACTGTAACATCAAAACTCCAATGCATTCATCACTTTTAATCTTCCTCCCTCTGATAAAATATCTTTGTCATACAGTCCTTAGATTCAATGCTTACCAGTACGATGGAAGGCATATTAAAAGATGCTGAATATATATTCATTTCTTTACATTTGAGGATTATAAATAAAAAGGATATTATTACTTTAAAAATTGATGGGAGTTGGTAAATCATAGTTGTACAGTGGTGTCTCATTGATATCCAGATGTATTTCAGTTTATTTCATATCATCAAAAGAAACTACTGTCAAATCTGAAAAACAGTTTAGAAGGGATTTTTGAGTTCTTCATATGAAGGTAGTTTCAAGTAACTGTCACAGAAGTAGGGTTTTTTTCCACCAACAGTGCTATCGATTCTTTTGCCTTATATCAAGTGGAGATAAAAGTAGGATTATCAAAAGATAATCACAGGGAAGATGTGATTTTGAACTAAGAAATGCTACTGATAGTGTAAGTCACTTACCCACTTCTCCCCCCTCTGGTATCATTTCTAAATCTAAGTGCCCTTAGCTTTAAATAGATTTCAGGCTCAGCTTTTATCATATTAGGTAGAACTGCTATTTATTGTTGCTTTGGTGAGAAAGAGTTGTTGATGGGCCAAGTAAAAGAGTAGTCAGTCAGTGGAGAATGGCTTTCTCAGCTGTCATTTTTTAGGAGCCAGGAATGCAATTAAAATATGATTGAGAGGAGTCGCATGGATATGATTAATGGGCATTAGTTCTATTTCATATCTCCTCAAATTCAGGAGTCAATTAGAAGGCTGAAGTCTGTGCTGAAAGATAATAGACAATAATGAGTCTTTGTGATCCATGGAAAGTGTTACATCCTGATGGTTCCTGAACAACCTGAAAGTGCTTGGAAAAAACCCTGAAAACTATGGTAGAATCAAAACAAAACAAACCCGAAAACTACTTTAGTGCCAAAACAAAATAAAACAAGAAGGCATCAATAATCTTGTTAAGTACTACAACTTTGATAATGTATGGAAAACTTTGCATACCAAAAGGGTTTATTTGTGTTGGGAGAACACAGAAATCACAAGATTTGTGTGGTGCAGAAAGTCTTACAATTGTAGCAGATTTGCTAAACCACCATTGGACTTCTAACTTGCAGCATTTTAAGCTCCCTCTGCTGGCATGGCTGCACCCACTTTTCTCCAACTCTTGCTAGAATTCCCCAGGTTTTTTCCCCATCTGCATTTCTATTAGAACTGAAAATCACTTTCTATATCTGTTCCAATGATTACAGAAAGGATAAATCAGCTTTTAACTTCCTCCCCTGCATTTTAATGTCATACCTTTTCAGTTTATTGTTAACTGACATCAAGTCCCCTTCAACATATGCCAGCCCTATCAATGAGAGACCTCCATCATCATCATCATCATCATCATCAATCATCATCACCATGATCAGGGTCATGGCTTCCTTGATGGAGGCCATCCATCTAGAATGTGGCCTTCCCCTTTTACTATGGCCTTCTATCTTACCAAACATTATTGTCTTTTCTAGCGACTCATATATTTGCATGATATGGCCGAAGTACAACAGTTTCAGCATAGTCATAATTCCATGCCTCTTTTTATTATGTTTACCTCCACTGATTCATGCTTTTCACAGCTTATGTTACTTTAATATATGTTGTTTAATTTCTGTCTTTCCTTTTTTCCTCTGGGCACACAAACAGTTGAATGTCCTTTTGGCTTGGGTTCAGTTGCATCATTAGCCACAGCATTATTAATAATTCTATCCCAGTAGCTGGTTGAATGCTGTGCTACATAGGAGTGTTGTCTTCTAGCAGTATGTCTTGTTTCATTTTGGATTGTCTTATCATGGGATTTTCATGGTAAAAGACTTTCAGAAGCATTTTACTAATGACTCCCTCTGTGTAGTAATAATAATAATAATAATAATAATAATAATAATAATAAACTTTATTTATACCCCACTACCATCTCCCCAATGGGGACTCAGGGCAGCTAACATGAGGCCAAGCCCTTCTAAAATACAATACAACACAGTAAAATACAAAATACAGAACAAAATACATCATAAATAATAGTAATAATATAATAAAATGGTACTGGCAAAAATTAGCGATGGTGCCACTGTCATTGCCTCTTGGAGATTCTCAGCTAGTATCATCCTCTAGTTTTCCTGCTGCCCAGTAGCTGTTTGGTACATTTAGTCTAGCTTCCCAGCAAAAGCCTGTCTGACATGGAAGACCTTATCAGCAGCACTACTTTCTATGACCATAGCATCTTGCCTCCCATAACCATGGAAAGGTTGTCCTATTAATGGTACTTTTTCACTTCTTGGAGATTTCTGCAAAATATTTTATGCACATTATGAATGTGCACATTTGTTACAAATTTTGTGTGATACAGATATGACTTAATATGATGAATTTTTATACACTTCTGCCACATTCATATTTATGTTCAACTCCCCTAAAATATATGTATAAATCTAGGGAAAAAAGCAATAGTGACAAATGACTATGTTTCGGTTCATGTGCTGATTTGGAAAATGCAAACTAGGTAGTTTCACCTTTAAATGCATATCAGACAAATGTCTCTCCCTAGCAGTAGTTCTTTCCAATTAGTTCCAAATCCTCAGTTTGCAAAAGAAGCACAAAAAAAGATTTTGTAGTCCTTACAACAAAACATATCTGCTTTCATTATTGAAAAAAAAATTCAACTGAGGAAATATCATTTATCATTTCTGCGTGTGGCACAAGCGATTTGTTTGGGGATGGTCAACCACCATCAATTAAAACAAACTTAGCAGCTGACATAAACAGCCATTTCCTAGAATTTGCCTTGGTTTAATGTCGTAACAGTCAGTTAGCTCCCTATTTGATATAACTGCTAGATTAACCAGTCAAGGCATTAGTGAATTAACTGGCAGTGGCATAATTTGCAATAAGGGTTTTTTTTCCCCCTGTGGATTGTACTAATTTGTTTTTTAGGGTCCTGGTTAAATAAAGAGCTTATGTTCATAAAATTATAGATTCTGTTTTCAAATAGTTTATTTATTAGGTAGTTCTAACACAGTCCATATATATGAGATCTGAATCCCCAACATTTCCAGTTTAAAGCATCTATAGGAGAAAGATCAGGAAATAATGCTACCTGAGCATCTGGAAACCTGTTTCCAACTAAACCAGATAATCGTTTCTAAAATTAGGGGTGCAAAATTTGTACAGTTCTCTGTGTTTTATACTGCAATTTCCACAATTTCTCCGCATGGACTATACTGTTTAGGGATGGTGGAAATTGCAGTCCCAACATTTCTGGACTATACAATTCACAATCACAGTGGTACTGTTCATGCATAAAACACAAACATTAGCAGAGCAGTGACTACTGGAAGGAAAAGGCTGTGGGCAAAGTAGCAGCAACTGCAACAGCAAGGAAAAGCACATTAATTTCTTATGTGGTGTGGTAGGCTCCTAGCTCCACATAGTTGTGTCTGCAGTTCCTGGTTCCGGGATGTGTCTTCAGAACTGGGGTGTTCTCAAAAGACTAGTTTGCAAAATGGTATTTGCTATGAGACACAAAACATCCTTGATCCAATATCCAAACAAAAAACTAGACATGGGATGAGGCTATTTAGAGTCTGCTTTCTCCTTGCAAAAGTGATTAGCAATGACTTTATCTGCCTTCAACATGAAACTTGGGCAAGGGGTATTTTAGTGTAATGAATTGTTAGATGAGTACTGCATGCCAACAGAACCCCATCCAGTGTTTCAGAAATGTTTTGATTTTCCTCTTGATTTTGGCAGCTCCATGTGTTCCATTTTTTAAAACTTTTTGCTGTACATTTCTGATTTTTTCATAGTGTGAATCTTGTATTGATATTACTTTCATTCTAGATTTGTTACGTTTTGTGCGTGGCACTGAAACTATGTAGAAGGGTGTGTTGCAAATTTATCAACTAAATAAATAGGCATGAATTTCTGTCTGTTCTTTTTCAAATTAACATCCGTGTGTTTTAGCTAGGTGTAAAATTATTCTCACATATGATTAAATTGTCTGCTGAGTGACCCAGAATGTTGAAAACTGATGTCATCTAACCAATTAGCAGGTTTACTCATAATATAGCTAAGGAAAGAACATAAAACTTTTTAATAGGGATGGCAAGAATGTTAGCTTCTATTGGATTCCCTGCAGAGAACACACAGAGAGAGTTAACTTGTTTGCAAGATAAAGCTAACCTCCTTTGATATATAGAGAAAAAAAATTAAAGATAAATATCTATTTGTGTTTGTCTTCTCAGCTTCAAATATCCTTGGAAAAAATTCTGCAGGTTGTATCATTTATCAGTGAAGTCTCCTAATTACTTAGATCCTAAATCATTAATATATTTTCAGGTTTGCTCCACTTCAAGACCATTTAGCTATTTATTCCTATATTACTCTCAGTTATCCAGATAGTTGTCTGAAATCTAGACCACATTTTCAATGGACAAATGGAACTAGTGGTGGATTCAAGTATTTGAGAAATTTATGTTCCAAACCGGGATTACACTATAACGAGAATTGCAAAAAGTAAGGGGCCTGATTATTGCTTCAAATAGCACCTGGCAGTTGATACCCCAATGCAACTTTTCCCAAACCTTTTTACCCAGAAAGAATTATTGACATAGGTCTTAGTACATCGGGAACTCCTCCATTAACTATTATATCTATATCTCTTACAATTTCTTTTGGAACCTTTAGCAATGTTTTTAAGAATCCAGGAGTTTTGGGAACATTGGCTGAGACCTTTCTCCAACAGCTGAAGCTAACCGAAGGTTATCAGTCTTCTTCTCCAAGGGATAGTGCTTTGCATTCTACATAATTATCTACTTTGTTCTTTCTTTTATCTTCAGTACTATTTGTTGTGTCTTCTATTTATTCTTTGACCTGACTTTCTTTTTCTTCCTATGTTCTTCCTCCTATTTTGCTTTCATCCTTCCTTACCCCTTGCCTGCAAACCCTGCTCCTTTGCTTTAGTTGTTTCCAAATGCATCTCAGACCAGCTTTTATTTTTTTTCTCTACTTCAGGTTTTCATGGGAATTCTTCTTTTGCTTAGGCTCAGTTCCATTTTTCTTTATTAGCTGAAGCTAATGTCCAAAGGGTAACAAAAAAGAAACTGACACAGTTTTCCAGCTGCAGATATCTTTATTTTTAAAAAATGGCTCAGGAAAATCTCAGCAGTTTATTCAAAGAGAAGCCTTCAGATCTAGGCTGTAATTCTGACACCTTTTAGTGGAATGTTCTTTGAAAGGAGATAATTATCAGAATGCAAATCTATGAGCAGGACTTTTCTTCTCAGGGGCATATGCAAAGTTTAACATCTTATTTCTTTTCAAGTTGCCTCCTAGAAGTTCTGTCAAGATCCATATGTTCTTTAACAACATCCATATTTCTATCAGTCGTAATACATCTCAGGAAAAAAATATTCTCCTTCTTTAGATATTTTTAAGCAGCATTTGAAGTGAACCTATCAGGGATACTATTCATTCATTCATTTCAGACAATTATATCCCCTTTCTTTAAGCACAGACCTAAGATGGCTACAACAGAACAGAAAATGTACAGTACAAAAGTTAGAATAACCCATACAATCCTAAATATTTGAAACAAGAACACAGTTAAAATCATATAAACATTAAAGCCAAGATAAAAACCCAGAGGCCTTGCCAATTGTCCCAACGAAGCCTATGAATCAGCTCCCTACAACTTCTTTGGTGTAATTAAATGCTTTCTCGAAAAGGAATGTCTTCACCCCCTTCCATAATGCCATTAAAGAAGGGACTGTTCTTAACTCTTCAAGCAATGTTTTCCACAACATAAGGGCCACCCCTGAAAATGAGCCCTCCCTGGTCCTCTTAAGTTGCATGACAGAAAGTCCCTTGGTCAATACCAAGGTCTCCCCACTGGACCTTGATTGTCTTCCAGGTTTTTTTACAATAGGACACAGTGTCTCAAGTAGCCTAGACCAAAGCCTGTACTGCAGAAGGTTGGACTAGATCTCTTCCAACTCTTTTCTATTAGTCTGTGATCTATTCGTGAACAATAGTCGGCAGAACCTGTCTGAAATGGCACATCCGCTGGCTCATGAAAACAGTGGGTGGAAATAAAACATAGAACATCACTAAATCCAGAATAATCCAGTTGCATTTTGTGATTGCCACTGTTTTTGTGTGCCTTTGAGTTGTTTCAACTTATGGCAACTCTAAACTGACTCAACCACAGTGTTTTCTAGGCAACATTTCTTCAGACGAGGTTTCCATTTTTCTTTCCTCTGTGAATAAAACAGTGTGACTTGTCTAAAATTATCCAGCAGGTTTCACAACTGATCAGGAATTCATACTCTGGTCTCCAAAGTCATAATCTAATGCTTAAACCACTGCACCACACAAATCGTATTAATGTCCGTGTGAAAAGTTAATGATGACAAAGTTAATTTCCGTTGGTTTCAGTTGGATCCAACCTACTCTCAGCATATCTGTCTTAGCCTTGAATTGCAAAATTCACAAAGTTTTTTTCATGGATGACATTAATTTCAGACATTAAAAGCTAAGTTATGTATCCATTAGTATTATTGGCTTCATCAGTTGTATGAATTGTCTTTGACTTTTGTGAAAAAAGGCATGCAAAAAGAAGAAAGTTGTATGAAAAGTAATGATGTTAATCCTTGGAGTATCAATATATAGCTGAAGGGATTTGTTTACTCACAGTTTTCCCACTTTCAAGGGGGTCCTGAGCCCCCAGTAAATGTGGAGGTCTGACTGCAGTGTCTTCTCTTTGTACATTAACATTACACATAGGAACATATTTTCATTGAATAAGCTCACATTCCCTATTTTTCAAGTACATTTGCTTCTTCTTACTCCCTACCTTTTCTTTCAGAAAGCAATTATATTGAAATCCTCCTGAACACACTTTTCGAAAGGTTGAACTAAAAAAAATATTCACCCCAAGACGCGTTAACGATTTCTGAAATCTGTGGCTTAAAAAAATTATTCATTAAAACACCAGACCTTAAACGAAACCACTATTAAGTCTGCAGCATCAAAGACGCTGTTTTATTTTGAGCCACCTAAGCAGCATCCTGACAGACGTGACACCAAAGCCAAGGACACATAGGAAGAAGAACTTAATCTTTATGTATTTGTGCAAAAGCTGTTGCGTAAAGCCCTGCTTCTAAAAAGTCAACCATGTGTTGTAGAGAGACAGTGTCTGGGCTATATTAACATCATAAATATCAGAATGCAAATCACGTCAAGTGCTTCAGGAAGGGAAAAAAACCTGAATGCTTCTGTGACTCTTAGTTCTCACATAACCTGATTTTCATATACACAGGCAATTACTGTTTTTGTTCACCTCACTTTAAGCTGTTTCCAGATTCATTGGAATAACTAAATTAGGCACTGTTTTTAGAGACTGAATTTTAATTAAATATGGTACATTTATTCCTCTCTACCTGGCATCTCCACTTAGAATTATTACTGATAGAGGCATCCTTTAGGGGTGAAGAGCCAAATTGTATTTGGTTGTTGATGAATTCAAAGACATAGCTTTTAGTATGCAAAGGGATCATGTAGCATCTGAGAGACTGATTGAGAAAACAAAGTTGGTGGCATAAACTTTTGTAGACTTGCATCTGAAGAACTAGTATATGAAAGTATATGCTGCCATCTCTGTTCTCTCAGTTTTTAATATGTTTTAATATGCTACAAGATTTCTTTGCTGGCTGTTGATAGTTATAGTTCTGGGACAAGTACAGGAAGTCCCCAAGTAATGAACAAGATTCTGTAGGTTTGTTCTTAAGTTGAATTTGTATGTAAGTCAAAACAGGTACATTTTTAAGTATAACTCCAGCCAAAATATATATTCTTTAGCATTGGGTAGCATAGGAAAGAGTTAACCCTGTGGTGTTTGCTTTGCCCCTGTTTAGAAGACTTCACCTCACTTTTTGTACCTGTGACTTGTGGAAACAATGAATGGTGGGAAATCTTCAGTTGAGACACAGTTTTCTCCATGAAAACTCTTTCAGGGGTAAATATCCCTTTCTAGGGGTAGGTTTCATCCTTGTTTGTAACTATGAGTTGTTTGAAAATCAGATATTTGTAACTTGGGGACTGCCTGTAAATGGCAATAGAGCCCTGCTAAGCCAATGGAAAGTTATCCATCTCTGAATCTCACTGCTGTCTTATATGTCCCCAGATGTATTTTGAGTCCATGATAAAAGAGCCTAGGCCTATCCTAGCCCGCCAAAAGAGCGCGATGACCCCAAAGGCTTTTGCAGCGGCGCTGGAACCCTTGGAAGTCCCCGGAGGATCTCTGTCAGATCTGGTCGCCAGATGGGATAGTGTGCTCTCTAGGGCCATTGATCAGATCGCCCCAAAGGCGCCTTCGCCCAAGGAAAACCTGCTCTCCATGGTTTACAACACACCTGAAGCAGATAAAACATCGGAGGAAGCAACTCGAGTGTTCCTGGCGACGAAAGCCGAGCGTGGAAACCAGAGCCGCCTATAGAGCCCAGCACAGGCTATATGAACTCGAGATCAAAAAGGCGAAGAGATCCCATAACGCAGCCCAGATTTCTGCTGCGGGCTTCCACTCGGCGCAGATTTTCAAAGTTGTCCGGAGTCTCCTCGCCCCCCCACAAAGGGAACCTAACAACTCGGCGTTAACAGCTGACGACTTCCAAAGACACTTCATTGGAAAATCGCGGCCCTTCGGAAGGACTTACCATCGATCCTCGATTTAAGACGGCCTGAGGTCCCAGCTCCCCATCCGGGCAACCGGACAGCGTCTCTCAGAGTTCAGCCCCTAACAACGGAGGAGGTGAGAAAGCTGGTGACCGGGCGAGAGCGACGACCTGCCCAACGGATCCCTGCCCATCACATCTAATCAAGTCCAATACTGACATCTTGTCCGGTGCTCTGAGGGACCTGGTGAATCTCTCTTGAAACAAGTGCCTTTCCCGGACTCCCCGAAAGAGGCGAGAGTCACCCCCCTCTTGAAAAAGACATCGCTTGACCCCGAGGTTCCTGCTAACTACCGCCCGGTTGCCAACTTACCCTTCCTGGGCAAGCTCCTTGAACGAGCAGTAGAAAGCCAAATTCGGGTCTTCTTGGATCAATCCGGGGGGCTTGGACCCGTCCCAGTCGGGCTTCCGCGGGCCACGGAGTGGAGTCCGTCTCGTGGCAATCACTGATGACATCCGTCGACAACTGATCAGGGAGGCTCGGCAATCCTAGTCCTCTTGGACCTTACGGCGGCCTTTGATACCGTCGACCACGACCTGCTTCTCCATCGCCTGGCGGCCTCCGGGATCCAAGACAGAGCTCTGGCCTGGCTGGAATCGTTCCTGCGAGCGGCCTCGCAGGGGGTCGAGTGGCAGGGTCAAGTCTCTTTGAAAAACGAATTGGAGTGTGGAGTCCCTCAGGGTGCCATTCTATCTCCCACCCTCTTTAATATCTACATCCAGCCCCTGGCTAATATTGCTAGGAGCCATGGGTTCTCCTGCTACCAATACGCAGACGACACGCAGCTGCTCTTGAAGCTTGACCCAGGGTCATCATCAGTACCGGACAGTTTCAGCCTAGGATTGAGGGCGGTGACGAGCTGGCTCAGGGCATATAGACTCAAGATCAACCCGGCTAAACGGAGATCCTCTGGCCGGGTCGTCCCGCCCCCCCGCCCACCACTTCCACTCGTCGAGGGCGAGTCCCTGGCTCCAGCCCCGGCGGTGACATGCCTGGGAGTGATCCTAGACTAAAATCTCACGATGGAGGCCCAGATCCAGGCGGCAGCGACGGGCGCCTTTTTCCATCTCCGTAGGGCCCGCCGGCTGGCTCCCTACCTTCCACCAGAGGCCTTGAGAACAGTGGTCCATGCCACTGTCGTCTCACGCCCGACTACTGCAACGCCCTATATGTGGGCCTCCCAGACAACAACTAAGAGGCTGAAACGTATCCATAACGCCGCAGCCAGACTCATTACTGGGTCATCAGTGAGGGATCACATTTCCCCCATTCTTAAAGAACTTCACTGGCTGCCCCTAGAGCTCAGAGCCCTTTACAAACTCCTGGTGCTCACCTTTAAAGCCCGGCACAACATTGGGCCTTCCTATCTGAGTGACCGGCTGACGGCCCAATGCAGCGAGAGGCCAGCACGCTCCATCAACGGTGACCGCCTGACTACCCCTGGAGTGCGGGAGGCTAGACTGGCGGAAACTCGGCGGAGAGCCTTCTCCGTCGCGGCCCCTTCGACTTGGAACTCACTGCCGCCCACCCTCAGAGCCTCTCCGACTCTATCCGGATTCCGGCCAGCCTTGAAGACCTGGCTCTTCCGCCTAGCGTTCGGGACTGGCTCGGTACCTGGACTACCTGAGCCACCCCTCCTGTTCATATTCCATGTTTTTAAACTGTTGTACATTGTTCACCCTAGGGTTTTAACTGTTGTAAGTCGCCCGGAGCACCGCCGGTGGAGGGCGACTCACAAATATTAAAGTATTATTATTATTATTATTATTATAAAATAACATGTTCTGTGACAGCCTATCACAACCTGAGTGCTTGCAGAAAAGGCGTACAAATAATTTTCTGATCTTCAGTGAGAAAAGATTACGGTAGTATCCAAGCCATTGCATTTAGAAAATCATCAAACAAGATTTTTCACAATAAGGAACATTTTAAAAATAATATAATGTATAGTTTTTGCAGAAATGTGAAAGTCATTTGAATTTGTTTAAAACCAAATTGCTTGGAAAATATTTTTTTCACAGAATATTAAAAGTGAAAAGAGTAGTGTTAACTTTAAAATGTTAACAGATGTTTGTAATCTTGCCAAACAAGCAGCATGTAGTGTTCCAGCCTAGTAGCTCGGGCCAGAACCCAGGTGTGCCCAGGCAAATGCCAGTGGGGCAAGGGCAAGGTGGGGCTGGACTAGATGACCCGGGGCAGTGTGATGAGGAAGTCTGCACAGATGACTCTTCTAACGAGAGGTTGCAATGGGATACCAGCTGGATGGAAGGTTACCAGTCTCCTGAAGAATGTATGGAGGAGGATGACTGTGATTATGAGAGACCGGGAGGTTTCGGTTCTCAGGATAGAATCCCGACTCCCTTTTCTCCCGAGCCTCTGGGAGAAAGGGAGATAACCGGTTCCCATTCAGATAGCGAGGCAGCTGAGGGAAATAATGAGCAGCTGTTTGATAGATGGAGAAGTTTCAGTGAGACGAGACAAACTTGGAGCCGGAAAAGGGGGGTACAGTGGAGGCCGAGGGACTGAAGACTATAATAGTCTAGGTGTGTAGAATTGATCCTAGATCTGAAGCCACGTTTAGTATAGATCGCGTCTTTGTGCCAAGTTCCTGGGCACCGATTGGAATTGGTGCAGAGTCAAGTCTTTTCTACCGCCGTTGTGGTCTTTTGCCAAGAAACCTGTTCGGCCGCCGGAGCAGCTTGCCTTTTGAAACTTTGCCTTGCTTTTGGAGACATTGTCTCTTGAAACTGCCTTTCTGGCTGGGATCTATTATCTTTTGGACTATCAATTTTGGAACCTATTATTGGACTATCTTTGGACTATCTATTTCTTGAACTATTCTATTTTTCATTTTTAATAAAGTTTGTTGATTGCAGCAGCCTGTATTTGTGTGATCTAGGGGAGAGTGGTTTGGTTCTGAGTCGCAACACAGCACAAACCAGGTTTGGCACCCACCCCAATCTCTTTCTTGCAAAGTTATCCATCTCTGAATCTCACTGCTGTCTTATATGTCCCCAGATGTATTTTGAGTCCATGATAAAATAACATGTTCTGTGACAGCCTATCACAACCTGAGTGCTTGCAGAAAAGGCGTACAAATAATTTTCTGATCTTCAGTGAGAAAAGATTACGGTAGTATCCAAGCCATTGCATTTAGAAAATCATCAAACAAGATTTTTCACAATAAGGAACATTTTAAAAAAAATAATATAATGTATAGTTTTTGCAGAAATGTGAAAGTCATTTGAATTTGTTTAAAACCAAATTGCTTGGAAAATATTTTTTCACAGAATATTAAAAGTGAAAAGAGTAGTGTTAACTTTAAAATGTTAACAGATGTTTGTAATCTTGCCAAACAAGCAGCATGTAGTGTTCCAGCCTAGTAGCTCGGGCCAGAACCCAGGTGTGCCCAGGCAAATGCCAGTGGGGCAAGGGCAAGGTGGGGCTGGACTAGATGACCCGGGGCAGTGTGATGAGGAAGTCTGCACAGATGACTCTTCTAACGAGAGGTTGCAATGGGATACCAGCTGGATGGAAGGTTACCAGTCTCCTGAAGAATGTATGGAGGAGGATGACTGTGATTATGAGAGACCGGGAGGTTTCGGTTCTCAGGATAGAATCCCGACTCCCTTTTCTCCCGAGCCTCTGGGAGAAAGGGAGATAACCGGTTCCCATTCAGATAGCGAGGCAGCTGAGGGAAATAATGAGCAGCTGTTTGATAGATGGAGAAGTTTCAGTGAGACGAGACAAACTTGGAGCCGGAAAAGGGGGGTACAGTGGAGGCCGAGGGACTGAAGACTATAATAGTCTAGGTGTGTAGAATTGATCCTAGATCTGAAGCCACGTTTAGTATAGATCGCGTCTTTGTGCCAAGTTCCTGGGCACCGATTGGAATTGGTGCAGAGTCAAGTCTTTTCTACCGCCGTTGTGGTCTTTTGCCAAGAAACCTGTTCGGCCGCCGGAGCAGCTTGCCTTTTGAAACTTTGCCTTGCTTTGGAGACATTGTCTCTTGAAACTGCCTTTCTGGCTGGGATCTATTATCTTTTGGACTATCAATTTTGGAACCTATTATTGGACTATCTTTGGACTATCTATTTCTTGAACTATTCTATTTTTCATTTTTAATAAAGTTTGTTGATTGCAGCAGCCTGTATTTGTGTGATCTAGGGGAGAGTGGTTTGGTTCTGAGTCGCAACACAGCACAAACCAGGTTTGGCACCCACCCCAATCTCTTTCTTGCACTGGCCAGCGAATACAACATGTAGTGACATCAGTGATGCAGTAGGGGGAGGGGGGAATTGTCCCCTCCTTTTCCCTCTCTCTTTGCCAGTTGTTCATCACTCCAGTTGATATCATTCCAGATGATAAGTAACCAGCACAGCTCATGTTGCACCCTCTGGCTGCCACAAGGAGAACATGATAATGGGGAGTGCCAACCCATGTCACTGGGCTGTCTAGAGAACACATGATATAGCCTTGTTACCAGTTGCACCTGGTTCTATCTTGGAAGCAGCACAACTGTTTTCCCATGGTTTTCTCTGGATCCTGGAGGAGAATTTGGAACAACCTGTAACTTTGGTTAATGTGGTTCAAGATCACGTTAAGCTTCTTTGGACTGCATTCACCCAGATCCGCTCTGTGTGTTGTTTAGCTGCCATGGAGCTGATTGACTGGCTCTTGGTCCTAGTCCCAGCCACTATGTGTTCAGGACTTACTAGAGTCATCATTCAAAATATCTGGGGGAAATTAATTTTAGTAAGTCTAAATTTATATTTTCTTAATGTTATTTCAAAGTAACAAAAAATAGAACTACAAAAAATATGTTTTGGGAGATCAATTTAATAGCAGATTGCCTTAAATATCAGACTATTACTTCACCTATCTCTTAACCATGTTTAATTTATGTTGCCTCTTTTGACCATAACGATCCTATGCACAGCACAATTAGTATTATTTATCAACAAAATCCTATTTAATGGACACAACAAGAAAGAAATGTCTGCAATTCTGTTTGCACCATTATATTTCAAGTGTTTCCCGACAACTCAATATTTTGTTCTTGAGGTATGGAGCACAAGTGTCATTTCTGAGGGGAAAGAAAGTTTGTGCTCATGCTTATTCCTTTCTTAAGCAAGAGGGTAAGAGCATCCAAAATATGAATTTGGGATAGCATTTATTCAAAATGAATAAGTCCCTGTTATTTAAAATGCTTAACTCGTTTCTCCTATAGGTATATTACTAAACAAAAGGAGAGGGGTTTAGTGCCTATTTTATTTGACAGATTAGGGACCAGGGAACTGTAAAGAAGTAGAAATGATTGAAATGTGGAACCCATATGTTCTTTGCACAAATCCTGTATTATAAGATCAAATACTATACTGTTTGAGGTATAAGATGTGAAACATACCTCAAAGGATTTCTACAGTATACTGTACAGTCCACAAGATGGTGCTGAGTCAAAACTACTGAGATAAAACACTTGTGTTCTGTGTCTCAGTATTGAAGATTAAGATTATGGTGTTTCCCTAAAATACATACCCATGTGCACATACTTCTCCTGTGAGCAAGTGTGAACACTGAAGCTTCATTGACAGTAGTCATACAGTTGTGAGAGAGTCCCATGTGGTCTAGTGGTTTGAATGTTCGACTTAGGATGCCAGAAGACTCAGCCATGGTAACCCATCTTGCCTCCTGAGATTCCATCAGCTCAGGGCCCCTCTTGCTGTGTTTAAAATAATTGTAATGTTGTAATGTTAATTGTTGTTTTTTTCAGTTTGTTTTTTTTCCAGTTTGTTGTAAGCCGCTCCGGCAATATTGTTATATGTACACTGTAAGCCACTCTGGCAGTATTGTTGTTTGCTGTAAGCCACTCTGAGTCCCCTTCGGGGTTGAGAAGGGTGGCATATAAAAATAGAAATAAATAAATAAATAAACCCACTGGGCAGCCTTGGGCAAATCACACTTTCTCAACATCAGAAGAAGGCAATGTCAAACCTCTTCTGAACAAGTCTTGGTAAGAGGAGCTTGTGATAGGTTTGCAGTAGATTCACCATAAATCAGAAGCATTTTAAAGACACACAGCAATGAACATACTTCTTCTCCCTGCAATATTAGATATTTATTTAAGGCATTTGGGTTTATGTCTAAGAGCTGTTATGATTGTGATTGCTAAATTTCATTTAGGCTATTTCCTTTAGAAATTGCTTGCAAAATGGCATTTGCTTTTTCACTGCATATCAAGGCCATCACATATTATATGTACCATTCAGAGCAAAACAGCATAGTGTAGAAATATCAGAGCATGGAAAGATGTTTTTCAGATGATTGAATGTAAGGACATGCTGAAGCCATCCATAACTGAGCAGCAGTAGAATGATGCACTGGGACCCATGCCAATACATTTATTCTTCTTAAAAGTCAATGCCCATGCTCTGAAAATTCTGCAAGATAGCACTCTACAAAGATAGAGGCATATTTGACCTAGTTCTCATGAACAAGCAAATAAGGTAAACCTATGCCTCAGCATTAATAGTTCAGACCCATAGATACGACCTGTGAATTAATTATTTTTATGTACTCTCTGGGACTCTAGATTTATATAGTCACTCTAAATGCACATGCATAATTATATAAGGTTTAAAAGCTTCTTTGAACATTGTTGAAAAACCTAATTAGTATTACTATTATTATTAATTTGGATACTACCATCATCTCCCCAAAGGGACTCGGGGTGGCTCACAAAAAAAACACTCAATAGTGCAACAACACACAAAATACAGCAAGGTACATGAAGATATAAATCAATAACAAGGTAAGTTTACATAAAAATTTGCATTAAAAACATGTAAAACCCCAACGGATTTAAAAATTCAATAAAATGCAGCAAAGGCTGTGGATATAAGAAGGCTATATACAATATTAGTCCCATAAAGTGCTAACGTGAAATAATCACTAGGTTCTTTAGTTTAATAATTGAGGTACTAATCATGGTCAAGGGCTTGTTTAAAAAGCCATGTTTTCAGATGTGTCTGGAAAACTTGGAGAGTGGGGGCTAGCCTGATTTCTCTAGGGAGGGCATTCCAAAGTTGGGGAGCCACAACAGAGAAGGCCCTTTCTCTTATCCTCACCAACCGCGCTTGAAACAGAGGTGGGACTGGGAGAAGGGCCTCCCTGACAGGTCTTAAAGGCCTGTGCCGATTCATAGATGGAGATGCGGTGTCGAAAATAGGTTGGACCCAAACCATATAGGGCTTTGTAGGTAATAACCTGCACTTTGAATTGCGCCCAGAAACCTGTTGGCAGCCTGGAGAGGGCCTTCTCTCTGTTCCATCACCCTCTCAAGCTCTTTTCAATGGAGCAAGGGAGATGGCTTTTTGATGGCTATTCCCAGACTGTGAAACTCCCTTCCTAATGTGACCAAAATGGCCCCATCTCTGGTTGCTTTTACAAGCAGGTGAAAACATATCTCTGCCATTTGGCATTTATAGAATGATGAGAGAGGGACTGCTCGGTATGCTGTGAGTGGGAGTCTGGGGTGGTTTAAAATTTTTAAATATATTTTAGTATTTTATTTATAGTGATACAAAGGGTACATTTTTTAAAAATGATACTCATATTTTAATGCATTTTCATTATTTTAATTTGCATTTTTTACATATGGGGAGAAAGGTGGGATAAAAATAAAGTAAATACTTAAATAAATTTAAAAATCAGACTTGCAATGCATTAGCTGAACTGTGATTAGAATCACAGAACCATATAAAAAGCAAAAAGATGTTTAATTTGAATACTACTTGCTTTCCATTGTGACAAAAATGCTTTCCCTCATCAAAAAATTCAGTACAGCAATTGAATTTATTAAAATGTACCAGTAGTTTTCGCATATACAATTGGTGCACAGTGGTGTACCACAGCTCTCAGCGTCACAGTGGTGATGTACTTGATCTGTATTAGAACAGTCTTTCACAACCAATTTTGGATCAGTGCAGTTTTCTCATGACAGATTCTAAGATCTCACAAAGACTGAAAAACCTCTGATAATAAAGAATGTCCTGTGAAAACTGAACCATTACTATTTCTGGGTTATAGTTTCTTTGCACGTCATTCCAATTATAAACCACTTGTGCCTCAAGAGACAGATTTTGAGTCAGAAATAGCAGTGTAATAGCATCTTTTTTTCCTCTTTTTTTTCTTTTTCGCTGTAAGCCAGAATACTAATCATGTTTGCTTTCATAAATCTGGATTTAACAATGTATAAAAAATTGATTGATGTCAGCATTTCCTCTTAGGTTATAGAACAATATATAATTATCTCCTGTTTAAGGTTGTAAGAACTATATCATAAGAGAGAGAGAAATAACACAGAGATACGTAAGATGGGGGTTGTCCTTGCATTAACACATTGGCTCTAATTCAGTTACCCTATTAGTAGGTATGCAAGGGATTAGGTATACATATTGCCCTTGGGGGTTCTTTTTGGGGATGTTGTTTTGTTGTTGGTTGTTAAACAGCAGCTACCTCAGAATACACTACAGGGAAATGTTTAAGCAAAATAGGAGTTCAGTCAATATATGCCAAATGTATACAAGTACAACCTAGGTGAAGACATGCTTTCTGGATAAGATATTGAGAACTATGTAATTATTTCAAACTAAATAATATGGTATGATCCCCATCTCCACAGAACCAATCTTTTTTTAATGAATATTTCTTTTATTATTTCAAAGTTTATAACATCCATACAAACATATACATAAAAACACAGTGCCCTGTGCATGTGACCCTCCCCCCTCACAACCATCCACACCCCTCCACCCCTGCTGAGGGGTGCATCTTTTTCTTCTTTCTCTTCTGCAAGCTTTCCGGACATTTACATTTCATTACATCTTAAACAACAACTCAAACTTATTTCTAATGGTTTGATCCCGGGTTCTCCAAACAATATATCCTCTCACCCTATCCCATCGTCCCAACAGCTCTCGCAATTTATCCTCCTGTAGCTGATTCACCCTCTTTTCCATAATTTCAAATTGAATGTGTTCTACCAAGTACCACAGCCAGTTCTCGATTGTCCATTTAAGTAGAGTCCTTCCAGCCTAGAACCACCACCACCTGGGCACTTTCTATCATTGCTGCCTTCGTTTCCGAGTGATCCCCCATCTTGTTCTTTTTTACCAACACAGCCATCTCTTTTCTGATGGTCCAAGTTATATTCAATACTCTGTTGATCTCCCCTTCTACCTCTTTCCAGAATCTTTGGACCACCTCACATTCCCATAATAGGTGCATATACACTCCTTTGTCTCGGCAGCCGTGCCAGCACCGAGTGCCCACATTTTGAGAAAGATAGGTCAATTGGGGCGGGTGCGGTACCACTTGTGCAGTATTTTCCTCCTTGTCTCCCTGACTCTTACATTTTTGAGTTTTACAATATCTCCCACTATCCTCTCCATCTCTACTCCTGAGACCTGCAACTCCCTCTACCACATTGTGGTTAACTCTTCTACTGTACTCCCTCCTAATGATATTAATATTTTGTATATCCTTCCGACCTGGACCCTTTTCCCTTCCTTCTTTTCCCTGATTATCTTCTCGAATTCCATGTCCTCTCTTTGCAAGGCCTCTCTCACCTCCCTCTGCCTAAGGTACTCACATATCGCCCTGATCTGCAACCACCGCCTTCCTCCCAGCCAATTATCCAGCCTCTCTCTCCTGATTTTGCCCCCTTCGTCCACTAGTTGCTCCAGTCTCGTGACCCCCTTCTCTCTGTTCCCTTATTGTTCTGCTCAGGTTTTCCTCCCTCTCGGGGTTCATAATCTCCAGGGAGGCTACTTTTGAGACTCCCAGCGCTATCTTCCTTTGCCAAGATCTCCACACTCCCACCGTGGCCCTCATTGGTCCCATCAATTTCTCCACTTCACTTTTTTCCATCTCCTAAATATCAGTTCCTCTCTTCCCACTACGTTCGCTTCTTTTTCCAGTGCTACCCATCTCTTGTCGTCCTCCTGCAGCTCCATCAATCTCTCAATTTGAAAGGCATTTCCATACAGTTCTAAGCTAGGGATTCCCCATCCTCCCTCCGTTTCGTTTGCTATCCTCCATTTTTTCCTTATCCTTGGTTTCTTTCCTCCCTCCACCCAATAATTCAATTTCCTATCCCATTCTTTTATCTTTTTCCCTGGGAGGACCCCTGGCAAGGCCTGGGCTAGGTATAAAAATTTTGGCAAGATCATCATTTTAATTGCTCTTATTTTTGCCATTCTTCTCAGGCTTTTCTGTTTCCAGCCTTTCATCTGTTTCAACACTTTTTCCAGATCTTTCCATAGTTTGCTTCTGTTATCCTCTCTATGTTCTTATATATCCAGACCCCCAGATATTTCATTCTTTTTACCCCTAATTTTAACCCTGATACTTTCCTTACCTCTAACTGTTCCCTCGGACCTATAACTGTTCTCCATATTCACCTGAAGCCCCGATTGTTCCTCAAACTCTCGCAGTTTCCTTCATTACTTTTACCATTTTCAATGGGGTCTGGGTTAATAATATTGCGTCGTCCGCAAACAAATTCACCTTCACCTCTATCTCCCCTATCCTATACCCTTCCCACGTGCTGGCTGCCCTGATCTTGTTCGCTAGTGTTTCTATCGCCATTACGAAAAGCATTGGAGATAAGGGGCATCCCTGCTTAGTCCCGTTCCGTATTCTGATATTCTCCGTCCTGTTCCCATTCACTCGTATGTATGCCTGGCTCCCCATATATATACTCCTAATCACTTCACAAAACCTCTCTCCTAAATTTAGTGCCTTACACACCTCATACAGGTAGCTATGGTTTACTTTATCAAATGCCTTATAGACATCTAGTTTTAATATTCCCAGCTTCCTCTTGGCTGCAGTAGCATGGTGTAACACATTCATTACGTTCCTAATCAGTTCACTGATCCGTCTTCCTTTCACAAAACCAAATTGATCCCCCATTATAATTTTTTGGAATTATTCCCTCCAGCCTATTCGCCAATACCTTTACAAAGATTTTGTAATCTTGGTTTGCTAAGCTTATGGGACGGTAGGACTCGGGTTCGTCTCATCACGATCTACTTTTGGTATAGTTACAATCTCCGATAACTTCCATGTCTGTGGGATGACCTGCTCCGTCAAGACCTTATTAAATAGCTCTGTCAGAAATGGTAACAAATCATTTAGATATGTTTTGTAAAATTCTCCTGAGTACCCATCTGGACCCGGCGCCTTTACCATCTTCAGTTGCTTAATAACCCTCTCCACCTCTTCTTGCCTGATCTCTGCATTTAAATAGTTTTTGTCCTCTTCATTTACCCTTTGCCCAACCTCTATTGGTATCCCGCTCACCTCTTCCTGTTTATATCGTGGTGGTGGCCACCACCATACTCTTATCAATCTTGGGTCATCACCCCATGCACTGCCAGCAAATTTCTGCAGGATGCTATTACATGCAGCTACTTTGTGCTTGGTGTTAATACAGTGTTTCCTAAATGTTAGTGTTTGATCTAAGGTGACACCGAGATATTTAGGATGGGAACAGTGTTCGAGCTCTTGGCCTTCCCAGGTAACTGTCAATTTCCTGTTGGCTTCACAGTTACATGGGTGGAAAGCACACACTTGTGTCTTGGCAGGTTTAGGCTTCAGGTGGTTATCTTTGTAGTTGCTGGAGAGATCTTTCAGGGCATTAGTAAGTTGGTTTTCAACTGTTTCAAAGTCTTTTCTTGTGGTGTTAGGCCAAGGTTATCAGCATATATAAAGCACTTTCTGAGTGGTAGCTGTGGCTGATCTTTAATAAAGATGTTAAACAAGGTCAGTGCAAGTATGCTACCTTGGGGTAAGGTAAGCCATTCTTTGCCTCCTCCATCCAGTTTTCCTGCCTTGAAACTCCACATAGAAGCTGCAGTTTTCTAGGAGGGTCCTGAGAGTTTTTGTAAAAACATTTTTTCTATGTTACACCATGCAACATTTGTCATGTTGCATCTGACAAAACTGCCCTGTCAGTTTAAGTGGTATCAGACTGCATTAATGCTGCAGTGTGGATCACCCTTGATCATTCAACATCATGTAGTATTTGTTTGTTCCATACTGGACCACATGCTTAATGTGCAAAAGATCACATCTTAATCCCTAAAGCTTCCTAGTTTGACTAGAATTTTGCTTCCAATTCTTTGTGAGCTCATGGACCAGCCCACGCCAGAGCTCCCTGTTATAACCTCAAAAATAAATCTGAGTCAAATTAGACTATAGCAAGAAAATGTAAATAAAATGTAAATTCATAAAAAATAAATGAAAAGATCTAGGACAAGCATTAAAAGAGCAAAACACAGGAATTCACAGCAGCTCAGCTCAATCATCCTGTACAAAAGCATTGAATACCCACACATATGAGCATATTTACACTTTCTCCTGCACAAAGAGGTAAACTAACTAGAAACCTGCTATTAAATATAGTTTCCTGTTATGAAGAGGTGCTTCTTTTAGGTTCTCTTGTGATGCACTAAGCTTTTACCTTTCACCTCTCTAGTGAAAAAAGGCAAAGATTCATTTTATTATAAGAGTTAAGGTACAATGCTCACATTGACTTGTGGATAAATTGATTTAGTTCTCAAACTTTTTTAACAGAGGCCTGGTTTGTGGTTCCTCAGACTGGGGAGGGGGGGGAGATACTATAGTTTGAAAAAACATGAATGAATTTTGTGTTAGTGCAAAAAAAAGCATGAAAGAACAATACAATATTTAAAACGAAGAACAATCTTTACCACCATAAACTTAACAGTATTCAGTGAGAAGTATGGACCTGCTTTTGGCTGATGAGATATTCAAGTTAATTAGGATTTTGTTGTGTGTCTTCAAGTTGTTTCAGACTTAGGGCTGGGTAAATGATCTTGGCGAGCCACATCTGGCCCATGTGGCTTTGATTGGGGACCATTAATTACTTATTTAAGTGATCCCTCGTAGCTCGAGTATGCTGGTCTTCTAACTGTAGTGTTTTGGTGGTGGGTCCATATGTGATCTGCATGTTCTCCCACAGTGATGACACAGATTTCCAGGTGGAAGGTGGTCCCAGTCAGGGTTGGCTTTTTTTAAATAGTTTTTATTGCACATAAAAAGGAAAACAAACAATATCATGCATTTACACCCCCCACCTCCCCGTGTCAAGCAGCTTGAACTCCGGGACATATCACCAGTCAGGGTTGGCTTGATGCTCACATTTCTCCCTTTTGCCCTCCATTCATGCCTCTTCAAATTCTGCAGCACTGCTGGTCACAGCTGACCTCCAGTTAGAGCGCACAAGGACCAGGGCTTCCCAGATTTTAGTGTCTATGCCAAAGTTTTTAAGGTTGGCTTTAAGCCTATCTTTAAATCTCTTTTCCTGTCCACCAACATTACATTTCCCATTCTTTAGTTGGGAGTATAGTAATTGCTTTGGGAGGCAGTAATCGAATATTGGGACAACATGGCCAGTCCAGGTGAATTGATAGCGTAGGAGCATCACTCCAGTACAGGTGGTATTCGCTTTTTCCAGCATGCTGACATTTGTCCACCTGTCTTCTAAAGATATTTGCAGGATTTTTCAGAGATGACACTGATGGAATCTTTCTAGGGATTGAGTGTGACATCTGTAGACAGCCCACGTTTCACAGGTATATAGCAGGGGTTGGGAGGACAAAAGCTTTATAAACAAATCCCAGCCAAATTTCCCGGTCCTCAAACACTCTCTGTTTCATTCAGAAAAATGCTTCACACACAGAGGGCAGGCTATGTTGTATTTCAGCTTCAATGTTGACTTTTGTGGAGAGGTATCTGCCAAGGTAGCAGAAATAGTCAACATTTTCTAACATCACAGCTTATCTCTACTATAGGGTAAGCCATGAAAGGGAAGCAGAAGTGGGAGTAAAATACCTGCAGACTGAGACACAAAACTTGTGCATATGTGGATTAAGTAACCCAGATATGAATCATTTGGATGCACATAAAGTCTTTATATAAAGGCAAAATAGCACTGTATCAAACCTACTTTTAAAAATGTCCATTTTTGCAACATAGGTGTTAAATGCATAGTGCTGTTAAACATTTCATATTCCTGTACTTCCCAATAGCAATATCTGCTTGCGGCTTACAAAATCGAGTTTAACTCCTACAATATAAGAATATAATAACATCTCTCTGAAAGCTATGCTAATGTAGCTGGAGTTTTCTCTTAGTTGTCCATGTGTATCATCCTTTGGGGTGGAAGAAACCTGCAGGAGGCCTATTATGATGAGGCAATTTCATTCTTAAAATGGTTAATTTATTTGTTGTTGTTTTAATAATTAAGCCAAGGGAAGAATGACTATAAAAAATCAGTTTCTGGAAAACAACAAAATGCAAAACAAAGCTTTACTTTCATAAAAGATAGGGAACTGTTTGTCAAATTGCCCATGACCTCAGACACACAAAGCCCTTGGGGATGTTTTACTGTTTTCATTATTGTATTGAGGCTGCACTGAGTTCACTGGTTGAATTATTTCCACATTGTAACCAAGAACAAGAGAGAAAAAGACCTTCTGCATAAAAATGTGTAATCAGTATGCTTGAATGGAAAAGTGTAGGAAATGGAGAGCTCATTATTAAATGAGCTTCCCTGCATATAAGTCATAAATGAAAGTTTGTATTTTCTTTATATGTGGATGTGACCTTCTGTGGTATTGTAAAGTAATACATCATTTTACTTCGTCTTCACTTTGATTACTGAGATACAGATAGAAATAAGTTTGTGACCCTTGTCCCCTTCTGGCCTTGTTTATCATTTGTGTGCCACCCTCTGTCCACAGAGAGAATTGCAAAGCAAAAGTGCTGAAGTATAGCATCTTGGGGAGGCTACACTTACAAATGTTTGTAAGCAAAGAAGGGACTATGAAAGTGTGAATAAGTTGAAAATGGGCCATTGTGTTA
Source organism: Anolis apletophallus (assembly GCA_030556195.1). Classification (NCBI taxonomy): domain Eukaryota; kingdom Metazoa; phylum Chordata; class Lepidosauria; order Squamata; family Anolidae; genus Anolis; species Anolis apletophallus. The sequence continues at coordinate 25,223,023 of JARBWK010000001.1, forward strand.
GGATATCATGATCTGATATTCAGTATGGCAGTGTTTCTCAAACTGTTCCTCCAGGTGTTTTGGTCTTCAGCTCTCAGAAATCCCAGCCATCTTACCAGCTGTTAGGAATTGTGGAACCTGAAGTTCAAAACATCTGGAGAAGCAGTCTGAAAAACTCTGCACTATAGAGTCTGAAAACTCATAAGAAGGCTTCCCTGGACTCTTCTATATGAAATAACTACTGGCCCATTTCAAATCCCCCTTCATTAGGCAAGGTTTGGAGTGAGTGGTGGCTACTCAGCTACAGGGATTATTGGATGACACAGAATATCTTGATCCCTTGCAATCTGGTTTTAGGCCTGGTCATGGAATGGAGGCAGCTTTGGTCACTTTGGTGGAGAACTAGACAGGGGAAATGTATCCCTGCTGGTTCTCTTGAACATCTCAGTGGCTTTCGATACCATCAACCATGGTGTCCTTATGGGTCAGCTTTCTGGAATGAGTAGTGGGGCATTGTGCTGCAGTGGCTCCACTCCTTCCTGGATGATCAGACCCAGATGGTAGTGCTGAGGGACACCTGCTCAGACCCCTGGCCATTGTCCTGTAGGGTTCCACAAGGTTCTGTTATTTCCCCATGCTTTTAACATTGACATGAAACCACAGGGAGAGATCATCCAGAGTTTTGCAGTTGGGGGCCAGCTCTACTAAGATGACACACAACTCTACTACTCTTTTCCACCCTACTCCAAGAAAAGCTTCCTGATCCTGAACCAGTGCCTGGCAGCTGTGATGGACTGGATGACCGCCAACAAGCTGAGGCTTAATCCAGAAAAGACAGAGGTCCTCCCCCTGAGGATACAAGTCCAGAGTCTGTGTGTTCTACTGGATTCATTGCTGATGCTTGAAGCTCAGGTATCAGCAGTAGCTGAGAGGGCATTCACACAGTTAAAGCTTGTGTACTTGCTATGAAAAGCCTCACTTGGCCATTGTGGTCATGCCTTAGTGACATCTAGTATGAATTACTGTAATGCACTCTACGTGGGGCTGCCTTTGAAGATGGCTGGGAAATTGCAATTGGTACAAAGATTGGCAGCCAGATTACTAACTGGAGCTAATTATAGGGAGCATACCATGCCACTATTGAAGCAGCTCCACTGGTCCCAAATCAAAGTGCACGCTATCAGCTCTAAAGCCCTACACAATTCGGGTCCAGCCTATCTTTGTGACCCCAATGAACAAGTGCGGATTTTAAGATCTGCTGAGAGGCCCTACTCTTGGTCCCGCCTCCATCTTTAGTGCAGTTAGTGGGGACAAGGGAGAGGACATTCTCAGTGGTGGTCCTCTGCCTCAGGAATGCCCTCCCCAGTGAACACATACAAACACCTGCACTACAACCAGGCATGTAGCCAGGGGGGGGCCTAAGGGGGCTTCAGCCCCCCCCCCCCGAAATTCTCAGGGTGGTCCGCGAAAAGGCCTTACTGGTACATTATTTAAACTGTTACGTGCATTTAAATCATGATCTGATCACCATGCTCATTATATCCCACATTAATGGGGTTATTGGGATAACAATACAAAAGGTTTGCTAGGGTAGACCCTCTTCCACCCAGTCTCAGCCCCGAACCAAACTCAGCCCCGAATCAAAATCCTGGCTACGGCCCTGACTACAACACTTTAGGAAAGAGTTAAAAACTTGGTTTTCCACCAGGCATTGGATAAAGTTTAGACAGAACCAGAACTGATTGTGAATCACTGAACAGTTTATATCTACATTCTGTGCATTCAGCTGGGCTACTATATTGATTACATGGATCTTTTAACGAATTCTATTTTTAATAGAGGTTGATTTATCCAATTTATACATCTGCTTTATGTAATGTATTATTGTTTTCATGTTGATGTATTTTATCTGATGTATTATGTATTTTATGTATGGCATCTTTGCGTGCTATTTTGTAAGCTGCCCCGAGTCCCTATGGTAGATGATGTTGGGGTATTAAAAAGTATTATTATTATTATTCAGATAAAATATGGTGCTAATTTTGATAGAGGAATAGTCAGCACAATCCAAATGGGGGTTAGTTGGGCCATTATTTCATAATGTGCTACTTCCAGCCTGTTTTAATTTATGATCACATAGATTCAGTCATGCACACGTGAGCCATAGCTGAGAAGAAAAATAAAAGTCTTCTCATTTTGCCTTATTAGTCAGTATTTATAAATCGTAAATATTGATGTTTGTGCTTCCTGTTAGTGTTGCTATGTGTGAAAAAGTACTGCTTAGTCAAGCCAACCATGGGTAATTACTATCATTGAATGCCATATGTTCCAGGTTGAAAATGTTAATATTTAGCACTCAAGCATGACTTGCTGGTCATCAGGTTTTTTAATCTTCTCCTATCTTTGATTTTCTGTTTCTGTTGTGCCACATCTGATATTCCAATGGTGATTCAGAGAACATCTTGCACAAAAGGTTACCAGTCAGAGAAAATGCTAGATGTGTAGTGATACTGTGCCAGATAAAGCTGGCAATTTCTCTTGTTTGGATGACATACAGTGATTTTAATCAAGGCCGATCTATTTTAGGCTGGCAGGTACCTTAGAAACTGCTGCTGTGTATGCCGAGAATTTTGAGCTGCCTTGATAATGAAGGTGACTTAAAAGAGTTACCAAAGAGCGAGAGAGAAAACAAAGTTCAAACCAAAAAGAGAATTTGGGTTCAGATGCACATAATACTTTGCTCTTATATAGTACCTTTCATCTTAGAGTGTCAAAGCTCTTAGCATAAATTAATTAACTAGACCTCTTCAGAGGCAGCGATAGTTCAAGCATCATTACACTCATCATTTCAAATGAGCAAACTTTGACATGAAGAAGCTAAATAACTTATCCGAGGTAACACAAGTCAGCTGAAGAAATCAATACTTTCTATTATGGCAACTGTATCATAGTCTCCTGACAGCAATCAGGTATAATACTAAAAACACACAGGGTGGATGCGAGCAGTTGTGATGCAACTTTTTAGAGTTGTTTATCACAATTTGGGGTTAATCCATCATAATAACCTTCATTAACATGACAAGAATTCTATGTCAGCTTTGTTTACAAAGTAATTACAGTGTACATTTGAGAAAAATCAGTTGATCGCATTTAAAGCATAAATTAGTGCTGAAGCACATTTTTGTAACCAGGTAAATATTCTCAAAAAGAGCCAGCATTGTGCATTGGGTCATGACACTGGATAACAGGATTCGATTCACCACTTAGCCATGGAGACCCATTCACATGCTCTCAGGCTCAGAAAACCCCATGGTATCATTAATCAAAGCTGTATATGAGGTTAGGAAGCCTGAGGTGGGTGTGGTAGAATGTGTTTGTTTGTTTGTTTGCTTGTATATGTTTCAGGTGGAGATATTCCATATAACATGAATCTCCCCCTACCATTTTGAGAAATATTGAAATATTGAGAAGTACCCAATATTTCACGGGTACTTTAGGAACTTTTCTTTGAGACTTGCAATAAATTGCTGGGTAGACATTGTAGAAATCTGCCTGTCTCCCCCACCCCATTTTATTATTTGTGTGTCATGGATGATGGCTATACACAGGGGCGGTCCTACGGATAGGTCAAGGACGTGGCTGCATGGGGCACCATCTGGGAAGGGGCAAATTTCCCTGCGCGCTGGTGCCAGACAGCGTCCTGGCCCTGCTGATGTTCCTCAGGCAGCGCCGCGGCTGCCTGCTTTTGGGCCCGGCCTTGTGCGCTCCAACGCCACTTCGGGAATGCGCTGAGGTTTTCGTGCAGGCGCAGTTGCTCCGAAGCTGAAGTTGAGCGCAGGAGCAACTATGCATGCACGAAAACCTCTGTGCATGCCCAGTAGCTCCTGTGCGCAGAAGCCTGTAGACAATTTGTTCCCTCCTTCCTGCCTGCCATATGTTAAGAGCTGCTCTGAATCCCCTTCGGGGTGAGCTAGACCAGGGTAAAAATGCAGATTTGTTGCTGATTCAAAAGAATGATCCACCTAGTCCTACGCTTATCACATGGGATTCTCAAAAGCTGAACATATTCTTTTTTCTCTAGCATTTAGTAATTGCATATGTACTACTATATGGATGCTTCATTTGAGCTGTCATGGCTAATAGCCATTGATAGACCTAACCCCCATTAATTCCTTTGAATGCTTTCTGAAGCTGTCAAAACTATAGGCAAATACATCTTGTGGAGGGAAAAAATCCCTTCAGTTAATTCTGTGTTTTATTAATTTTCTCCTGTAACTAGACAACCAATTTCTCCAAATCTAATAGTAGCAGAGAGAGGCACATATCAGGTGGAACTATGGAACACTACACTTAAAGAGCAAAACCAGTAGCATAAATTACAAAAAACTTTAAGAGAACAACATAGCTGATGAAAAAAGACTAGGATCCTTTGGCCCCTTCTACATTGCCATATAATCCAGATTATCAAAGCAGATAATCTATATTATCTGATTTGAACTGGATTATGTGAGTCTACACTATGATATAATCCATTTCAAAGCAGATGATCTGGATTTTATATAGCAGTGTAGAAGGGGAGGGAGGGAGAGTGAGTCAAAGAATGGCTTTCCTACAAACTTTTAAAACCCTATCTGTCTACTGATCTATTCATTTCCCATTATGAGGGCTATTTTCTTATGTAGGGCATTGTTGAATTCCAAATTTTTTTGAGGTGGTACCTACTTTCACAGGTTGAGATTCCATATCCAAATGTTACATAGAAGGAGAAAGAGAACAGTAAGCAACTGCAAAGAAATGAAATAAAAGTGTGGTATCAGTGTTTCAAAAGGGGGAAGCAGCCAACTGTGAAAAAGGAAACTGCAGGCCATATTCTAGACCACTCTTCTATAGTGACTTGGCTCATAGGGAGCCAGGTATTCCAACAATAGGCAGGTTGGAATCCGTCACTTCCTTGTGCCATTACTTTTGCTACCACTGCTTACACCTTGAGTGAAAATGATGACTTTTATGGCTACTTGATTCATGAGAAGTTTCTTCCTGTGTAGGATTTATCAGTTTTCCTCCTATGATGCATATTCCGTATATTTTGTAAATTTTTCTATAAATATTTGCAAAATTTCTGTTATTGTTTCTAACACATTTTTGTAGTCTTCTGGTCACACCACAACTGAATCTGTGTACAGTTGTTTCAATGGTAGTGTCACACATGTTCCTCACTCCAGTTTCTTACTCACTCATTTTTCCAACCTTGATAAGTAACCTAGTATTTTTTTTGTTCTGTGAGATTCAAAGATATGTAACCTCTTTCAACCCAAGAGCCAAATAGAACAAATAAATTCTTGAGGACCGCGCTCCAGTGATGGGACCAAAACTCCCACTATATTTTACTCAATGCTTTTATGATTGCTAAATCTGCAGACAGACATTTCAGTCCTTTAGAATGAGACAAAAACTGTACAAAAGTGGGGAAACTACCAGATGATGGTGTCATAGGTAATGGACATAGTCATTTTGATAAACTTAGAGAGTCAAGTGATTCCCTAGGCTGATTTCAGCACTAGGACCAAGTCTACTTTGACTTACAGCATTTCCATAAATAAGAAATCTCTAAGTAACCCTATCCTTACCAGCCCTGCTGAGGACTTGCAGGCTCAGGGTTGTTGCTTCCTTGGCTGAGGCTATCCATGTGGAATGCAACATTTCTCTTTTCCTAATGCCTATTATCTTTTAGTGAATCATGTCTTTTCAAGCTGTGCCCAAAATATAACAGCTTTAGTTTCATCATCCTGGCTTCTAGAAAGAGTTCAGGCTAGAATTGGTCTAAGGTTCATTTATTTGCCTATAGAAATCTTTCCCAGCATCTATCAGCTTTCTTCAATGGCCTTAGTTGCATCTAGTTTGTATTACAGCAACATTTGATATATCGTTGGTACTTTTTAAAATGATTTTATCACAAATGTTGGCGTCCAAGCAGAGGTCAGAGTTTTGGTGATAAATATTAAAGTCTTATAAGGTTTGGATTCAGCATACCAAAGAAATGCACACACGCACACACCAGCTGGTCTGTACCATAAAATCAGACATGAGGTACTTATCTTTGTCTGAAGCCAGTAGTTAATACAATCACCTTCCTGGCCTCAAACAAGTTCCAGACATGTTGTAGATCATATTTCAGAGGAAAGCAATAGCAACTTACCTGTGCATGATCTTTGCCCAAGGAAATTCAATAAAATTTGTATTGTTGACATATTAAATTCTATTCTATTCAATAAACTGACAGATGAGTTCAAAGCACATACACTCACACATACACTGTCCTTTTCCTATGAGCATGCTGATATCATTCCTCACTCTTTTTTGTCCTAAATTCTATTTACTTTTTATGTTTTGTCTTTTAAAAAACAAAAGCACAAGATGAGATTATTCTGTTAATATTGCATCAGTACTGGCAACAAGACTGCTTCCCTCCTTGGTCCATTTTTATTCTTCCGTTTCAGGAAACATTATTTACACTTCCGGTATTAGTCACATGTATAGAGTGTGTGTCCAGGGGCGGTCTAACCTAATCCAGGGGGGTACGCAAAGAACATTTTGTCACCGCTGCCACCCGCGCCGCTTCCACCACCACGCCGCCACCGCTGCCGTGCCGGGCGTGCGGGCATGCCCGGCACGCCCCCGCAGCTGGCCCCATCGGTCGCGGCGCACCTCCGCATGCGCAAACATCTGTGCACGCGCACTGCCTCCCGTGCGCGCCTGCTGCTTTAGAGCCAGTGCGCATGCGCACAGGTTTTGTACATGCGTGCTGGCTCCAAAGCAGGCAGGCAGGAGGACGTGCGCGCGCATGCGTAGAAACGTCTACAGGTGCTACAGCCTTTGGGGTGATTCTGCACATGCGCGGCCGGTGGGGCTGGCTGTGGAGGCGCGCCCAGCGCGCACGGCACACCTGGCATAGCGGCGGCAGGGCAGGGCAGTGGAGGCAGGGGCGGAGGCGGCGCAGTGGCACCCCTCCCAGCCGGTGGTGTCCCTCCCAGCCGGTAGCGCCCTAAGCGGCCACGTAGGTCGCGGAATCGGAAGGACCGCCCCTGTGTGTGTCTCAACTTGTTAGAGACAAAACCAAATAAATAGTTTCCCTTTCTATTTCTATTCCTATTCCTTTGTTTATTTCTGTTGGTATTTATGTCAGTACTTATGATTTTTTATTTTTTTTTATTTCTGGGTTCATTCAGGCCTTGCTGTTGAATTTGTTGATTTCTTCTTCTTCTTCTTTTCTTTGTAGTGTTATTTAATTTATTATCTGCTTAAATCCTGTGAAATATTGTCGTCTTCTTAATATTTTTAAAAAATCTGTACTTGTATACATTGTTAGGACAGTGACTAATATCTGTCTGTCTGTTTTTCTGACTGTCTGTCATCTAACTATAGTTTAGCTTATTGTAGACTGCCTTTGCCTTCACTTTCCACTTTGTACTTTTGATTTCTGTTCACAGTTGTGCTGCCAATGTAATCCACCTAATCCATGGTGCTTTTATCATACCACTCTTCTTTGCTGTTCACTCTCCTTGCATCTATTACCTTTCGTTATCTGCTCTAAACTGTTGTTACTTATTTTAAAGCCTTTTATAGCTTCAGTTTTTTTATGTTGCCTCTGATCTCTTGCTGTGTTCCACTCCAAAAATCTTCACTTTTCTTGTCCTTGCACTAAAATTTATCCTTGCTGCTACCACCAATCTCTTAACATTGTGTTCAGACCTCTTCTTGATAAGTTTATCATATTTTCCTCACTATTTGTGTATTCATACAATAAATTGCATTTAAAATAGGCACAAAAGATAAAAGTTATGAAGGTGAGGCAAAGCTATGTGTGATAATTTTCTCCCCCCAAGCCTGCTGTTTTAAGTTTATAGCTGTTCAGTTTTCAAATGTTTGCCTCCCGTTGCCTATCTACCAAATAGAATACACACACACACACAAATATGTATGGATATATTTGTGACTTAATCAGCCTTACTTTCCTATATTTATATTTCATGATTCTCTCAGCAGTGGGAAACTTCCAAAGGCCTAGGAGCTACATGTGTACCCTACTAGAATTTGGACAGCTATATGATTGTAAACAAATATTTATTTTTAAAAAACTGGAAAGGATGTTCGCACCCTTTAAGGAAGCCATTTTGACTGTTTACTTTCTTTCTTCTTCTTTTTTTTGAAATGTCACAGGGTAGTAAAATTGTGTCCTTAGTACAACATTGCAAAATCTAGATTTGCCTTTGGGTTTTCTTTTACAAAGAGTTATGAAGGGTGGGGCAAAACCATAGTTGGTTGAATCTGTAAATATTGAATCTGTGGGTATAAAGGGCCCATGGTATAGTATGTAGCTTTTCCATGAATCATTTGCAAAATCTTATAAAAGCAAATATCTCTGGTTCTATTTTTAGACTGTATAGTGGGAGTAATAGTTTCCAAAATGTAGGGACTGTTGAATAAGTATAAAGAAACAAAGACTATCCCAGATTCAAAATGTGGTATAAACGTTGAAAGGTATTGTTGAAGGCTTTCATGGCCAGAATTACTGGGTTGTTGTAGGATTTCAGGCTGTGTGGCCATGTTCTAGAAGCATTCTCTCCTGACGTTTCGCCTGCATCTATGGCAGGCATTCTCAGAAGTTGTGAGGTCACAATCTTACAACCTCTGAGGATGCCTGCCATAGATGCAAACAAAGCATCAGAAGATAACGCATACAACAACCCCATGTAAAAAGGGATTACAGAATCCTATTGTTTAGAAAGTTTACATTAGCTGGACCTTCACAGGGAAGAGTATGAAGAAAGATTGTTAAAAATCCTTGTGTTTGATGGTAGTTCAAGGCTGTTGTAATGCTGCTCAATCTCCCAGCCATCATGAATAGGCTGCAATGTCATGCAGGACTTATACACTCTTCTCAGTGTTGCATCATTGTATGTATTGTACTATAATTTATAGCCATTTGAAGCTGAGAGGTGTTGTTTTCTCTTTCTTCACTGGTGATCTTCATAGTAGTGCACACACCACTTTTCTACATTCTTCAACTAGATCAGTGGTGGTGAGCCTATGGCATTCATGCCAGAAAAGGCATGCAGCACCCTCTCTCTTGGCACATGAGCCCCCTAACCTTCCCCCACTTGCTCACCTATTGCCTGCCCCCTTGCTCACCCACTGCTTGCCCCCACTCAGAGCTCACCTGCCACTTACCTGCCCCCTTGCTTACTTGCCACTTGCCCACCCCCTTTCAACCCTCCAAATGTTGTTAGATTGGACCAAAGAACCATCATGGTACTGTTTAGGTTAACTGGAAAAAAATGTGTGTGTGGAGGTAAGAGTAATAATAACAACAACTTTATTTTTAAATCCTGCCAGCCATCTCCCCTAGGGGACTCAGGGCGGCTTACAAGTGACAAGCCCAAGAGTTACAATTAAACACAGCAATAAAACACTACAATTAAAAACCTCAGATAAAAGCAACACAACACAACACAATTATAAACAACATAAGAGCAATACAGCTGAGAAAAGGAATATAGCTGAGGTACAATTCAATGAGTTTTACAGGAGCTCAAGAAAAGTGCAACAAAATAGTAGTAGATTGGGCAGGAAATACTATGATAAAACATGTTGAGGTAGGCCATTTGAGGGTCGAAATGAAGTGCAGAACTGAATAGGGACAGGAAAAATTATTGTTAAGCTGCTTAATGGAAAGCACACCGGAACATCCAGGTTTTTAGTTGACTTCGAAAGGAGGACAAAGTTGGAGCCTGTCTGATCTCCCTAGGGAGGGAATTCCAGAGACGAGGGGCCACCACGGAGAAAGCTCTCTCCCTCGTCCCCACCAACCGTGCTTGAGATGGCGGAGGGAGAGAGAGCAGTGTGTCCCCAGATGATCTCAATGTATGCACTGGTACATAGGGGAAGAGGCGATCACAGTGATAAGCAGGTCCCAAACCATTTCGGGCTTTATAGGTGATGGCCTGCACCTTGAATTGGGACCTGAAACTTATTGGAAGACAGTGGAGCTCTTTGAACAGGAGGGTTGACTTCTCTCTGTAACCAACTCCCATGAGCAATCTGGCTGCAGATCTTTGAACCAACTGTAGTTTCCGGGCCGTCTTCAAGGGCCACCCCATGTAGAGCACATTGCAGTAATCCAACCTGGAGGTGACTAGGGCATGGACTACCATGGCCAGATCAGATTTCATGAGGTACGGGTGCAGCTGGCGCACAAGTTTTAACTGTGCAACGGCCCTCCCAGCCACCGCTGACACCTGAGCATCAAGTGTCAAAGCGGAATCCAGAAAGACCCCCAAGCTGTGGACCTGTGTCCTCAGAGGGAGTGCGACTCCATCAAGCACAGGTAGCCACCCTATGCCCCAATCAGTCCCACGACTGGCCAGGAGGACCTCTATTTTGTCAGGATTAAGCTTCAGCTTGTTAGCCCTCATCCAGCCCATTACAGCTGCCAGGCACTGGACAAGGACCCAAGGGGCTTCCTTGGAGTCTAGAGGAAACGAGTAGTAGAGTTGAGTGTCATCCGTATAGAGATAGCATCAAACTCCAAAACTCTGGATGATCTCACCCAGCAGTTTTATGTAGATATTGAATAGCATGGGGAAAAGAATGGAACCTTGCAAACCCCCACAGGTCAATGGCCATGGGTCCGAGCAGGCATCCCCCAGCTTCATCGACTGGGTACGGCTCTCAAGAAAGGAATTGAGTCACTGGAGTGCAGTGCCCCCAAGACCCATTCCTGAGAGGCGACCCAGAAGGATACCATGGTCGATGGTATCGAAAGCCGCTGAGATGTCCAAGAGAACTAACAAGGACACACTCCACTTGTCTAGTTCTCTGCGGAGATCATCCACCAAAGTGACCAAAACTGTCTCGGTACCATGGCCAGACCTGAAACCTGACTGAGATGGGTCCAGATAATCAGTACCATCCAAGAATCCCTGGAGCTGAGTAGCAACCACACGCTCCAGAACCTTGCCCAAGAATGGAAGATTCAAAATTGGTCGGTAGTTATTCAAAACTGCTGAGTCAAGGGAAGCCTTCTTCAGGACTGGTCTCACTATGGCCTGTTTCAGTCAAGATGGTACATGTCCTTGAGTCAGAGAGGCATTTCTAATCCTCTCATACTATTTGGCCAAGCCTGTACTGCCCAATTCTAAGAACCAGAAAGGGCAAGGATCTAAACCTGATGTGGTCGCTCTCACTGCGACCAGGATCTTGTCCACGTCATCAGGCTGGACAAGCTGAAACAAATCCCACAACACTGGACAAACAGATGCCCCGGTTATTTCCTCTGGAACTGAATCCAATCTGGCATCTAAGTCCAAGCAAATAAGATGTATTGCCTGTGTCACTATGTTCTTCATTTTAGTAGAGGCGAAAAGAGCAAAAGGATAAAATCAAAGTCTAATTTCTCACCTTTATAACAATATAATTACTTCCCATCTGTTCAATATATTTATCTCCTGTGTATTTTCTGGGATTTCTGCTGTGCTGAACAACAATTTTGAGATCAGCAAGCAAAGGCTGAGCTGCACTAAAAGCTTTCTCTTTTTTTAAAAAAATGGAGAAAGTAAAAGCAAGTTTATAAGATGAGAGGCCACGGAAGGTGACTCAATGCTGTTGGAGTTCCTGCACTAAGTTCCCTTGGCAATTGATCAATAACTGGTCCCATTGGCTGGGTCACCAGTAGTAACCTTGGCAATTAATAAGCTTTAGCTTAATATACGGGAAAAGAGTGAGAATGAAGAGATGTTTTAGAGTGGCTGTTATTGTTGGGAAAGAGAATTTTGCAGGTTTTCATCATATAGTTGTTCTTATAAGTGACCTTTGGAATGATAAATTTAAGAGCAGGGATTTTAGCCGTTTTGGCTCCTGAATCTCATCATATCTTATCCAACACATAAGGGAGCACAAGCACAAAGCTTACCCATCTTTCTTCAAGATGGAATGAATTCTCAGGGACATTTCGTGTCAAGGTAGCTCAAGAGTAAATCTCAGCCTTAGTTTTTTTGTGTGCATTTCAATTGTCCGTGTGAGTTATCTGGTCACAATGCTTTGTGTCATTGCGGCCAGGTCTTATATCTGAAGGTATGATACACTAATTTTAGCTGTGCAAATGCCATCCCATCCACAGCTATACCTGGATTCTAGTCTATGCATCCATGCTCAGGCATGAATCCAGAAGAACACCTATGCTGCAAGCCTGAAATTTCTGGGAGGAGTGTAACATCCAACACATTTGAGTCCCTGTTTTAGGATCTGCCTTTTATCTTAGCAGAAGCAGCTCTGTCTTGTCCATGTTCCATTCAATTTCTTTGTCCTCATCTCTGCTTATCCTTACTGGCAACAAGCATTGGTTGAATACCAAAACAGCTTAGCTTGGTACTGATGGAATAGAGTTGCGAGTCATAAACTACCAGCAGATTCATGTAGATGTTATACAGCACAATTGACAAAACAGAACCCTGAGGGACCGTGCAGACCAACCAGCATGGCATCAACCAGGATTCCCCCAGAATTAATCTCTGAGTTCATACTTCCAAATAATAATGAAGTCACTATGTAACAATGTCCACAAATCCCATTCCACAGAGTTTTCTCCCTGCCTAGTTCATCTACCAAGGGAACCAAAATCTTTTCTGTTCTATAAACAAGCCTGAAGCAAAATTGAAATGGATCGAGATAATCAATCCATCACATCCGGGAACCCCTGAAACTGGGTCACCACATGCTCCAGAATCTTGCCCCCCCCCCCCAAAAGGAATATTAATAGGCACCAGAAAATTATTCAAAAATGTGGGATCTGGGGAGCTCTTTTTAAAAAATGAATGGCCTCACCAAGGCATCCTTCCTGCCACAAGGCATTCACAACTCCCCTTATCCTCTCAACCTGTCATCCTTTAGCTGCTTTCAGAAGCCAAAAATAAAGATCCAGTATACATGGGGGGGGGGGGTCTGTCACCTCTCCAGAGATCCTGCCAACATCATCAGGCTGCAAAAATTGAATTGTATTCAATAATACAGGGGAGGCAGACAACCAATATTACATCTACTACACCTGTCCCAGTTACATGCAAGTCAGAGTGGATCCAAGTGAATATGTCTTTAAAATGTGAAAATGTACCACATTCGGCTGTTGAGTGGCCTCTGCTTTCTTCTTTGGGATCAGACTATAAAGGTCCTGTGGTTACTTGAGACAATTCTGGTGGAGGACACTGTGCAGCCACAATGGTGGCAGAGAAGTTTCCTTCTTATTTTGAAACTTAATGCAATAATATTTATTTATTCCTCTCTTCCTTGCAGATCTGGAAAAATTCAAAACCAGGACTAGGAGTACAGTGTCTGTCCGACAAGGACAGGGCATGGTATTGTTGTGTGGACCACCACCACATTCTGGAGGTGAGTTGTATAAAGCCCATCTAGTTCTGTGCCTTTTGGAAACCAAATACATAATTTCTGCATATTAAGAAAGAGTATGGGTAAATCCTATTGAGATGGACTGGATTTATTTATAATTAATCATTATACCAGTATTGTGTCAAATAGTTGTTGGATACTAAATCATAACACATTAACAATATTTAACCAACACTTGAAATTATTGCTTAATTTGGTGGTACTTTGGTTGAAATTTTTCTCATATTTCTTACACATATAACATATTTTTCTAATAAGTAAAAAAATGGCACATATTCCTTCATTTTGGCATCTAAACAAAATAATAATTCATTTTCAGAGGCTGAAACCTTGTGGTGATAAAAAGGGATATATATATATATATATATATATATATATATATATATATCTCACAGAATTGTTCCACCATGTTTTTCAGTATGATTTAGGGCAGTGGTGTCCAACATTTGGTCCTCCTGGTGTTTTGGACTTCAGCTCCCAGAATTCCTGAGCATTGGGCAAGGTTGCCAAGGCTTCAGGTATTTGGAGTTGCAAACTCCCGGAGGACCAAAGATTGAATGCCACTGATTTAGAGCAATGATACTCAAAGTGATGGCCCATTGGCTGCTCATCTCTAAGAGAGTTTCCAAAAGAAAAAGTAACAGCTGTAGTCAATTGCCACAAATGTTGTGCCATTTCCCCACACCAGATTTAAGAAGCACTGGTCAACAGAATCATTGATGTGGATTCTAGACTATACAATTTATACAAATAGGTTCTCACATATACTCTATGATTGAAGGACTTCCTTCCTCTATGTATATGAAACAATCCCTATGTACCTTCTTGAACTAATGTAAAACAGTGATATTTGAATTGGCATTTAATAGCCATGATTTAATTTCTTTGTATATGTAACATTGTTGAATATTTCATTTGATTGCCTTTTAATGTTTCTTGCTGCCTTCCAAGCCATTTGGAAGGGGAAATATAAAAAGTTGAGATGGTAAAATCACAGGGGTAGGATTTTGGGCCACTTAATTTTATCCCACTCACACTGTATAAAAAAATCCCAAAGTAGAGTGCCCCTTCAACATTCTGCAGAGATGGAAACCCTTCATGTGCACTCAGCATATTCATAGGAGATTCCAATGAAATACTGAATGATGTTTTCTCATGGACTGCTTTGGGAATATGCAGGAAGTGTGGTGTGCAGTAAACTGTAATAAATAAATGAGTAATGCCTTCAAGTACAGAGTCATGAAAATTATGAGTTTTGCTATGACTTGTGGATAGATTAAGGGTCAGTACAGAGAGCCACCATAGATTTCATTTGAAAGTGTTAACTAGGTGGATTTTCTTGTAGTGGCCTCATTTTACAGAGAGCTCAGTAAATGAACAGTCTAAAATATATGTCTTGTGAGTGCAAAGATTTCATCCTGATTTTCCTGTCCTCATAGATTTCATTGGAAATGTATTCGTGACTGAATGCATGTCTGAAAGGTAGAACACAGCTAACTACACGAGTTTTCCTTTAAAAGGGTCAATTATTACTATATCTTTAACCCATAAGAAATTATTATACACACACATACTTTAGAATAAATCAACTTCAACTGCACATATTTCAGGGTCTTCTAAATCTTAAATGCAACCTCAAAAAGAATAGAATTCTCATGTTTCTTACTCAATTCAACCAGTCATTTTATTTGTTCTCCTCTGAAAACATGGGATGTTTAACAAAGCCCTTTCCTTAACGTGACCCCTCTTCATTGATGGTATTGTTCAGAAAATGAGGTTAACAGGGAAGTTGCATTAGCAACAGTCAATTGGTGGCAGATGGAAGTTGAAGAGACAAACAAAATTATCATGTTTCAGGAAGGATTTTCTACAATAATTATTGCAGTGATAAACACAACTAAGTGTTTTTGTTTTTCGTTACCTAAAGGCAGCACCATATACCAACATTACCAAAGAACAAACAACTTAGAGAAATTTCTGCAAAAACCATGTGATGAGTGCTTAAAATTGTTTTATGTGAACACAAATTTGGCTAATAGGAATCAGCCAGAAAAAGAATCCTACTTTTGCCACATGCCAGCATATCCATAGTTAAAGATTAGCTTTCAGTATAATGGCAGTTGCAATGTATTGTCATGTACCATATCAAAGCACTCCTAGGTACAAGATATGCATGCATAATGCTTATTATTTACTTAATTGAACCATATATAACTATAAAACATGCACATACACCGTGTGTAGCACCCATGGGCCCGCTCGTGCCACTGGGGGGGGGGTGATGCGCCGGGGGTCCCGTTGGCATTGGGACCCGCACAGGCTGGAAGGGACTCAGAGGATGAGTTGGAAGGCCCAGAGCAAGATTGGTCAGCCGTACCTTTGCCCAGTTCACCTGTAGAGAGTTTAGCCTGGGATCTCGGGGAGCATTCTCCATGGGAAGGAGCGGACCAGGTGGAGATGGGAGGCAGCGAAGCAGATAGCGGAGATAGCTATGAATTCCCAAACGGCCGAGGATCCCAAGAGCTGGACGGGCAGCATATGGAGGCTAGCGGCTGGGAAACTCCGGGGAGGCTGCTTCTCAGGAAGATAGCGATACTGGACTGGAAGAGCGGGCCGTTCTCACAACAGGCGCCGGGACATAGAGGAGGGCAGGAGGAGCTGGCATCTGTCCCTAGACCGTCACCGTTCGGAAAGTAGAGACTGGAGACGCCGGGCCCTAGATCGTCGGGGTTCCAGGCCGAGGGATTAAGAACGGCCCCGTGGGAACTGATCGTCAGTTCTCCGGCCACGTCTTCCCTGAATAGACGCGAGCGAGTGGGACCACAAGCCAGCAGTGGTCATCAAGCCTTGCCTTGCCTTTGCCTTGTTTCTTGAGCCGCAGCGGTTTGCGGCACCTTGCCCTGTTTCCTGATTCGCATTGGATTGCGAAACCTTGCCCTGTTTCCTGATCCGCATTGGATTGCGGAGCCTTGCCACGTTTCCAGCTTATTTGCTACGTTACTTTGGACTACTTGCTTAACACCCTGGACATTTGCATATTATTGGACTCTTTACTCCTTGGAACTGTTTTTATATACTCAATAAAGTAGTTAGCCTTCAGTACGTCTCTGTGTGTGTGATTAAGGGGCCCGCCAGGTCTGTGATCGTGACAGCGTGTTATTAGTTATTTTATATAGCTGTATAAATAGAATGTCCTGTACATTGTTTCTATACAGCTGATATTTAAATCTATAAAGTCGGTTCTGGTGAAAAATTCATGCCGATCAACATCCAGACATTTCATTTCATTTCATATTTCTCCAGGAATCTACCTATATCTATTTATAGTTATCATTCAGTAGCTTGGAACAAAAATCCATTCCTATTCTGTTCACCACACATTTAGTAGTTTTGGTTGTCAACTGACCAAAAGTATTCATGCTACTAACATTTTGATCCATTGCTGTCAACTGGCTTGTTTCTTGGACCAGGACTCTGGAAAACCAGAGTTTGAATCACACAAAACACACAAGGTAAACCTAAGCAAATCACACTTTCTCAGCCTTGGAGGAAGGCAATGAGATATCTTTCCTCAAGAAACTTTGCCAATAAATCCTTTAACAGGTTCTCCTTAGGGTCTCTATAAGTTGGAAAAAGCTTTAAAGAACATAACAACCAAATATCTAACATTAGAAGTTTCATTTTTAGTACTGGTTTTCAGTTAAAAGTCCTTGATCTTCCATTTTACTTTCCCTATTGGACTATTTCACTCTAATCACTATAGCTGTTACACTGCCACTACTGAACATCTGCTGATAGCTTATTCTTTCCTGTTCACATAATTGCAATTGAATACGGAAATTAGTTTTAAAAATAAGTGCCCTGAGAGATTCTTAAGAAATACACTTCATTATTAAGCTATCAGCAAATAGTTGGCATTTGATTTCTAGAACAACTGAGTAAGCATTTATATAGGAGCTTCTTCCAAGAATATAGTACATTAGGAAAATTCCAGTGAATGCAGAGGAAGCTCAGAAATGTTGCTTTCTGTGTGTACATTATAGCAGATATAATTTGCACTGTGCCCTTAGCATACCCAGTCTCCTTGGGCTATAAGGTACCCTGCTAGCCACATAACTATAGCCTTACAAATTAAGTGAGGTGAATTAAGTGAGGATGTATCACCTCCATAGTCCCTGAATTCAGCAGATAGAGGCCCACATTGCAGTTGCTTTCAGGTCTAGATGCAATTGTTCATCCAAAATGGAATAGATCAATGAGTCAATATTTGTGTAATTTCCAAGAATTCACTGAATTTACTTATAGGTAATATACAGCAACGGATATACAGGATGTTTAAAAAAGATGTACCCAATTTAAAATTGCTACATTTCTGCAACCATGAACCTGCCCATGAATGAAACTTGAAAGGGTGGAGCAGAGGGTTTTAGATAATAGCCGTTAGATGCCTGTCCCAGTGCACAAACAGTCCCTGGCCTCAGTCATTTGCAAGATCGAGACCCCACAACATAAGGCCTAATGAGATAATCTCTGTTTCTTTCATAAACAGTAAAACTTGATAAATTGATAATGTCATGAAATCATTTGAAGATTTTTGTTTAATTGTAAAATGTTGCCATTGTGCTTTGAAATTGTAAATTAAAACTCTCAAGGCTGCAAGATAAACATCTCAAGCTCAATAACTTCAGTATTAATTAAAAGTCTGTGAAAACAAAGAGTAGGCCAACTAGACGTCCCATGAAAGGGTGTTCCATAGGTTGGAAACAGCCATGCAGAAAGCGCTCTTCCATCTTTACATTACATGTGCCGGTAAATGTGGATTTTGTGCAGAAAAACCATGTGCGTTTCTGTGCAGTATAATTCCTTGGAACGTTCCTCAATATGTGAATACTGGAAGAAGAATATGTGAAACTACAGAAATCATGTATGAATTTTTTTTTGCACATTTGCATTTGGTGATCATTTTTATTTGGCAGTTCTTTACCATATATATCCGTGTGTAAGCCGACCTCATGTGTAAATCAAGGGATTATTATTCCCTTTTTAAACAAAGTTAAGGTACAGTATCAACTTCTCTGAATAGAGCGGCAAAAGGCAAGAGCTTGTTCCATACCTAGGAGAACCCAAAAATCTGTCCTGGGATAATCTATCAGCAACAAACTCTATTCTTTCTGTATGATGCCACTTCAAGCCTTTTTGAATGCCTAGGCAGGAAAATAGTAGTGGCTCTTAGGTGCTTCTTCTTAAAGGGCTACTAAGAGTAGAAGGAGTAAGTACTTGTTTTAGGTTCTCCGGTGATGAACTAAACTCTTGCATTTTATCATTCTATATTTGCCCTTCCACATTTTCAGCTTAAATTCCAGTCAGGAAATGGTCTCTGGAAGCAATTCTAAATGTATGAACAAAATGTCTGAATGAAATCACCATAGATAGTATCACACAATTGTAAAAAGCAATGCTGCCTGGAATATGCCACTTTATTGGATGATAATGTGCTGATTCCTAGGTTCTTCTCTAGAATTCAAATTATTGATGGTCGACTGCTAGTCAGTAATATTTGGTAGACTATGAAAGGAATGGTGATGTTGATGAGGAAAAGTTTCTAAAACAAGTATTTACAGCCTGGGAAGCAACTGGCAGAAAAATATTACATAAATAGTATATAAAGGTATGTATCTTGTCTGTCATATGCCTTCCCTTCACATTGGATACCAGTAAAAAAAACTGTACCCATTTGAATCGCCCATATAATTCTGTCCCTTCAGATAAATTTGGTTAACAGAGAAGGCAACAAAAAGTCTTGTAGCCCTTGGATTAGTCTTAAATTATAATTGTAGCATAAACTTTAATTGAACTGTTCCTATACAAGTTTGTGCTACAATAAATTTCCTAATTTTAAAAAATGTGAGAGGTGAAGACAGCTATACCTTTAAGGGATGTCACTGTGCTGCAACTGAAAAGCCATTACAAAGTGGATAGAAAGCTGTCATGAACAGAGGAGCTCTGCACCAGCGGAGAAAAAGCTGACAGTGTCTAGTTCTTGTGGTTGTCTTGTGGTAGAAAAATGCCTTTCTATTTTTGAAGTTAAAAGCTGTGCAGTGTAAATTGAGCTGGTCGGTTGAGCCCTTGTTGTTGCTCTTGTCGAAGTGTTGCAGGAGGAAATATTAAGTGTAAATTTATTCAGACTGAGGACTTAGTAACACCAGAACAATGTTTCTATCCCCCGGCCCCATCAGTATGACATGGTGCCTGTGACTTAAGTTACCTTTCTTTCCAGGCAGAAAAAGAACTGAATTAGACTCGCTACCTCTCATCAGGCAGCATGTACAATTAGTCAGTAATTGGTTCTTTCTCTCAATGGTACAACTTTAGTGGCAAATAGTGGTTTTGGGTGGAACTCAACCATCTGCTGTATTCAAAGTTAAACTTGTCATCCTGTGTGCAAAAGATGTCACTGTATGCTGAGTGACAACAAGAGGGTAAAACAGCACCAACCAAGCCAGCAAGAAAAAGGAAGATGGAAAAATATCTGATGCTGACTAAAATGTACTTAATTGCTTCTTATATAATAAATTTTAGAGTGGAGTAATCCTTCTTTATGAGTTGAAATTTTTGAGTAAAACGCTTAACATGCAACACTTAATTAAGAGCCTCATCACACCAGAGCATGGATCCACTTTAAATCTGGATTCTGCCTCCTGTGGAATTCTGGGGGTTGTAGTTTATTGAGGCCCGGGACCTGTCTGCCTGAGCTGTTTAAAGGCCCCTCCCTAAACAACAAGTCCCAGAATTCTTCAGGAGGCAGAAACTGGATTTTAAGTGGGTCTATGCTCTCAGGCAGGCATGGGCAAACTTTTTTGGGCCTGTTTGGGAGGGCCGGGCTGGGCCAGGAGGGAGGGCAGCCGGGCACATGCTGGGTGGGACGGGCTGCTCACCCCATTCTTACGCTGGGAGAAAAATGAGACATGTGGTGATTGCCCCAGTCCTCCACACACACACACACACACCATACTCCTCCCTTAATCTTTGGGCTGTCCTCTCAGCATTATGCCTGGAGGAGGGCAAGACAGGTGATATCCGAGAGTGCTATGGAGAGCTCTCAACCACTGCATGCCTTCCTCGAGCTATCCTCCTGGAATAAGGATGTGTTGGGCTGCCACATC
The DNA here is from genome assembly GCA_030556195.1 of Anolis apletophallus. Lineage (NCBI taxonomy): Eukaryota > Metazoa > Chordata > Lepidosauria > Squamata > Anolidae > Anolis > Anolis apletophallus. Next base: position 25,243,623 of record JARBWK010000001.1, read on the forward strand.
CTTATGCTGAGAGGGCAGGGAAAATGAGGAAAGCATGAGGTAAGCACCCAGGGCTCCACATCCAGCTCTCAGTCCTACATTTGCCCATGCCTGCTCTAGTGTGAAGAGGTCCTTGGGTTGCTATATTGTGTTTTAGAAAGCAATGTTGATGGGACAAACTGGAAAGGCTGGTTACTTCTCTCTTTTTCTTTTAATGACAAATTATAGATGTACCAGAAATGTCCCGAATATCTGATGCATTTCTGAAGAGTGGTTGATTAATTGAATGATCACTTTTAACTGATAGGAATTATTCATACAACTGATTGTCACAATGCACAGACTTGGCAGGCCCCTTAAACACACACACAGAGACGTACTGAAGGCTAACTACTTTATTGAGTATAAAAAACAATTCCAAAGAATATAGTCCAATAATAAGAGATATAATCCAAAAGGCTTGAAGTAAGAATGTCCAAAGTAACGAAGTAACAGGTAAAAGCTTGACGAGGCTCCGCAGCCAATGCAGATCAGGAAACAAAGCAAGGCTCCGCAAATCAATGCGAATCAGGAAACAAGGCAAGGCTCCGCAAATCAATGCGGATCAGGAAACAAGGCAAGGCTCCACAAATCAATGCGGATCAGGAAAACAAGGCAAGGTAAAGCAAGGCAAGGCTTGATGACCACCGCTTAGATTGTGGCCCCACTCCGCTTCACACCTATTCAGGTAAGACGTGGCCGGAGAACTGAGGATTCGTTCCCACGGATCCTATACTTAATCCTTCGGCCGAGGTCCTCGACGCTCTAGGCTTCTTCATCTCCAATCTCTGCTGACGGACCTCGGTCGGTCTAGGGACCAATCCCTCCTACTAGCCTCAATGCTCCGTCGCCTATCAAAAGTTCGACCTTGTCTTTCGGCAGCTGTGTTGCTATCTCTCTGAGAGCTTTCCTCCCTAGCCATTTCCCATGCGCTTTGTTCCATATCTTCCTCAAGGGGCTCCTGGGAAGATCTCCCTCCCGGGTGTTCATAACTCCCTGCATCACTATCAGATTGCACCTGGTGATCTGAATCATCCCTTGGACCAAAACACATTTCTTCCCAGGCCAAGCTCTCTGTGGGTGAAAGAGGCTCTTGGGGGAAAGCTGCCCTTCGCCCCAGTCATCTAGCTCATCCTCAGAATCCAGTTCTAGCACGGCTGGTTCTAATGCTAATGGGACCCCAGGCCCTGTCCCCTGCCCTCCAGGCACAAACGAGAACTGCTGTGCTACACTGATCTATTAAATAAATGCTGTGACTATGTTGATTACACAGGGCTCTCATTTTTAAAGAAGTCATAGCAAAGAACCATCATGGGATATAATCCTGTTGCTATTACATAGATAGAGAATGGGCGTTATTCTTTTGTTCACATGAGAATTAGGGTCCCCATTGCTGTTCCTCTATAAATTAAAATGACAGTGAAGTTACTTTACAACAGCAGAGTAAAAGCCAAATCAACATTTCTCCTTCATATGTGTGGACAAAAGGAAACAATCAATGTAACTGCTTGAGTTGGCATATATCAGACTATTTTAAGGATCACTTTGGAGAGGCAGATTTTCAGCAGTGTTGCTGGGGCATATGGTCACTGAGATGTGTAACAGTGGAATTGTTCCAAATCTCCTCACATGTCTAAATGGTAGCTGGATGGCCTTTCTGGAAAACATCACTGGGAAATGGTTTCTACTGCTAGGATTGAAACCTATCTCTTCCTAAACCTGGTAATTTTATAGTTCTCACACTTTACTTTGGGTCTCTTCCAGGTAGCATTTTCAGAAATGTTTCCTTTTCCACATGCAGCACCAGCTAGACTGCAAAAATCTATTGTAGAGAAAGGGAGAGTATACATGTTCCTAGCTGTAGCAAAGCATTTCATAACTGCATGAGTTAATTACAAGCCATAAAAATGGCATTATTTATGTCCCACTCTTTTCTCAGTTTGGGAGTGCTTAAAATGAACAAACTGCAAAAGTTAAAAAGAGATAAAATAAAAAAGATAAAAATAAAATCAATGAAAATATATGCTATTAAACATAAAAACATTAGGACATTAGACCTGTCTCATACAATCAATAATCAAATTGATCGATTCATCCATCACTTTATTTACATATCACCTTTCTCCCAGGCTGAATTTCAAGGCAGAATATTTCAAAGCAGAAAGGCAAAATATAATAAAACTTTTTTGTAAAAAAATACAAATTTGGCAACCAGACTGATTGATAACTGGCAAATAGAGGGAGAAAACGCGGAGGCAGTGACAGACTTTGTATTTTTAGGTGCAAAGATTACTGCAGACAAAGACTGCAGCTGGGAAATCAGAAGACTTTTACTTCTTGCGGGGAGAGCAATAACAAATCTCAATAACATAGTGAAGAGTAGAGACATCACACTGGCAATGAAGATCCACATAGTTAAAGCAATGGTATTCCCCATAGTAATCTATGGATGTGAGAGCTGGGCCAGAAGGAAGGCGCAGCAAAGGAAGATAGACGCTTTTGAACTGTGGTGCTCACTGGAGGAAAGGATATTAGAGGCAAAGATGAAGTGCTTTGGCCACATAATGAGAAGACAGGAAAGCTTGGAGAAGATAATGATGCTGGGGAAAATGGAAGGAAAAAGGAAGAGGGGCCGATCAATGCCAAGATGGATGGATGGTATCCTTGAAGTGACTGGCTTGACTTTGAAGGAACAGGGGATGACCACAGCTGACAGGGAGCTTTGGCATGGTCTGGTCCATGAGGTCACAAAGAGTCAGAAGTGACTGAATGAATATACAATAAAAAAATAATAAAACAGTTGCATTTTCTGTGCCCTCCCCTCAAAAGTGAATTGTGTACAGAATAGGTCCAGAACTGAGAAGATCCTCAACAGTCAAGAATACATCTCATGGGAAATATTGTTAGCAATTTTGAAAAAGAAATATTTTGAAGTAGTCTTTGAAGGAGTGGGGAGCACATAACCAAAATTGGTTGGCCATGCCTATTGTTGTCTTAGGCTTCATTTTCTATCAGTCAACTTGGCCTATCAATCCTAATGAGGTTTTAATCTTGAGTGTAATGTTTTAAAATGTTTAATACATTTTTTAATTTTAGAGAGAAGGAGGGAGGAAAAGAAAGATGGAAGGAAGGAAGGAGAGAAGGAAAGAAAGAAAGAGGTACTGAAGGAAGGAAGGAGAAAGAGGAATAAGAAGTGAACGAAGGAAGGAAACAGGGAAGGAAAAAGGAGACAAAGGAAGAAGTAGAGAAAAGGGGAGGGAAGGAAGGAAAGAGAGAAGGAAGGATGGAACCAAAGAGCGAATGAAGTAATGAAATAAAGAGGTAGAGAAGGAAGGAAGAAGAGGAAGGGGAAGAAAAAGAGGGGAAGGAATAGGTAGGTACCCCTCATTCATATTAGTCCAGATAGTTACCTCTGCTTCGAAAATTCTTACTATAGGCCACAGGGCCGCGTGGCAGGGCACAGCTAGTCACTTATAAATTTAAATCCAGTTGGATGAATGTTGTTATGTTATGTTCATTTAAATTGTTTGGCCCATTTATATTTTATGGGATGCTAGACTCAGTGTCTACATTACTGAGAACACAATATAGAAAATTCATCAGAAATATAACAGCAGTGTGATTAAAAGTAAGCTTCCATAATTCTTGCCTTAGAACTATTTCTATGAAGTTTGCCAATGTAGTTAAAGGTTAAATAGAAAGGCTTTGCTATTCTTGAGTATGGATAGAAATCCCTCTTTCTTGAGTACTTTGTGAAATGACTATGTTTTAAAAAATGCATTATTGATACTGTGCAGGTTGACCATTCCTTTCTAAGGAAACTGCTTATTACTAATCTTTATTCATTCTTTCCGATTAGTGTCCCCAAAGGCACTTGGAAGGGAACATTCTTTGGCATTCTACATGGACACTGTATTCCAGAGCTGACCCAGTACCAAACTCCAGATCAGCCTTGGGATGGTTCTTACAGCCAGACCCTAGGGATGCAGGAAAAGGGATGGGAAATGGAGGAATCTCCCTTCCTTCTCCCTTTCCTTCGCTGATTGTCCTTACATGCTGTGCAATGTCATTTAAAGTGATGAGCAATAGCCACCAGCCATTTTGCACCACATATCTGCCACTACAAGAAGAATAAGATAGGGACAATAAGTGTCATCTCATGTCCCTAGATGGCCGAAGCCCAAGGAATATGGGATGGCCATGTAAACACCTTTGTGTGGTCAGTTCTGTCTCTGAACTGACCCATCTGTTTACATGGGCTGAAACTCATGGTTTACTCTGGCTTCTTGGAGAAACCCCTGAGCAACCTGTGACTTTTGTTAACATGGCTCAAGATCACATTAATATGCCTTGACCTATATTTACACATATCAGCCCCATGTATCATGTACTTACCATGGATCTGATTAGACCCATCCAAGATAATGAGTCTGTGAACATGTGCCCTAAGTGGGAGATTGCTATTACTGCTTTGGTATCCATGCAAATGCAGAAGAAGCATATTTTACCACTGCAGATATTCTCCATGAGGACAAATTCAACAGACCAATTAATATCCTTGGGTCCTCCAGTTTTTTTACAATATCTGATCCACAGGTTGAATCTTATATAGGGCAGGCGTGTTACCTGTACAGGTCTAGGCACATCTTTTTTAAAGAAGCATTTCAGAAAAAGAGTGGGAGTTAGGAGGTCAGATTTATTACTGTTTCTAAGGAACAGTAAATTTATTCAGATTCCCAGGGTGGTGTTTTTTTCAGTTAATTTATTTATTCTACTTTTTTAAAAAAATTAATAATATATGTCAGTTTTGACAGTGATACATTTCAGTGCCTTTATTTTCCAACCATCAACTGATAACATGTTATCTTTTCCCCCAGAACTTTTCCATAAGCATGATTTTTCAGCTAATAATAAGACAGAAATATATTCAAGTTCTTTTTTACCTAGAAAGTCTCTCAAGGGAACAATCAGAAAACTTGCAGGGTCTCTCCATCAGACGTTAGCATGCATATTTCATTAGTTTAACATATGTCTGTTTTTTTTAGCATAATAGACTGAGATGGCAGTTGGAGGTAGTGTGTGTCACATTCTTTGTTTGTTTTAAGTGCTTTCAAGTTTAAAATATGATAGGAAACCAACAGCATGCCCTCCACCTTCACTCAAGGAAAGATACATCTAATGTTGATGATCAGAACAGTACGCTAAAAAGGGAAAAAGTAAACTGAAATAAAGAGCTGCTCTTCCCACAGAAGCCTTGACACAACTATAGGCACATTTATTATTTTATTCTTTGCATTATGTATCTTTCACTATTTCTAGCTTTAATATTTAATATTTGAGAAAGAAAGCTGTAATCACCAGGACTCTTACACTAGCATTTATCAACCTGGGGGTCTGGACCCCTGGGGGGTTGCGAGGGGGTGTCAGAGGGCTCACCAAAGACCATCATAAAACACAGCATTTTCTGTTGGTCATGGGGGTTCTGTGTGGGAAGTTTGGCCCAATTCTATCATTGGTGGGGTTCAGGATGCTTTTTGATTGTAGGTGAACTATACATCCCAGCAACTACAACTCCCAAATGTCAAGTTTATGCTTGTCTGGTTTTAATGGATTCGTTTCAATTGGTTCAGCTCGAGGATGTGGACAGGATCCTTGGAGAGACGAGGCCTACCACATGCATCCTTGACCCCTGCCCATCCTGGCTGATCAAAGAAGCCAGAGAGGGTTTGGCAGAGTGGGTGAAGGTGGTGGTTAATGTCTCCTTATAGGAGGGCATAATTCCAGCCAGCTTAAAGCAAGCTGTTATAAAACCGCTGTTGAAAAAACCATCACTGGAACCCACTCAATTAGTGAACTATCGGCTAGTTTCCAATCTCGCTTATTTGGGCAAAGTCATGGAACGTGTGGTGGCTTTGCAACTCCAGGGGTTCCTGATAGACACTGATTATCTTGATCCGGCACAGTCAGGCTTTAGGCCAGGACATGGTACTGAAACAGCCTTGGTCGCTGTAGCACAGCAGTTCTCGTTTGTGCCTGGAGAACTGGGGCTAGGACCCGGGGTCCCATTAGCATTAGGCCCTGCAGCTGCAGAACCAGATTCAGAGGATGAGTTGGAAGATTGGGGAGAAGGACAGTTTCCCTTCAGTGGGCCTCCTTCACCCACGGAGAGTTTGGCATGGGAAGAATTGATGTTTGGCCCTGACGTAGATTCAGATAACCAGGTGCAACCGGAGGGAAGCGATTGTGGGAGTTATGAGCACCCGGGCGGGAAAGGTTCACAGGAGCTCCTGAGTCAAAACATGGAAGCAAGCAGCTGGGAAGATCCCAGGGAGGGAAGCTCTCATGCAGATAGTGACCCAGGTGGGGAGAGGCAAGGCCGAACCTTTGATAGGAGAAGTAGCATTGAGTCCCGCAGAAGGGGATGGTACCACAGCCTAGACAGGCCGAGGTCCGTCAGCAGAGATTGGAGGCGACGAAGCCTAGAGCGTCGGGGACCTCGGCCGAAGGATTAAGTATAGGAGTTGTGGGAACGAATCCTCAGTGCTTCGGCCACGTCTTCCTTGAATAGGCGTGAAGCGAAGTGGGTCCACGGAGCTAAGTAAGCTAGTGGTCATCAAGTCCTGCCTTGCATTTGCCTTGCCTTGTTTCCTGATCCGCAGTGTTGCGCGGAGCCCTGCTTTGTTCCTGATCCGCAGTGTTGCGCGGAGCCTTGCCAAGCCTTGCCAAGTCTTTGGATTTTGCCACGTTTGTTTTGGACATTATTACTTCAAGCCTTTTGGATTACTTGCTATTCTTTTGGACAATATCTATTGGACTGTTTTATACTCAATAAAGTAGTTAGCCTTTAGTCCGTCTGTGTGTGTGTGATTAAGGGGCCTGTCAAGTCCGTGCATCGTGACAGTCGCCCTGGTAGATGATCTACACCGGGAACTCGACAGGGGGAGTGTGTCCCTGTTGGTTCTGCTGGACCTCTCAGCGGCTTTCGATACCGTTGACCACGGTATCCTTCTGGGTCACCTTGCAGATATGGGGCTTGGGGGTACTGTGTTGCAGTGGCTCCAATCCTTCCTGGAGGGTCGCACCCAGAAGGTGTCATTGGGTGACACCTGTTTGGCTCCACAACCGTTGTCTTGTGGAGTCCCTCAGAGTTCAGTACTGTCCCTGATGTTATTTAACATCTACATGAAACCGCTGGGAGAGATCATTCGGAGTAAGGTGTTATCTGTATTCAGATGACGTCCAGATCTGTTACTCTTTCCCATCTGTCACCAAGGAGCTGTCCAGACTTTGAACCGGTGCTTGGCTGCTGTGTCGGACTGGATGAGGGCTAGCAAATTGAAATTTAATCCAGACAAGACAGAAGTTATCCTGGTCAGTCGAAAGACCGAACAGGGCATAGGGTTACAGCCTGTATTGGATGGGGTTACACTTCCCCTGAAGATGCAGGTTCGCAGCTTGGGAGTGATCCTGTACTCATCGCTGAGCCTGGAACCCCAGGTCTCGGTGGTGGCCAGGGGAGCTTTTCCACAGTTAAGACTCGTGTGCTAGCTGCGCCCGTACCTTGGGAAGTCTGAGCTGGCTACGGTCGTCCATGCTCTGGTCACATCCCAAATAGATTACTACAACACACTCTACGTGGGGCTGCCTTTGAAGACAGTTCGGAAATTGCAATTAGTCCAATGGGCGGCAGCCAGAATACTAACGGGAGCTACATACAGGGAGCATACCACCCCCCTGCTGTGTCAGCTCCATTGGCTACCTGTCCAATTCCGTGCTCAATTCAAAGTGCTGGTTTTGACCTTTAAAGCTCTATACAGTTCCGGCCCAGCTTACTTGTCCGAACGCATCAGTCGTTACGTCCCACCTCGTAACTTAAGATCATCCGGGGAGGCCCTGCTCTCGCTCCCGCCTACTTCTCAAATGTGGTTGGTGGGGACGAGAGAGAGGGCCTTCTCGGTGGTGGCTCCCCATCTGTGGAACTCACTTCCTATTGATATACGATCAGCTTCATCCCTCCTGGCATTCAGAAAAAAGGTGACGTCCTGGTTATGGGACCAAGCGTTTGCACATTAGCACGATGCGGCACTTTAGATTGGATTGAAATGGCAAACCGGTGGACAAGATCCAAGGTTTTATTATGGACGGAATACTGTTTTTAACTGATGTGAATGTGTATGATGTATTTTAATGCTATTTGTATTTTAATGTATTTTAATGCTATCTGTATTTTAATGTATTTTAATTTTTACTGCTTTTTGGTTTTATTATATGTATACTGTGTGGCATTGAATCGTTGTCGTTGTTGGGCCACTCTGAGTCCCCCCTTGGGGGTTGAGAAGAAGCGGGGTAGAAATGGTGGAAATAAAATAAATAAATAAATTTATTTTCCTCAAACTCCACCAGTGTTCACATTTGGGCATATTAAGTATTAATGCCAAGTTTAGTCCAGATCCATCATTGTTTGAGTCCACAGAGCTCTCTGGATGTAGATGAACTACAGCTCCAAAACTCAAAGTCAATGGCCATCAAACCCTTCCATTGTTTTCTATTGGTCATGGGAGTTCTGTCTTCTAATCTTGGTTCAATTCCATCATTGGTGGAACTCAGAATGCTCTTTATAGCTTAACTATAAATCCCAGCAAATACAACTCCCAAAGTATAAAATCACCCCCCCCCCCAACCCCACCAGTATTCAGATTTGGGTATATTGGGTATTTGTGCCAAATTTGATCCATTGAATGAAAATACATCCTGCATATCAGACATTTACATTACTATTTATAACAGTAGAAAAATTACAGTTATGAAGTAGCAATGAAAATAATTTTATGGTTAGAGGGTTACCACAACATGATAACATCTCCATGCAATGCTTTGGCCATCTGCAGGGCTCCTAAAGGGTCTCCCTGCTAATGCTATAGCCTTCAAATATCAGTTGATAGGCCCTCAGAGAGCAACTTCCTATTGAGGCTCTAGCCATCTACAGGTAGGGAGTTCCAAAGTTGAGGGGAAGCCACTGAGAAGGCCCTCTCTCACCTTCCCACCGGCACAGTTTGCAATGGTGGTGGTGCCAAGAGAAGGGCCTCTCCTGAGGATCTCAGGGCCAAGGCTGGTTCATACAGGGAGACGCAGTGAACCAAATAGCTTGAACCCGAGCCATATAAGGCTTTTTAGGTCGTAACCAACACTTTGAATTGTGCTGGAAAACCATGCAGCCAGTGGAGCTGCTGCAACAGGAGGTTGTACACTTCCTGTAGTCAGCTCCACTTAACAAACCAGCCACAGCTCTTTGAACCAGCTGAATTTTCCAAACTCTCTTAGAGGCATCTCCAAGTTTACACTAACAAAAAAAAACCACAACAAGCTATAGCAATATAAGTAAGAACTGAGAAAATGCATTGAACTGAATTTTAAAAAAAGAACAGATTCCATAATAATTTTGGGCACAAGCAAAGCCTATATGAGGTGATTGCTAGATCTACACTGCCATATACTCCAGTTTCTGAAACCAGATTATCTGCTTTCAACTGGATTATATAAACCTATACTGTCAGATAATCTGGATTCAGAAAGTGGATTATATAGCAATGTAGATGGGGCTGGTGGTTTGCAAAATATCAGTCAACACTGACCATATATTGCAGTTTCAAAGGCCTAAAATAATATTAACCATGTCTCTACATTTTTTCCTCAGGAAAAATGGATTACAATTGGATATAGTTGCTTTATTATGACCTTTTCCATTTTAAACAAGACAGCTGGGACTTTTAGAGAGAGGCTTCTTAAAGAAGGTAGAGGCTTAATTGGTTAGCTCTTGAGAGTTGAAGTCCAAAACACTTAAGGATATATTTAATTGGAATAAGTGAAATCTAGTCATAGAAAGTTGTGTGGTTTCCAGGCTTTGTGGCCATGTTCTAGCAGCCTTTTCTCCTGATGTTTTGGCAAACTTCATAGGAATAGTTCTGAGTTAAGAATTTTGGAAGCTTACTTTTAATCAAACTACTTTTATGTTTCTGATGGGGTTTTCTATATAGTGTCCTCAGTAATTAGAACACTGAGTCTGACATCACATAAAATATAAATGGGCCAAACGATTTAAATGAACATATCAACATTCACCCAACTGGAATTAAATGTATAAGTAATGGCTTGTATTTATTTATTTACCCTATTTATATCCCCACCTTTCTGTACCCCGAAGGGGACTCAAAGCGGCTTACATATAGACACTAATCTCCGGAGGATGCCAGCCACAGATGCAGGTTAAACATCAGGAGAAAATGCTGCTAGAACGCAGCCACACATCCAGGAAATCACACAACACTCCAGTGATTCCAGCTGTGAGAGCCTTTAACAATGCATCTAGGCATAGAATTTAGAGAAAATGTGTTATATTTTGAATTTTTAAAAAAGTGATGACTGCATAATTTTAAAAAGTGTACAAATACCCTTTGAAACTAGAGACGGGGGTAAAAGATTGAATGGTAAGATCAACTCAACAATTGGAGCATAATGTCCAAATGGAAAAACGTAGAGCAAAGATAAAATAATACTTTTTGCAATTTATGTTGGATAGGTGGAGGTAGCGGTTGCTGTTGTTGAGTGTCTTCAAGTTGTTTTCAACTTTTGGTGAATTTATCACAAGTGTGTGGGGGGGGGGGGACTTGGAATGAGTGTGTGTACCCTACCTAAGATCACCCAGTAAGTTTCTATGGCCAAGAGGGAAATTAAACCCTAGCTTCCATAGTCCAATATACAGCTCACATTACCATTCTAAATAATACATTACCTTTTTTTCATGCATGGTGGACTTCTAATAAGGAAAAAATATATTGGTCTAAGATTTACACCCTAAGTGTTTTTGTTGGGTATTATGGATAAAGAGGTGGACTGTAGAGATGGTCTGTTGTTTATTTCTTCAGTCGCTTCCAACTCTTTGTGACCTCATGGACCTGTCACGATGCACGGACTTGACCGGCCCCTTAATCACACACACAGAGACGGACTGAAGGCTAACTACTTTATTGAATATAGAAACAGTTCAAAAGGAATATTGTCCATAAAAATAGCAAATCCAAAGGCAAAAGGCAATCAATGTCCAAAACAGCTTGGTAAAGAATCCAAAAGACTTGGCAAGGCTCCGCACAGCAATGCGGATTCAGGAACAATGCAAGATGCAAGATGCAAGGCAAGACTTGGTAGGCCACTAGCCAACTTAGCTCCGTGGACCAGCTTCGCCGAAGTACTGAGGATTCGTTCCCACGGATCCTATACTTAATCTTTCGGCCGAGGTCCCCGACGCTCTAGGCCGTCGTCTCAATCTCTGCTGACGGACCTCGGCCTGTCTAGGCTATGGAACCATCCCCTCCTGCTAGTCTCGATGCTTCGTCTCCTATCAAAGGTTCGGCCTTGCCTCCCAGCACCTGGGTCTCTATCTCCATGAGAGCTCTCCTCCCTAGATTCTTCCCAGCCGCTCTCTTCCATGTTTTCACTCAAAGGATCCTGTGAACCTCTCCCTCCCGGCCGTTCATAAGTTTCGCTATCACTGCTTTCCATTTGCACCTGGTTATCTGTCTCATCGTAAGGGTCAAGCCAACCTTCCTCCCAAGCCAGGCTTTCTGTGGGAGAAAGAGGCCCAGTGATGGGAAACTCTCCTTCTGCTAACCCTTCTAAATCCTCTTCAGAATCCAACTCTGCTGCTGCAGGCCCCAATGCCAATGGCCCCTGCCCCCCAGGCACAAACGAGAACTGCTGTGCTACAGGACCATCCCACGCCAAAGCTCCCTGTCAGCTGTGACCACCCCCAGTTCCTTCAAAGTCAAGCCCGGATACCTTGATCAGCCCCTCTACCTTTTTCCTTCTATTTTCCCCAGTATCATTGTCTTCTCCAAGCTTTCCTGTCTTCTTATTATGTGGCCAAAGTACTTCATCTTTGCCTCTAATATCCTTCCCTCCAGTGAGCACCACAGTTCAAAAGCATATATCTTCCTTTGCTGAGCCTTCCTTATGGTCCAGCTCTCACATCCATAGGTTACTATGGGGAATACCATTGCTTTAACTATGCAGATCTTCGTTGCCAGTGTGATGTTTCTACTCTTCACAATGTTATCGAGATTGGTCATTGCTCTCCTCCCAAGAAGTAAAAGTCTTCTGATTTCTTGGCTATACTCTGTGTATGCAGTAATCTTTCCACCTAGAAATACAAAGTCTGTCACTGCCTCCACGTTTTCTCCCTCTATTTGCCAGTTATCAATTAGTCTGGTTGCCATAATCTTGGTTATTTATGTTTAATTGCAACCTAGCTTTTGCATTTTCTTCTTTCACCTTGGTTAGAAGGCTCCTCAGCTCCTCCTTGCTTTAGGCCATCAAAGTGGTATTATCTGCATATCTAAGGTTGTTAATATTTCTTACAGCAATTTTAACTCCAGCCTTGATTCGTCAAGTCCTGCACATCACATGATGTGTTCTACAGACAAGAGATGGTCTACTACTTGTATATATAGCAACAGCAGCAAAAAAAAAAGCTAAATGTGGAAAACGGACTGAAGCTCTAAAAGAGAAAGGGTTAATGGTTAAGGTTGCTAAGTTGAGCCAAGTTGCCTAGCTTAGTAAACTAACAAGAGTTTTAAAGGCTGAGCCAATTGAAGATTTTTGAAATATTGGAAACAGTTTATGAACTTATAGAGCAATAGTAATAATATAATGATATAACAATCTGTGCCTGTGATTACTAGTAAATTTATTAGGTTAACTTAGTTGAATCTGTAATGGTAAAACTTTCATTACAGTTTGGATTGGGAGAATCAAAGTCCTTTGTGTTTAGTTAGTACAGGCAGTCCCCAAGTTACAAACAAGATTGGTTTTGTAGGTTTGTTCTTAAGTTGAATTTGTATGTAAGTCATACAAGTACCTTTTAAGTGTAACCCCAGCCAAGAAAAACATGGCTATTTGTGGAAACATGGCTTGATGTGAAAACTTCAATGGAGACACATTTCCCCCCATGATAACTCTTTCAGGAATGAATTTCCCTTCCAAGTGGTAGATGTCTCTCCCTGTTTTCTCACCCTGTTCTTAACTAGGAGTCATTTGTAAGTTAGATATTTGTAACTTGAGGACTGCCTGTATTTAGGGTTTCATTTTAGCATTTGAGTATTATATTTTAGTTTTAGTTTAGATTTAGTTTCTACTGCAAATATATTTGCATTCTTTTTCTTCATCTTTCCCCTGAATGTTTGTTATTTTGAGAGTAACAAGATTTTTTGCGTTAAAATTAATAAATATATACTTTAAAAATATTATGGTATGCCGAGCAAACTATATATAATTTATATGTAATTCTTGTCAGTTGTTACTTCTTAATCACTCAAGAGCTGTGACTCGTCACACCATCTAATGATCTCCATCTGACTGCTTATCCCACTTGCTATTCTGTCTTGAACACATCTGTCACTATGGCTTTCCCTAGGGACTTACACAAAAGTTTGAAACTCTGACACGTGTGCATTAACTACTCAGAGATTTTCCCCATTAATAACTGACTCTTTGAAAACTGCACGTTTTCCAGAAAACACCTACTATTTTGCCTTTAGATGTCAGTTGGGTTGCCACATGATAGACAGTCAGGGAAAAGACATCTGGCATTTATAACTCATGCCACATTCCTGGAAACAGAATTTTAATAGTATCCCCACTGTACAGAGTCCTTGGGAATATTCAAGGTATGTGCAATAATAATAATGTTGCTTTTCTTGTAAAGATTCTGCCACATGCAAATGAAATGTTAAGTAAGGGACACACTGGAGCATCTTGTAGAATACTTATAATGGTTTTCCTAGGAAATGCATCATTTTAGTCACCTGCAAAGATGACATTTCAAGAAAAGGAAACTAGATTGAATGTGCCATAAGTTATAATGTGTGGTGCTCCCCTTCCCAAGTTCTATAGCTGTAGAAAGGATATCTTGCTACTTTTACCATCCATATGTTGGTGAAAATGTTTACCTCTAGGACACACACAGAGGATCTGTCATAGGAACTATCTCTGTCAATGGATGTTAGCCATGGTGGCTAAATAATAATTCATCCAGATGCTAATAGTCCAGATGAATCAGATATGAAGATGGTTTCAATCTAAACCAGTGGTTCCCAACTTGTGGGCTGCAAGAACGAAAATCTGGTCCGTGAACCTCCTTCATCTTTATTTAATTATTTTATTTATTTTATTCCCACTCCTTTCCACAGAGCTGACCAGCCCTGCCCCTTTTTGTACTAATATTGGAGAGTCAAAGTGGTCCCTAGTCAATTGGGCCCTGGTCAAAAAAAGGTTGCAAACCAATGATCTAAACAAATGATTTTTTTTCTGTGTGAACGGGGAAAACCCCGAATATCAATCTACCTGTACACACACAGGTGCAGAGTATCCAGAGCTGACCAACTTATCAAGCCACAGAGTTCAAAGTGAGCCCAGGTGAAACATAGTTCAACCTTCAGCCAATGCAGAAAAATAGAGCTAATTCTTTTGCACCCACAAACTCCTTTCTTCATCACTGGCAGGGAAAATAGAATAAGAATGAATCAAAGACATTTGTTTTGAGCAATCTTCCCTCCGGGTTGTTGTAGTTTTTTTGGACAATATGGCCATTTTCTAGAAGCATTGTCTCCTGACATTTCGCCTGCATATATGGCAAGCATCCTCACAACCTCTGAGGATGCTTGCCATAGATGCAGGTGAAACATCAGGAGAGAATGATTCTAAAACATGGCCATACAGCCCGAAAAACTTACAACAACCCAGTGATTCCAGCCATGAAAGCCTTCGACAATACAATCTTTCCTCCATTTCATTCTGGCCCAGACCTATCTACTCGTAGCAACAGCAAAAGTTCTGTTTTTGTTTATTTTTCCCTTATTGGTCAGTTACTATTTTTTCAACATATTGCAGCCAGGCAAGGCTCCTGCTGTGGATTTTTTTCTTATCTTTTTCTAGCATTCCTGTTCCAGACACATTTTGCTGCCTGAGGCCAATGTGACCCATCCAAATGAGCAGGGCTCAATTTAATCAGTGTATAGGCCTAAAATAAACTAAAATATGCATTAAACTTAAAACATAATAGGATCTACTACATAGAGGTATCAAAAATTCATGCATGGAAAAAAGCTAAGGTTTGGAATGAGAGGAAGACGCACTGCAACATTACAAATAGAGTTAAAAAGAGGTTAAGAAAAGAATCACCATGCCAGGTGTTTAACTATGAGGTTGTAGACAAAACATTGCCCTCCAAATAAGAATTCTCCTCCAAAATAATACGAGACCTCAAAATTCCACAGTTGCAGTGAAAAAGACAAAGTTCACCACATCTAGAAATAATTCCTTTCTTTTTCCCTTACCCTTTTCTTTGGATGCCCGAATTATATTATTTCTGAAGTCTCAGCTGACATTATTACAAGACTTGAATATTGGAGACTGGAGGGAAGGAACTCATTCAGGGGAACAGAATTCCCATTTGGGTGGTCATGTTTGCATCTTGCCCTTGCCCAGTCATTAACATCCTAGCATCCCAGCCTGAACTACATGTTTATGCATATCAATGTATTCTCTGCAATTGGGGGAGCTATCCTCATTCGTTTTATGAGACTCCAACTTTCAGATTTTGAGTTTGGTAAAGACCATATGAATTTGTTTACATGTAATCATAAACTTTAGTGTTCTGTATTGGGTTCTTCTGTTCTACTTGATTCTTCCTAGCACAGCTCATATATTATCACTTAATGCTAGAGCCCCCAGTGGTACAATGTGTTAAACCCTTGTGCCGGCAGGACTGCTGACCAAATGGTCAGTGGTTCGAATCCGGGGAGCCGGGTGAGCTCCCATCTGTCAGCTCCAGCTTCCTATGCAGGGACACGAGAGAAGCCTCTAACAGGATGGTAAAACATCCAGGCATTTTCTGAGCAACGTCCCTGCAGATGGCCAATACTCTCACACCAGAAGCAACTTGCAGTTTCTTAAGTTGCTTCTGATGCAAATAAAAATAATGTAATGCTGAACATTTTGCTTCATGGAAATTGCTTAAATATTTAACTCTCTAAATTCTATTGGTTACAGTGTTCAACAAACATTTTACCTTAGTAGTTGTAGCAATAAAAATTTATCCATACATTGTTATACTCAAGGGGACATCTTGTCTTTGATGACACTCCGTCCTTGAAAATGACTACTGTCTTAATGCACTTCAGGGTTCACAAACACAACTTATTTTTGTTGAAAAACATTTGATCTGATCTCTTTTACGTATAGTAAAGAGCTCATCACAAAGTAATAAAAGCAAAGTATTAAAGGATTAGCTGGGTCACATTGAAGTGTTTTTCCAAACAAACACACGTTCTTTCGCTTTATTGAAGGGAAAATAAAAGAACCTTTGTGAGTATACTAAGCTTAAAGGTTTTCAATAGAAAACAAGGGTCTGGGATAAATCAGAGCTGTCTTCTTAATATGGCATGTGCATCTTTATTAGCATGCATTAAAATGTTGGATTTGTAAGTAGCTATTAAATGATATATATGATATAAATATTTCAAAGGAGAAAATCAATTTTACTGTGATATGCATAACTATCTGGAGGCTGGGCACAGAGAATTAGCAGCAATGTCTGGTCAATATGGCATTTTATTCTGGGATTTTTTTCCCTTCTGTCATGTCTCCATTTTATTTTCTGCTGACAAGATCTGCCACCGAGGAACCTTATCTCAGCATTGCAGTTTGAGCTGAGTAGTTTTTCTAAACTCATCAATGTTGCTCCTGATAGTGTCAGCCTCTAGTGTTTTTGTTTTAAAGAAAACTTTCCACTGCAGTCGATAATGACGGTGTCCTAAAAAACGAGGGCACAGTGTATTTCAGATCTTTCAGGAAAGCTTTGTATAGCTTGTGAAGCAATATGGCAAGCCTGTTAAATATCTGATGAAAAAACAAGGTTCACTTTTTGTGTGCTAATGGAAACTTTGGTAGACATCCTAACTTTTGATGAAATATATGTGTCTCTATAGCTAAATGGAAAATTAGATACAAAATCATTGTCAGAGCTTCAAACATCATTACTTACTTACCGTATTTATATACCGCTTTTCTCACCCCAGGGGACTCAAAGCGGTTTACAACAAAAAAAAATGACAAAATTCAATGCCTCACATACACATAAACCAAACCACAGATCTAAACAAAACATATAACTGAGCATTAAAATCAATAAAATAATTAAATGCAAGCTAAAACAATAATTAGACATAAAGACATAAAAATTAAAAACCACCTAATAAAAACATTAAAATTACATGATCCAAACTCGGAGACCGAGGCCATTCCAAATGTCGATTGCACATATTCCATGTCTATTTCTTGTACTGCGTTACTTTACTAGCCAAAAGCTTGATTTCATAACCATGTCTTTATTTTATTTCTGTCTTCAGATATGAATATGTTTTAAACACTAGTATTAAATTCTGGTGTCCACATTTACCAATAGCCTTGTATCATCACTTCTGACTCTTAGCTTAGGTTCACACTCACCTCAGTAAGATTTCTTTCCATTCCCTAAGTACATCACCGCTTCTAGCTCCATGTAGTCATCTTATCTACTTCTGCTTGCAGTCTACTTGACCTGGCAATTGCTGTCCCTAGACTAGGGGCAGACAATTGTGAATGGCTAGAGGGCTACATTAGCCCCTAGGAGACTGTTGAGCCTCCCCCTTCCCCACAAAAATGCCCTAAAATATCCCTAGGAAATGTTTGAGGACATTTTCACAATGACCACAAAAACAGCCTCAATTAATCAATAGTGTTGCCTTTCTAAAGAAACCAGATGGAAACCAGAGAAGAGAGAACTAGCTCTAGAGTGCCAGATCTGACTGCAGGATGGTCCTTCCCCTGCTCCTGTGGAACCACCACATTGTTGCTTCTTGAAGGGTGCTCTGAGCACCCTTTATTTCCCAGCATCTTTTAACATCATTATAGCCTTCTGTACCAGCCTGAACGACATGCATTTGGAAACTGGTGGAATTAAATGAAACATTTCAAGCTAAGCAACCTGGAGCTGCTTCTAAACAGAAATCCAATGGGTGGAAGGTTTATCCCGGAGCTGGAAGGTAGATCCCTCTGCTTGATGTGACTTGGGACTTTTACCCTGTGGGCCAGCTTCCAGTAACACAGTGCCTTCAGAAAACTTCACCTGAAGTAGCACTTCCAACAACTGCATATCCCCTAACACGGCTCATGTGTGAGACCGAAAAGAGCAGCAGAGTTCGAACAAGGAATAACTTTCTTGTTTCATAACTTGTCTTTTTGGTCTCTGTAGTTGTTTTTTCTCCCCACCTTCTTCATTATTTCCAGACATTTATCTGTTATCTATAGCTGACATGCACAAACACCCATTAGTGATACAAACTGAGTTCATCTGCCTAACTTTCTTCAGACATTTCTAAGACAGCATTTGGTTTAAATGCCACAAATACACAAACTGATGGGATTTCAGTTTTGGTCTTGTAGTATCTTCCCTTCTGTCATAGATAGTAGCTGTTGCTGATTTTTCTCCCCCAAGGCAATTTAAGTTAAGAAATGCACTGAAATTCCCAGTTGCATGTTGGAGCAATCATTGCGATGCTCCGCCGGGACCTCCCCGCCACGGTTGATACAGTACAGGAGCTTGAGACTCCGTGGCCCTCCGCCGGGTCCACCTTCGACCGGTTTCGGCCACTGGACGCAGAGGATGTTGACAAGATTGTCGCAGCTCTTCGACCAACCACCTGCTCCCTCGACCCGTGCCCCTCCACGCTGATTCGAGCTTGCGTGGAGGGGTTACGAGGCCCTCTGTTGAATATAGTCAACTGCTCCCTTGAGCAAGGAGCTTTTCCAGAGGAGTTAAAAGAGGCGGTGGTTAGTCCATTGCTGAAGAAGCCCGGGTTAGATCCCGCGGCTCCCTCCAATTACCGCCCAGTGTCCAATTTACCGTACCTGGGCAAGGTAATTGAGAGGGCAGCAATGGACCAGCTGCAGACATTCCTGGATGATGCAACCTGGCTTGACCCCTTCCAGTCCGGCTTCCGTTCAGGCCATGGGACAGAGACCGTCCTGGTCTCCATCACAGACCTACTCCGTTGCCACTTGGATCGAGGCGGATCGGCGCTGCTCGTGTTATTGGACCTCACGGCAGCGTTTGATACTGTCGATTACCAACTTTTGTCACACCGCCTCGCGGTGGCGGGGGTGAGGGGGACAGCCCTCAACTGGCTGTCCTCCTTCCTCCAAAACCGCCTGCAGCGAGTGAAGTGGGGAGGGGTGGTCTCCGTGGGCTCCCCCTTACATTGTGGAGTTCCTCAGGGGGCCATTCTCTCCCCGCTGTTATTTAACATCTACATGCGACCACTCGCCCAATTGGTACGGAGTTTTGGGCTGGAATGTCACCAGTACGCTGATGACACCCAGCTCATTCTGAGAGGATGGACCGGGGTGGAATCTGTACCGATAATTTCCATCTCTGCCTAGAAGCCGTAACTGGATGGCTGCGAGCCAGTAAGTTGAAGGTGAACCCGACGAAGACGGAGATCTTGTGGCTGGGCCGCCCGGAGGGGGTAGAGACCCAGTTGCCGACGTTTGATGGTGTGGCACTTCGCCCACAGCCCCTAGTTAAGAGCCTTGGGGTCCAGCTAGACACCCAACTGTCGATGGAAGCGCAGATTGCCTGCGCTTGCAAGACAGCGTTTTACCATCTGCGGCAGGCGAAACGTCTGGCTCCTTACCTCTCCCGCTGCGACCTGGCCACGGTGATCCAAGCCACGGTCATCTCGAGGCTTGATTACTGTAATGCGCTGTACATTGGCCTACCCTTGTCGGGTGATCCGAAACTTAAGCTGGTGCAGAACGCAGCAGCGCGCCTGCTGTCGGGAGCCCCAAGATCTGCGCATGTGACCCCACTCCTGCGTGCACTGCACTGGCTTCCCATCGAATTCCGGGTCTCCTTCAAGGTGTTAGTTCTAACTTTCAAGGCCTTATATGGTTTGGGGCCAGTGTACTTGAGGGAGCGTCTTACCCCATACAAACCCAGAAGATCACTGCGCTCAGAGGGGCTTAATCTACTAGAGGTCCCTAGTATTAAGATCTGTAGGCTGTCGAGCACCCGGCAGAGAGCATTTACAGTGGCCGCTCCGACCCTCTGGAATTCTCTGCCGGAGGAGATACGAGCACTACGGGGTTTGTTGGCCTTCCGCAAGTCTGTGAAGACTTGGCTATACAGGCAGGCATTTGGTCCCAACTGATGCCTCCTTAGTTGCCAGCTGCCAACATACCGTCCTGCCATGTATTGCCTCTGCGTATTATTGCTTGCCGGGATCATTTGTGGGGAGGGGGGCTTTTGGGTATACGTCTTTTATCTGTTTACTGATGTTTTATTGATTTTATGCTGTAAACCGCTCTGGGCTCCAGAGAGAGCGGTCTACCAAATCGAATTTATAAATAAATAAAATAAATTAATGTTTACAGTTGCTATAGCAACTAGGATAGCTGGCAATTGACTGGGAAGGGAACCTGTTTGTAGGAGATAAGCTGGGGCAATTATTGAACAGCTGTCAAATCTTTAACAGTTTTAAAGATAGGGGATGCACAGAGATAGAGTGGGAAAGATTTCAATACACATGGTACCATGGCCCAAATACAATAATGCTGCCTCCATTAAACTGGAATTAATTTGCAGTGAATGGATGTTTTTTGGAGTCACTGATGCAGAAATGTTTTGTCCAGTGTGCAGATTGGACATGGACAGCTTAGGTCAAAGTAATTTATGGAAATAGTAATTTCAGTTGAACACAATTTTAACTTATATGTGGTATCCATCGTGTACTGGGCAAATAAGACTTGTATAATCTTCCTTGGCCCAAGTGACATTTTGTGAGTCACATCAGATTCCATCCACACAGATCACTGTGAAAGGAAGCAATAGACTGCCTGTGTATGAAAGCTCTTTCTCTAGCTGCCCTTTTAGAGATCTTGGTGTTACCTAAATCAATGGTTAGGTATTGGTTTATAGGTATACGAATCCAAGATGGGAAATGTTGTGCGTTGTGACCTGTACAGTAACTCCACAACTAATACCAGTTACCACAATACTTTTGCCAAATATTATCAGTTAATGTGTGGACCAACACACATTGTTGTATATAGTCCAACAGTGGAAAGCTCACTTAATTCATGGAGGAAGGGGAGGAGAAGGGGAAGTAAGCAGTAACAATTAGACAATTCATTGTTTCCATTTCTTCTTTATGGATCTTTGGGCATCGAACAAATCTTTGAGATATGCACCGTTACTGCAATAAGCACCCAAAAGTTGAATAGTTTACCTTCCTGAAACCAAACAACACATCTTTGTGAAGAATAAGAAGTGCATCTCTAAGGTATTGAATACACATGGAATAAATTCCTCAGTAGGTAGGAATGAATGAATGAATGAATGTAGGGCTTTGTAACTGAATGAGTTGTTTCTAAACAAAATAAAGGTTGTTTAATATATTTTCTGGTGTTTATATATTTTTCCCAGAATTTATTTGTATGTGGGAGGGAAGAGAAAGCTTTATCAGTAATAAGCCTTCACTCCTGAACACACATTATTTACTTCATGAATTTTGACAAGGGAGGGCAACTCACAGCAACTTTCAACATCCGTTGGCAGTCAACACACCACTAAAAATAAGTTCATCTAAATCTTTGTGGTGTGGTAGAACAACATTTTCTCCACTGGGTCAGTCATTGGCAACATATTTGCTCCTATTGCTTACAGTTATTGTTTTTTGTTTCCTTAGTCTTGCATCAGTCTGTGAGCCATCTCTTTGAAGGGCTCTCCTTTAATACAAATGTTGAATTGGAACTGATCTGCAATCCAATATCACCCATATTCCAAATTGCTTAGTAGAAAGTCATTGTCTGATTACAAAGTGGAGAGCTCAATACAAGCAGCCTTCCTTCACTAGGACCTTAGTTTCTTGTATTTTCAGGGTGACAGCTATTGAAAACATGAGTGATGTTTATTATTATTTATTATTATTTATTATTATTTATTATTATTTATTATTATTTATTTCGACTTGATAAACTGCCCTTCCCGAGGCTCAGGGCGGTTTACAACATATAAAAACAGCATATAAAACACCTAAGATTCAAACGCATAAAATTACATTTTAAAAACGATCATACAAAAACATAGCCAGACATAGCTGGTTTATACAGAGTAATAGTGGTACGGCAGAGTGGCAATATTAGTCATGCGCCGTCGGACATCACACGTCAAACGCCTGCCTAAATAGCCAGGTCTTGCAGGACCTGCGGAAAGCCATCAGGTCCCGCAAGGCATGTGTCTCCGGCGGCAGCGAGTTCCATAAAACCAGCGCAGCCACTGAAAACGCTCTCTGCCGCATGGTAGAGAGTCTGCAGAACTTCATACCCGGAACATCAAGTAAGTTGAACCCCTCTGAACGCAGTGGGGTTGTAGGGGTGTAGCAGCAGGTGTGGGACAAATTGAAATCATTGCCACTCAGTAAGAATTCTACCCTCTCATGAAATGTTTCTGTAGTCCTCAAATTGCTAGCATCATACAAATATGGTAAGTAGGAGAGTTCTAGGTGCGAAGTAGGTTTTGATGTCTCACTGTGCAAAAGAGTTGTGTGCAGAACTCTTTTCCTTTGTTTCATCCATTCTTTCATTACTTCCCTTACCTTCAGGAGCCCCCTCCCACTATCAAAATCAGCTCGACACAAAAGCAAGTGGGAGCTGATCATGGCTCCTCACCTGCTTTGTGTAAGCATTTGGGGTTCCATGCCTCCTTGCCTTGGAAAGAGAGTGCATGTGTGTGTGGTGTGCAGACCCAGAAAGTGTGTGTACCTGCATGCCATTGAGTGCCTCTTCTAGAGTAAGAATGAGAACTTGTCTGTTGCCTCCTTGCCTTTGAAAGAGTGTGTGTTTGGCCAAGATTAAGCGTGCCTGCCTGCCTGCAGCCAAGTGCCTCCTCCAGAGTAAGAATGAGAACTTGCCTCCTTCCCTTGGAAAGTTTGTGTGTGTGCGTGCGTGCACATGCGTGTGTGGCATGCAGACTCAGAAATCATGTGTGTCTGCCTGCAGCTAAGCACCTCTTCTCTAGAGTAGAAACAGGTAAGAAGCCTCCTTAAAGTGTGTTCCTGTCTGCAGCTGAGCAACTCTCCTCTTGGTTAAAACGGCTTCAATGCCTAAAATGACAGGAAAGGGAGCCTGGGAAGCTTCCCCCCCCCCCCTTAATCGGCTGCTAGAAAACTGATCTTTCAGCATCCCATAGTGAAAACAGATACATGCTGTCCCAATTTTGGGAGGCTCCCAAAAAAAAAAAGGATCATGGGCCCGACCAAAACCTGGGACACAAAACAGATCGAAGTCCATCCCAAAAGCACAACCCTACTATGCAATGCTAGAAATTTGGAGACTGAAGGAAAATTTAACAGGAAGAGAAATCTTATTTGCTGGGTCATAGCTGCATAGCTACATTTCTCATGGTGGTGCCTCTAAATCAAACCAACAGTGCCTTTTAATTTGTTCTACTTCTAGAGTTAGAAGTGGAAGCACACTAGCTCACTGGCTTGCCACACATGGGAAAGATCTATTGAATCAGATCTTATTCACATGGCCAGTTTATTTAAGAGCCAGACGAGTGGATAAGTGGCTCCCACACAGCTGAAGAATGTCTAAAGTGTCTCTGATTAATCATTGTTTTTAGATAACAAGAAACTAGATGTCTAAAAATATTCTTGCAAATGTTTTTATGCTTAGCATATGACGCTGTTCTTTGGCAAATATAATTTCCACTATTATTACTTCCCCTGCCCTTTCGAATATCATCTCTATGGGGAATAGGAAATATCTTTCATGGACTTCCTTGTGCCCTGTGTCATATTCTGTAGAACAGGAAGGCAATGCAAGATGTATGGGAAATTCAGTTTGTTCCAATAAATTATTAATTGTATATTTAAGAGCAGCCTTTTGTTTTGTGTTTTACATTCCTGACTGCCAAGACCAGCTCTTCCATGATTTGTGAAAAGAGAAGAGAGCTAATCAAAATCAGAGCAAAGATTATACACATTGAATTATTTAACATATTATGCATTCCCACCATAATATTCACAGGAGAGACAATGAGAAAATGTGAGGCTCTTGGGATTTTAGAGAAATAGATCCCACCGCTGAGAAGCAGATAGCAAGGGCTGCAGAGAAACGGGACAATATTGTGCTCTCAGAGCCACATTGATCACAGTGGAAATGTTTCAGTTTATTGGGCAGAAAAGCAGCTGAGGCATTTCGACCAGCCATTTAAGAAAGCATTTCTTAAAGATTATGTCTTGGCAGCTGTGGTGCCAATAAAATCCTTCAACGCTGTCGCCATCTCATCAGTAAATTGTTATTGAACTCAGCTACTTTGGGTGATGAATATAGTGGCAAATCCCACCAGTTTTCACCCAGAGATGAAAGTTGAAAACAAAACAGCATTCTAAAACATGGTGGAAGTGGTTTGAACACACATTACAAATGATACCTTGGTGCTCTGCCAGTAGGTATTCTTCAAACCATTTCCACCACATTTAGAATGGTTTCACCCTGAGATACCTAATGCCTTCTCTGATGAGCTTCCAGTTCAATTTGCTGTCAAAATGGTCAATGCTCATACACATGTTTCTCTGCTTGACTTATCAGAAGCTCAGTCTTGTCCTGCTTATTTGCATTGGCACTGTATCAGTCTAGTTCGTGCTTATGCTGCCTTGTATCATTTTAGATATATGTGTATATTCCTAAACAGCTCAGTTACTGCCGTTGCTCCTCTGATGAGCAAATCAAATGCAGTGTGTCACCCCATTTCAAAAACAGTAGAATAATAGTTATTTTACTTGTGACTACCCA
Source organism: Anolis apletophallus (assembly GCA_030556195.1). NCBI lineage: Eukaryota > Metazoa > Chordata > Lepidosauria > Squamata > Anolidae > Anolis > Anolis apletophallus. Next base: position 25,268,589 of record JARBWK010000001.1, read on the forward strand.
TGATTTCTCAACCAGAGTTATGCCTACTTTCTCAGAAATGGAGCTTGAAAGTAAAGTGATGCAAAGAAACATGCACTGTATTATTGGGGAAAACTTTGGGTTAAGTAGGACATTGTGAGATTTTTCTTGCATATCATGTAGCATTTCACAAAATTGTTGTTTTGCATGTCATGTTTATTTGTTATCCTTTTGTGTTAATTTTAGGAGACTTGTTTGAGAAGATTACACACATATACACACACTTTTAGGCCATTTTTTAGCTTTGTCTGTTTTTAGCATCGTAGGTTACATTAAGTAACTTTTCAATTACTGTTCAAAAATAAGTTGCATTATATTCAGTGATCCTTAATTGAAAAACTTTGGGCACAAGTTTTCAAAGAAATCATATTTCCAAATAATTGTATGAATATATTGCTTGGTATCTACAATTATATTATTGTTAGCAATTCCCATCAATTAACTATGACAACCTTATGAGTGAGACACCTCCAAGATACCATGTCATCTGGTGTAACTTAGGTCCTGCAGACTGCAGTGCTTCCCATTTTACAATGTGGGTGATATTAGTTTCTAATAAAATGTCACTGAATCAGGGGATTTACACAAGTGTTAATTTTCCATTCAGCAGCAAATTCAGTGGGTCTATTCTAGCTGAGGGTTGATTTTGATTTATGTAACTGAGGCCCTGAGCTGACTTATGCCCAACTAAGGGTCCTTCCATATATCCAAAACCAAAAATAGCCAAAAATAGCAAGGAGGAAAATCCCACAATATCTGCTTTGAACTAGGTTATCTGAGTCTACACTGCCATATATTCCAGTTCAAAGCAAATAACATGGGATTTCCTGCCTTGATATTCTGGGTTATATGGCTGTGTGGAAGGGCCCATAGTCTGCACTGGAATAAGTGGTTCCCTTATCAGTACCAAAGTTAAAATATGAATCTCTTAAGTACAAAATTAGATTAAAATGCAACTTTGGCTGACTTCAAGGTCTCTACATTAGGTTGAGGCTATTATGGGGTATTAACAGGGATCCTATGTGGCTGGGTTTGGAGTTATACACTATTGGCACAGTGTGATGCCTCAAAAAGGTGTCACTGCTTGTGGGTTCCTCGCACACAGCCTGAACCTCTCGCACCCTGGCCCAGTCCATCTCTGGTTCTTCATCCCAAGTATCCCCTTCACTCTGACTCCCATCCTCCCCAGGGATGCCCTCAAAAGACTAATCATCAGTAGGCTCTGTAAGTATTTGCCTTATCCTTTTACACTGAGAGATCTCCTCTGCACTTTGTTCACGGCTACCATCAGCCCCACCCAGTTCCATACTACAGCTAGATGATGAAGAATCAGCCCCACCCAACTCTCTACTACCAGGAGTAGCAAGAGCCTCAGGCTCTACTACAACACTTATCCATGAATTTGATATCCATGATTTCACTTACCCACTATCCAGAAGTACTGTATGTATGGGCTTATTTAGAATCTCCAGTGTGATTCTGTGGTGTGCTTCTAACTCAAGCATAGTTAAAATACAGAGTTCGATATTATCAATGATTTCAGGTATCCACAGGATATCCTTGAAGGTATCCCCTAGAGATATGGGGATCAAACTGCTGTATATTCTTAAAAGGATGCTTGTTTGGGAAATTATGAAACAGGTCCAAATATATTTGCATACTTCTTAGAGCATATAGACTTTATATTTTATTCCATTTTTATCAGGATCTAAAACAAAGGAAGGAGTTATTGGGGGGGGGAGCTTCCACACAGCCATATAACACAGAATATCAAGGCAGATTATCCACAATATCTGCTTTGAACTGGATTATCTGAATCAACACTGCCATATATTCCAGTTCAATGTGGATTTTATACAACTGTGTGGAAGAGGCCAGCGAGAGGTGAAATAGTAGTACTTTTTCAGAAGGTTTCTTTATCAGATTTTGATGCATTGACATCTTTAGTGAGACTATTTGAGTGCAGAGGGAGTAATTTCAAGAGTGCTGTATTTTGTTTCAACAAGGGCTGGAGACTGACAGGTAGGTTCTCTTTCCACCAACCCCACCCCATTGTCCTTTCAGCCTCTTGTCACTCCCTTTTTTATCCTCATTGAATAGGTTATGGTGTAAGTAAATAAAAATGAAACATGCCAGTACTGAAAGAGAGAAAGGTGGTGGGTGATAAAAAGGCCATTAAGAATTTATATGACACATTCTAGACCAGTGTTTTTCAACCTTTTTTGAGCCGTGGCACATTTTTTACATTTACAAAATCCTGGGGCACACCACCAACCAAAATGACACAAAATGACACTCTAACACAGTAATGCATATAGTTAATATGTTTTTAAATGTATTTATACACTCAGTGTGAAACCTGGGTCTGTTTCAATGAACACAACATAGATATCCTGGCAGGAATGGCAGAAAGACACACACGAACTACCATAACCAAGAGAAAATACTATAAGAGTTTGGTGGGCATTGACCTTGAGTTTTGGAGTTGTAGTTCACCTATATCCAGAGAGCACTGTGGAGGGGAGGGAGGAAGACGTGGGGCGAGTATGCGCAGTAGCACCCGCATGGGTCACATCTTCCTCCCTCCCCTCTCCCGCAGAAGCGGCAGCGTGAGCAAAGCGAGGCAAAGCAAGCACAGCGAGGCTGGGAAGAAGGGAGCCTGAGTGGAGAAGAAAAAGTGTTCAGCAGGAGGGGGAAGAAAGGGTAATGGAGGTTCCAATTCCCCATGGCACACCTGATGATCGCTCACGGCACACTAGTGTGCCACGGCACACTGGTTGGGAAACACTGTTCTAGACAATGCAGCAAAAACATGGGATCTGTTTGTTATGTATGACTCCATGAAAATTACTATGGAAATCTCAAAGCAAATATTATGTGCCATACTTGGAAACTTTCTTCCATTCTCTGTATCTGAAGTGTTTAAAGATAAATCTGGCATGGCCTGTACTATTCAGTTCCCTTTAGGCATTGCCCTAACCATCTGCTACATAGTATATGTTGATTTCTCACATAATTTGTCATGTGCTTTAACATGAGCAGCAGCATAGTATAGAAATTTCACTCAATCTGTGCAATCGTTTTTCACATTCTCTCCTATGCTGCAGGGCAGTAGTGATGGTGGATAGATCTGTATACATAATTTTCCAGAGGTATCAACTTTAACCAAAGTAGAAGTGATGTTCAAAATAAATTTGAGCTACAAGCAGGGGAATGAATGACAAGGCACTTTGTATTGTGTTACTAATGCAGACTACTGTATGCCCATAGCAAGTGAGCTATGCAGACATTTACACTTTTGTGATACATTTCTCCATTCAGGGTAGTGGAAAAACCTCCAGTAATTACTTTGCATTCTGGTACAAAAGGATTGGGAGGGATTGCCAATACCCCAGAAGACAGGAGCAGAATTCAAAATTATTTTAACACATTAGAGAGATGGGCCAAAACTAACAAAATGAAGTTCAACAGTGACAAATGCAAGATACTCCACTTAAGCAGAAAAAATGAAATGCAAAGATACAGAATGGGGGACGTGTGGCTCAAGAGCAGTGCATGTGAAAAGATCTTGGAGTTCTCGTGAACAACAAGTTAAACTTGAGCCAACAATGTGATGTTTGGCAAAAAAGGCCAATGGGATTTTGGCTTGCATAAACAGGAGTATAGTGTCTAGATCCAGGGAAGTCATGCTACCCTGTATTCTGCCTTGGTTCGACCACACCTGGAAAATTGTGTCCAATTCTGGGCAGCACAATTGAAGGGAGACGTTGACAAGCTGGAATGTGTCCCGAGGAGGGCAACTAAAATGATCAAGGGTCTGGAGAAACCCTATGAGGTGTGGCTTAAAGAGCTGTTCATGTTTAGCCTGAAGAAGACAAGGCTGAGAGGAAACATGATAGCCATGTATAAATATGTGAGAGGAAGTCATAGGGAGGAGGGAACAAGCTTGTTTTCTGCTTCCCTGGAGACTAGGTCGTGGAACAATGGCTTCATACTACAAGAAAGGAGATTCCATCTAAACATTAGGAAGAACTTCCTGACTGTGAGAGTTGTTTAGCAGTGGAACTCTCTACCCCAGGGTGTGGTGGAGGCTCTTTCTTTGGAGGCTTTTAAACAGAGGCTGGATAGCCATCTGTCAGGGTGCTTTAAATGCAATTTTCCTGCTTCTTGGCAAGGGGTTAGACTGGAAGGCCCACAAGGTCTCTTCCAATTCTAGGATTCTATGGTACTATACATCTTTCTCATCCTTAGCGTATCTTCGCAGAGCAAGAAACAAGCAAAATACATTTACATTTCATTAATAATAAATAATAAATGTATATATTTAAAATACACACATATTCTTACTTCTGTCTTTGCTTCCCATGCCATCTAGTATGTCTTCTGCATCTTGAGTAGCTTCTAGCAATCCTTCCCCCTTGTCCTTCTGTACTAATTTATGAAGGCACATCTCCCAGAAATGGTTACAATATATAATATTGACTGCATTTTGATATAGCACTAAATTGTGTTTACATTTATGAGAATGAGGCCACTCTTTCCTCTGGAACAAGCATAAGAAAGTGATAGGAAGCTTTAAAATAACTGCAGCATAATGTGTCATCCAAGCATGAAACTGTAGTTAATCTTAACTACAGTTAGTGAAAAACAAGCCAGCTTTATAGACTATGATGAAGTTGATTTGTTTCCACTATCATACAGTTTTTCAAGTTCAGATGGCATGGTCATTAATCTAAAATGGGGGAAATGGCTTCCAAATTTCCCAGCTGTTTCAAAGAGAAAGGAGACCGAAAGAGTATGGAAGACTAGAAAGAGGCTAAAGATGTCCTTACAATGTTAAACTGGCTAAGCATTATATCTGAACCAGCCGATTATGTATTTGCTAGGAAACCATCTGCTCTCCATGGCTAGAATCCTCTTGGCTCTGATGAGAGAGCTATTCTGCTGGAGGAAGAGGCAGCAGTGACAAGATCAAAATGTCACAGGGACAGAGGTGTTAAGGAAAAGAGGGAAAAATGAGCAGGAACAGATTTTGAACTTACCTTCCATTTCACTCATCTGGTATTCACTGGGGTTTGATTCTAGAGCTTCCTGTAGATACTGAAATCCATGGATGCTCAAGTCCATTAAAATGGCTTAGTAAAATGACAACTGTAAGTTTGCATTTGGCAGTTAAAAATATTTTTCAAGGTGTGCATGCAGAATCCATAGGTATGGAGAAGTGATTATATTCGTCTCTTTGCATTCTTTCTCAGCATACCCATAGCAGAGTTAGCAGTAGTGGGAGAAGAAGACTGTCAGCTCCAAACCACTGTCTTCTCCAGTGAATGACTTTCAGGAGCATTGATCTTTGATACTTAGTTCCCCTGGGTAGGGTGGGTTCAACAACAGCTGTCTGTCTTGTAGGGCATTGTCCAAGGGCACATCCGAACATATATTAAACCTGCTATGGGGCAGGTTTAAGAAACACTCTCCAAAGCAGGCTTAAGTCCCCACACCCCGGGAAAACAAATGGGTTTTCCAAGTGGGTTGTCCCCATTGCAGCGTGGTAACCACCGCATTGAAATGGGGACAGCCTAACTCCCCCCTCCAAAAAAACCCTTTAAAATAAAATAAAATGTATCAGGCTTGCATTATGCCTCTCTGGAGGCTTCTGGTGGATACCAATGTTGCACCAGGAAACATGAGGCAGCAGTGGTTCCCCCCTCCGCCTCCTATCACAACATTGGTATGTACCAGGAGCTGCCAGAGAGGCATAATGGTGGCCCTGTAAGTTTTTATTTTATTTTAAAATTTTTTAGGAGGATTTGGGGAGGGGGTGGATTCCCTCTTTGCTTCTGTGGGCCCACAGGCTTGAAGAAGCAAATTGGGCTATTTGGGCTGGCCCCTCGGTAGTCCCAGGACTACCTGGGGGTCAGTTTCCACAGGGCCCACACTCCATTAGACCACGTCTTTCAGGAAGTCCTGGGTCTAATGGAGTATCTAAATAATTCAGTGGGTTTTTTGCTTTGCCACAAATTATTCCTCTTTTTTCAGAGGCATTGTTTGGATGCCTCCGGTAAAAGCATGAGAGCTCACACATTTTGGGCCCTGTCTGGGTGGACCCCTTGACACCGTTTTAGGTCAAATTGGGAAAGATGTTGGTTTCTGGCCAGTATGCTTCTTCTGCTGAACCACTAGTTGTGCAATGTTCATCAGCCAGCTTTTAAGTCTAAAACTGAAAAAGTTTGGAGATTTGACAATATTTAATGTTGTTGAAATAATGCAAGATGTTGATACTTTAAATTAAACATGTTTCTCATCAAGTTCTCTTGAAAGTCTGTGCTGTTTATTTATTGTTGTCTTTGCAATTCCTGGGAAGTAATAGAAATTTGGATGGGATGAAACAAGAAATGTTTCATGTTTTTGAAAGCCAAAATAATTGGTTTCCTTGCTTTAATAGGTGTTTCTAAATAATGAAAGTCAGTGTCAGTTATAAAATCTATATCTATATACATAATAAAAGTCAATATGTGTGTGTGTGTGTGTGTGTGTGTGTGTTTGCCTAGAGTGCTCACTTCCACAGAGAGGCTTTGGGGTCTGACTAAATGTGATGGAAGTTCACCCTGTACAGCCAATGGACCTGGACCACATTTGGCACACAACAGAAATACTGGAAAGGCTTGGGGAGAATGACCTTGGTGTATAGGAGTTGTAGATACTGGGATTTATAGTTCACTTGTGATAAAAGAGCAACCCAGGCATCGCTGGGTACCCAAGCTAGTATGATATAAAAGATAAAATTAAGATCATTCTTTCTTTACAAAAGAATTTTGAGGCAATTCTTTCTAGGCTGTATCTGATGCCATGCAACTGGACTTCCACTTACACACACTTGGAAGTTTTGCAAAATGACAGTTTTCCTTTTTTATTCTGGCTGTAACCCACACACCCTATAAATACACTATAGTACTTAAAAAGTGAGGAATTTCTGGTGTGTAAAATATCTTAAGAGCACATTCTTCTAAAATGTGGCATTGTATGATTTTTTTATTGCAGTCAAGAGGAAATTGGAGACAAGTTGGCTTTGAAGACTCTAATGTTTTTAATGTTGTCAGACATTATTTAAGACTGACAGTAGACAACCTACAGACATTTAGTCAATTTACTTAATAACTTGTGGTTTTCCTTTGTTTCATCTTATACATAATACTTTAAGAAGCTATACGCTTCTGTTTGAAAAGGCTTTTTAAAATAAAAATGAATGATAGTTACTTACAGATTAAAGCTATTATTAATGTGATTTTTTTGCTTATTTGGTATTGCAATATTCCATTTTAATAACTGTTATGAATGTTCCCATTTTGTTGATAATATTAAATTTATCATTTCAGCCTTCCATTTAGCTTTATAGTAAATTTAATCATCGTGTTTTAATAGCTTTTCCGATAACCATTACACAGTCCTTTTAAATGTGGTTAGTGGCAGGTCTATCATTGGTGATAATATGTTCTTTTACTACGCATTATAAAGTTCTGCTAATGCCACAGGGCCTAAAATGTACAAAGTTTTTTGTTAGGAAGAAAACAGTAAATGAAATGTACGAGACTCAGAAATCCCCAAAAATATTACTTTGTAAATCTTATAGTTGGGTGTTTTGAGGTTATGTGTTTCTCTTGCTGTTTTCGCTTAGGAATAACCCTGTGATTTTTGTAATACTAAGAGTAAGAGAGAGAAAGTGCCCCAGGGTCATTAAGAAAGTTCCTTGCTCAGTGAGGAGTTGAAGCTGGATCTACCTAGTCTTAATCCAACTGTAACCATAACACTAAAATTATTTTAAAATGCCATGTAAGAATTTTTACAGATTAAATTACAAAGCCTTCTATAACATTTCCTTTTTTTTCTTTTTTCAAAATGTAAAAATGGTTCCCAGTCTTTCGATAAAGATTTGGGCTTTTCTTTCTTTGTTCATCATAGCCCATTTATTATTATCTGCTATTCTGAAAACTTTTAATATCCATTTTTTTAAAAAGTATATCTTAGCCTCTCTTCAGTTACAAACATGTTTTACACACCTGCATTTTGCTATAGATACAAGCATTTTCTATAGATACAAGCATTTTCTATCTGGAAAATTATGCACCAGATATTTCTCCAAAACTCATCTCTTGTGCTCACCTTGTCTTCCCTCTTACCTGCCAATTTAAGATATCACCATACCCCTGATAGTTATGAGTCTATTTCAGAGATTTTGTTCAAAGTTGGACAAAGTAGCCTTTCCAACTTAGAACTACAATTCCCAGCAGTTGCCCAGTATGGCTAATGGAAAGGAATATGATGCCATAATGGTTTATGTCATAACAAAAGTGTTATTAAGACTTTGCCACAAAACTTTGGGCAACTTTTGTTCCCAATGCTTCTTCCATCTTGTTTTTACTGTAGCATCCAATAAATAGGGAAAGATTAAAGAATTGCACATTACTTTCCAATTAGTATCCTTTAGATTTTTCCAAGAAACACTTTCTCTTTGTGTGTGTGTGTGGTTTTTTTTACAGGATAATACAGCCACTATTTTGCAATTAAATAAAGTCCAGCATTGAAAAGCAGTTTATCAGTTTTCACCACCACTTCACGGGAAATAGTTTAGAAAAACCTGCAGTGACCCTCTGCATTGCAAATAAATATCGGAGGCCACTTTAAATCATACAGGAAAAAAGGCATTGTGATTCAAAGCTTTCATGCAAACTGCATAAAAGACCCAGAGATGTGCTGAACACATTACTACCAGGGCACAAAAGGTGTGTGTGTGGAGGGGAGTTGTATCCAAATCAAAATGGGAAGACATTCTGCCTGGATTGTTCTGTCATGGATACAAATGCTGCTGAAGGTGATTGATTTTTTTTCATCCAGTCTTTCAAAAGAAAAGAAAAGATGAGGCAGGAGGGAAAATGTGAAAAAATGCTTTGAAGACATCTTGTCAAACAAGTAATAGCACAAAGAACCATTTCATTTTTTTGTGGATAGACATTAAAAATATTATGCATATAAATATGTAAACCTCAAAAAATGAAAGTAGTATATACTTCTTCTCCATCACAGTAAATATCAGTTTGCTACCACATAACCGTAGAAAGTAGCCCTGCACTATGTGTGTAAAGAATGTGTCCTTGAAGATATTCAAATACTTATCCCATGGCTACTGCAGAAAAAATAATTACAAAATATATTGAGTTCAATTTGCCTAAAACATAAAGTTCAAGGTGGCAATATTTCTAATGGTCATGTGTACTCATAACATGAGAAAATTCATTCATGTGCTTGAGTCCATGATCATGGCTTCTGATAACAAATTTAACTTGTAAACTGATGTATCTGGTATAACAGAATCCTTCAGTTAGCACTAGGGGTGTTCATGGTGCCATTTTTCAAAATGTAATCTGGAGAAATTAGTTGATCCAACAAACAGATGTCTGGAAAGAAAGTGGATGATGGGGCTCAAATTAACTTTGCCAAAACAGATCACATGGTGGATTATATTGGCTGCTTTCAGTTGCACCATGGCAGCAGCCATGGCCGCATGGGGGTTTCCCCCCTTAGTCTTGCCTGAGCCAATCTGAGCAAGAAAAAACAATATATGCCAAGCTGAACAATATATACCAGAGCAAGATCCTCCATTTCCCTGTGGTGTCCTGGCTTCTGAGAGAGACCATGTGTTAGTTAGCTCCATGTTATATCTCAGTGCCATAGCTGCTTCCTTTTTTACTCAATTCCAATCTTTTACTTTGACAATTTAATTAAATTTCCTTAGCTTAATATCTTTCCGTCCTTCGTTTGTTACCATTTTGCTTGGAAAGAGAGGAGGGGGTGCATCTTGGGGGTTGTGCATTGGGGGGGGGTGTTTAAATACTTTTTTAACCTTTGTTGGGGAAGGGAGGGGATTGTCTCACTCCCTTGAGTTCCCATGGGGAGAGTTCAATGTATCCCCAGATCTGTCTATCTTCTTGCTTGTGTACTCTGGCCCACACCTTCTTTACCCCCCTCCAAAAAAATCTAAAAAATATTACTTGAAAGAAACCTTTTCTTCTCATTCACCTATTTATTCTCCTCTTACTCTACCTTCTCCCAAACAATTATTTAAAAATTAAGAAATAATTTTAAAGCCCTTGTAAGTAGTTGGTTTCTCTCTCTCTCTCTCACACACACACACACACACACACACACACACACACACACACACACACACACCTTGTGGCTTCTTAATACATATTAAAACTTTGAAATTTTCCTATAAATTGTGGGATGTGTGGATCTTTATGACAGTTGGCAGGAATTATGCCCTGCTGATGCTCCTATACTGTTGTTGTGGAGAAATAGCAAGATATACCTTTGGGGGGTTATAAAGGAGATTTTATTTCTAGAAACATTAAGAATCTGCTAATAATCAATGGATGACCCAAATGTACTAAAGTTTGATGGGATTCCAGTGGCAAATGTTTGGCCATTTTTGTCCCGATAGCCCTGAAAATGATGGAAAGAGAAGCCTCAGAAGTTCCCCCATTGCTGCCAATGGGCCGGATCTTCCCAAAATGAAAATGGAGCTTCCAGCTACCAGATCAATAAACAGCATTTTGCCCTCCCAAATTCAGGCAGTTCTTGAAAAAAAGGAATGGGGTAAACAAAAATCTGACATCAAAAACAGCATGGGGTTTACCCAAATAGCACAGCCCTAGTTAGTACCTTTTGAAGTCAATCTGCATACTTTATCACTGTGGAAAATTGGCCCAAGCCTTGGTTGAGTTTTTGACTAAAATTTCAAGACATACATGAGAATAAAGCAAATTAATTCAATTCTCTTATTACCACCATCGAAGTCATCAACATCTTACCAGAAGCAGATATTCTGTGTCACAGTTCAAACTGTTGATTCAAAGGAATCTATGTCAAAGGAATCTAAATCAATAAAGACATGCCCAGAGTAAGATGAAGAAAACAAGGAAGTGTTGTTTGTGTAATAGAATTTTTATTTGAGTTGTTGATGTTTCAAGCACAGGTGTGAAATGTATTCAATGGGGAGAATCCAATAGGGACTGTTGGGTCTGTTTCAGATTTTTGACTGAAATACAAAAATGAAATCTAAAATGCTAAAAGTGTTATCCAAGATTCACCTCTCTGACCAGCTCCTTTAAAGTCAAGTAATTTCATTAAGGTATAGTAAACAAATACATGTGGATTTAAATTAGTCACACTTAAGGCAAACCCACTGAAATCAATGGACATAAGTTTGCCATGCCAATGCGAGATCAAACACCTTGTTAAAATCATTGATTGAATCTATATTACCTGTCCAATTCCTAATGCCACACTTAGTAGACCCTTTGAAGCAATTGGATTTACTTACACAAGAATCCACTTACAATATAAGGGGTTGATTTCAATGGATCTGCTCAGTTTGGGACTAGCAAGTGTGATAGGGCTATAATGGCAAACCACAGAATACAAACAAATGTTCCAGAGAAGCCAGAATTACATAAGGACAAATCAATGGAAGAACACTCTTTTCTTTTGTCCAAACTAATGCTTGTATGGCTGACAGGTATGAGAAATAGGAAGAATCCCAAATGCTAATGTCAATCATTCCACTGCAGCTGGAATTCAGATACCACAAGTGAACTCAAACAGACATTGACTTTCTAATCTCCATTATGGGCATTAATATGAACATTTGTGACTGACTGACCTCTTCACACAGGGCAAAATAGCCCTGTTTTGACACTTTTGCCTGGGGCTTGGACAGGGCCTGCCGAGCGCTATCAGATGACACATTTCTCCTGAAGTGGAGGGTAAGCATTACCATGGGGAGGAAAATGTTTTGGGTAGTTCCAATGGAGCTACCTGTACTTAAGAAATAAGGTGTATTGCATGCTGGAGTTTGGAAGCTGGTTTTCCAGTATTGCATGAAAGAAGGGCTAAGGCATGCAACAAAAATCACTGCAAATCCCCTTTCCCCCTTATAGTCCAAGGAATTCCAAAACAATGGAGTTTCCAGGCTCAATGTCTGCATTCTCCTTCCTTGTCCTGCCTGCCACTTTGATTCCCATTTCTTCTAATTCCTGCTAACACGCTTCATCCCTACCAAGGCTACTCCTCTCCTGCCCTCTGTCTCCTGCTATTCTTTCTCAGTTGGCTTTTTGCGCAACTCATTCTGTGAACTTTTTGGGCTCGGTGTCTGTGCACCACTTCTTTCTTCACCTGTCTGCCTGCTCAGATTCCCTGACTCCTTCTCATCTCTGTTAATTTGCTTCATCCCCACCAAGGCTGCTTCTCTCCTGTCATCTATTCTTACACCCCTTTTTCCTTGACCTACCTGCCTGTTCCATTTTTTTTTAGTGACAGGAGAGAAGCAACCTTGCTGGGGATGAAGCACATTATCAGGGATGATAACGAATTGGAGGCGGCAGGCAGGTCAAAAAGGAAGTGGAACACAGACACCAAGTTCAGGGAGCAAGTTGGGGGGGGAAATGCCAAGAAAGAGCACTGTAGTTGTCATTTTCACTGCTAATGTGCACAACTTTAGGGCTACTCCATTCCCCCTTTTTCAATGTTGATTCATTCAAGTGCTTATAAAAAATTGCATTGTTTTAGTGTAGGAGGACAAGTTTCCCTTAAAGTGTAGCACTGCATTCCAACTGTGCAGCTTTTAAGGCTGCACAAAGTTGATAGAGTTGTGCTATTTTGCTAAACCAAGAACCAAATCATCATCACCATTATCCTGAAACTTCCCATGTACTGTTATCACCTCATCATTTTTTCCTGTGTTCTTGGGAACACTAAATTTTGACCACCATTGGGCATAGTTCAATACCGATTCCACCCCTACATCTTATAATCTTCCATAGTTCTTTAAAAATGAAATTGGGCCATATCTTAAACATTTCATTTTTCTGGAATTGCTTTGAATTTTTTTAAAAAAACAGGAAAAAAAGCTTCTTCTTTTCTCAGTGGAGAAAAGGATTCAGTTTTTCCGATTTTTTTTACCCTATTCCATCACTTGTGGACTTTTCTCTGTTTAAAATTCAGCCTTTGGGCTGTACCACAATCCTTTCACTGACATTTCTTGCTTCCAGGTTATTTTGTGGACTATTTTGTATGCATGCCTTTGGTTCTAGTCCTTCTCCAGAATTATCATTATCTCATTGTTATAAATATGCCTCTATAATTAAAGTTCTGAAGGTCTGGAAAGGAGGGTTGACTAAGCATATGTTTTGTTTGTATGCTCTCTGCCTGGATGACTGTATGAAAAACTCTATGCATATAGCAAAGCCAGGAGAAGGAAGGAGATAAAGATACAAAACTGCTGTCTCACATAAATGCATCTGGTTCTAACTAGCACTCTTTTGATTTACTCATTTTTTTAAAAAAAAATGAAAGTCTGCATGAAGTTATATTCCCAGACTTTTCATAGAAATGTTGACAGCATAGATGCTGATGCTATCTGAGAAGCCTTAAATTGCTGTGCTGCCGTGTGTACATCCTTAGTATTGGCAGGCACCTTGTTGTTGTTATAAGTTCTAATAGTATTTCAGTTCCTCACCAGACTTGCCAAAAGCCATTTTGTCCTGTATTTTAAGTGTCTGTTTACTCAGTTGTTACAAATTGCCTATGGGACAGGAACTGCCTGTCACTTCCAGAGCAATTAGTATGTGAAGCCTTATCAGAAGAAATCTGTCAAGTTTGAACAGACACAAATAGCACATAAGCATCTCTGAGGAAATCAAAATGAGTATTTTGCAGTATATACTTACTGTGCTATTACTGCATTCAGCTTACCCATTCTGTGTTTCTCTTGATACACTGAACAATATAAATGCCTATAATTTAGGGTATATTTTTACATGATGCCTGATATGTAAAAGAACAAATACCTATAATTTGAAGTAAACCTAATAGCCAGTGTCTAAGCTAATTATTTTTAAAATATTAAATGTAAATTATATTATAATTTTAAAAATATTCAGCTAATACCTTATAAATGAACATGATTGAGTATTTGACTGTTTCTTCGTATCATTTGGTATCCTTCTGGGTTGTTTGGCTGGGATGAGACTGAGAGGCACTGTTTTACAGTAGCTCCAGTCCTTCCTGGAGGGCCATACCCAAAAGTTGGTGCTGGGGGACTCCTGTTCAAACCACCAGGCATTGTCCTGTGGGGTTCCTCAGGGTTCTGTTTTGTCCACCATGCTGTTTAACATATACATGAAACTGCTTGGAGAGGTCATCTGGAGTTTTGGAGTTCGGTGCCACCTATATGTGGATGACACCCAACTCTACTATTCCTTTGCACCAAATGCCAAGGAAGCTGTCTTGACCCTAAACCAGTGCCTGTCATCATTAATGGACTGGATAAGGGCAACCAAATTGAAACTTAATCCAGACAAGACAGAGGTACTCCTGGTCAGTCGGAAGGCAGACCAGGGAATAGCCTGTGCTGGATGGTGTCACATTCTCCCTGAAGACACAGGTTCACAAACCCACCCACCCCTGGACTCAGCACTGAACCTGGAGGTCCAGGTATCTGAGATGGCCAGGAAGGCCTTTACACAATAAGAACTTGTGTGCTAACTGAACCTGTTCTTTGAGAAACCAGATCTGGCCACGGTGGTACATGCCTTAGTTACATCCCATTTGGATTACTGTAACACACTCTATGTGAGGCTGCCTCTGAAGAGTGCTCAGAAACTTCAGCTGGTCCAAAGAGCTGCAGCCAAGTTGCTAACGGGCTGGCTGGAGGAAGTAGACAACCCCCCTGTTGATGCACCTCCACTGCCTGCCAGTCTGTTTCCAGGCACAATTCAAAGTGCTGGTTATGACTTTACAACTCTACACAGTTTAGGTCCAGGCTATTTTGCTGACCACATCCCCTTGTACAAACCTCCCCAGACCATGCAATCTTCAGGAAATGCCTTCTCTCAGATCCACCTCCATCTCAAGCTTAGTTGGTGGGAATAAGAGTGGGGTGGTTTCCTTCTTGGTGGCTGCCCCATGGCTCTGGAACTCCCTGCCCAGGGAAGCCAAAATGCCCCCCTCCTTGCTGTCCTTCAACCAGCAGGCTAAAATCTTTGTATTCAAACAGGCATTTAAATAAGAAGGTTTTCAGGATCATGTAAGGGGCTGCTGTGGTTTTATATACTTTTATGGATTTAACCTGAATTGTTTTAATATTATTGATTTGTAATATTGTTTTATGGGGGAAATGGAAGGAAAAAGGAAGAGGGGCCAACTAAGGGCAAGATGGATGGATGGTATCCTTTAAGTGACTGGCTTGACTCTGAAGGAGCCGGGGGTAGTGGCAGCTGACAGGGAGCTCTCGCGTGGGCTGTTCCATGAGGTCACAAAGAGTAGAAAGCCACTGAATGAATTAACAACAATATTGTTTGAATATTTGTATATTTTAAGTTGTATTGTAGTGATTTTGATTGTGAGCCACTTTGAATCTTCATATGAAGTGTAAAAGCAGGATAAAACATAATAATAATAATATTACAGGTATTATTATTAGATGTTTTAGATGCTAACTGTTTTTAGATTTTAGATATTTAGATGTTTTTAGATGTGCAGGCTTGTGTTTTACTGTAAATCGCCCAGGGCAAATTGGGATGGGCGATTAATAAATCCATAAATAAATAAATAATAGTTTGAAGATACCACTTGGTTGCTTTTATGTACACAATGATTTCTAAAATCACTATTTATATATAATTTTCTTTTAAAAGTGAATTTGATTTCAAAACATACACACATGAGGATATTATCATACATTAATTCATATCACAAGTACACTTGTTACATAAAATCTGAAATGACTGCATCAGTCACCCCAAACTGACTCACCATAAATAGCAGATCTTGTGTTACTATCCCTTGGGAGGTGATAAAAGAAAACTGTGGGCTGTGGTGACAGATTGTAGGTGGTGAACCTGTGGATATACTTATGCAGCATCTCTTTTCTTTGGGACTGGCACCAGATTTTTTTTCTGTGTGGGGCAAAGAACCAGGTTGTGCCTCAACCCACATGTAGAAGTTGACTGAACTGAAAGTTGAATCTTCCTTCAATACTGGTGCTAGAGTAGCACACTGTATCACAGATGAGGATGCCAAACCAGTTTAGGAGATCAGGCCAGGATATGTGGTACATATAGAGTCCTGTTTTCGAAAGGGGGGGGGGAGAAGAAGTAACAGAGGAGGAAGAGGAAAAGGAAGAAGGGGAGGAGGAGCATGAAGAGAGGAGGGGGGTGAAGAGGAGGAGGTGATAGAAGAATACCCAGGAGTGAGGATGAAATAAAGTGCCCTGAAGAAGAGAGCATTCATGTAGAACAGGGGTGCTCAGAATGGTGATCGGGATCACCAGGGTGATCTTTGGGCCTCATCCTGGTGATCTTCAGGCCCCTGACCAGGTTTTTTGCAGTTTGTCCTCTTCACGCGTCCTCCGTCGTTGCTCCTCCCCCGCTCCTGCTCGCGCCACCTCCAAAAGCTGCAGAGTCCAAGAGGCAGAATGGGCCCTCTTTTGGATTCCTCCTCCTCCCTCCGTCCTTCTCCAGCCACTCAGAGTCATAGGAGACCAAAGGGGGCGGGCCTGGATGACGTGATGCATGGCTGGCCCCGCGCGCATGCGAAGAAGAGCCCATTCTGCCTCTCGGAATTCTCGTGAGCTCTTGGAGGCGGCACGCATGCTGCCGGTGTGGAAATAGGAGCAATGACTGAGGAGGAGGATGCTTTGCGGTCATTTCAAAAGTCGGTCTTTTTACTTTGGGGTGGGTGCTTGATTGTTCTGTGGCATGTCTCTTTGTTTATTTTTAATGTTTAAAAATGGCCTTTTAGCTCCAAAGCCTCTCTGCTTGCTTTGTTCCTTGAGAAATATATGTTGGGGAATATGGAAATGTGGGAGAAATGGGGTGGTTGGATGTATTTTTGCATGCCCCTTTGTTTACCTTGCTGAGTATTAAATGGCCTTGCAGTTCAAAAGCCTCTCTTCTTACTTTCTGGCTGATAATATGTGTGGTAATATGGCAGTGTGGGAGAAATGGGGTGGTTGGATGTATTTTTATGCTCTGTTTTATATTGTTGTTATTAAATTGAAATGTTGATGTTTTATAACTTCATTTTATGTAAACTGCCCCGAGCCTGCTGGAAGGAGCGGTACATAAAAATGAATAATAAATATAAATAAATAAATAAGAAAATAGTTATACGTTTTACATTTCTGGGTAGGTGATCTTTGGGACTTGGTTTTTTAATCAGTAGCTCCCATGCTGAAAAAGTGTGAGCACCCCTGATGTAGAACATGAAAACACATCAGTGGTGCCTGTTGCATAGTTGCATTATATCTTTTTAATGGGCTGTGAACTCTATTCTCCAGCAGCTCCTTTGTAAATGTGAAGAGGATGGGTCAATGCACCATTTTTTGTTGTTGTCTAACAAGTTTCTGAATTGAGATTCTTGTTTTCTGTGGGATCTGTGGAGAATAACTGAAAGCTTTACTTTCAAAAACAAAACAAAACAAAACCCTCTATGCACATAAAAGTAGGAAAGACTGCCTATTGTTGCCAGCATTTATAGGAAACAAGTTAATTGTTTGGCAAGTGTAAATTAAAACAAAAACAAATGCTAATTACTTACAGAAAAAATTAAGCCTGCTGAGAAGTGCTACCTTGTTTGCTAGGAGTATCCTCTTGACATCAGCATGGGGTCTCTCGTAATTAGATGCACATGTGTAAATACAATGATTAGATAGTCCCACATAAACATAATTATCATATCTTCCTAAAAGTCTATGAAGATGGTCTCCAACCCTGTGGGGGGTTTGTTATGATAAAAGCCCAGCAATCTGCATGCCTTCATTCTTTGTTGGTAAACAATGAAACAACCAAACATGATGAAATCCATACAAGCCCTAGTGAAATGAATAGTAGTTATGTAACAAATCTGCTTGGTGGACTGAGACCAGTGCATTTTTAAGCATCATAATGGCTGAGGTCAATTATAGTTATTACGCATTAGAGAGTATTAAAATAAGAATATACCTTTTTTCATTGTAATTAGCTTCCTTCCAATGAAATGATAACATCTTATGCTTCTTTAATTTCCTGATAATTTCCAGTATGTTTGGAATATTATTCTTATAGTAATACAGTGAGGTGATAGGAAAATAATCAAAGCACTAGACTTTGCTTGTAAAACCTATTCCATCTGCCCCTTTTGGGGTAATTACCAAATATATGTTACAAATTTATTTATTTATTATTTCAACTTGTATACTGCCACTCCCCAAAGGCTCGGAGCGGTTTACAAATATCCAAGGAACAAAATACACACTGTAAAATACAATTAAAACACAAAAACCTAATCAGCACAATCCAAATGCTTGCCGAAAAAGAAATGTTTTCCACGCCCTCCGGAAAGAAGGTAAGCTTTGGATGGCTCATGTTTCTATCAGCAAAGCATTCCACAGATATGGAGCCATGATCGTGAAGGCTCTGCTCCTAGTGCTCAATAAATGAAAGGTCCGAATATTAGGGACTTCGAGCAAATTTTGGTCCTCAGACTGAAGTGATCTCTGGGGTTGGTAGGGGGTAAAGCAGGCCCTCAGGTACGCCGGCCCTAGACCATATAAGGCCTTGAAGGTGAGAACCAGCACTTTGAAGGTAATCCAGTGCTCAATTGGTAGCAGTGCAATTGCTGCAGGATTGGAGTAATGTGATATCTCACTGATTCCCTGGCAAGAAGTTGGCAGCAGCATTTTGCACTAGCTTAAGCTTCTGGATCACCGACAAAGGAAGGCCAATGTAAAGGGCGTTACAGTAGTCCAGTTTTGAAATGACCGTCGCCTGGATCACCATAGCCAGGTCACTCCTAGATAGGTAAGGAGCCAGTCGTCTAGCCTGCCGCAGATGGAAAAATGCGGATCTGCTTACAGCGAAGACCTGGGCCTCCATTGTCAACAGAGGGTCTAACAGGACCCCTAGGCTCTTTACCAAAGATGATGGGCGTAATGCCTCACCATCCAAGATAGGCAACTGGATCTCCCTTCCATCCAGATGACCTAGCTATAGGATCTCCGTCTTTGTTGGATTCACCCTCAACCTGCTGGCACGCAACCGTCCAGTAACAGCCTCAAGGCACTGATGGAAATTATTGGGCACGGAGTCAAGCCGGCCCTCCATCCTCAAAATGAGCTGAGTGTCATCAGTGTACTGATGGCACTCAAGGCCAAAGCTTCGCACGAGTTGGGCAAGTGGTCACATATAGATGTTGAATAACAAAGGGGACAGGATGGCCCCCTGAGGCACCCGACAATTAAGGGGGGACCTTTCGGAGACCACCCCTCCCCTCTCCATCCACTGTCCCTGATTTTGGAGAAAAGAGGACACCCATTTAAGGGCTGTTCCCCTGACTCCAGCCACAGCTAAGCGGTGGGACAATAGATTATAATCAACTGTATCAAATGCTGCCTTGAGATCCAATAACACAAGCAGCGCAGAACCACCTTGATCCATCTGGCAGCGAAGCTGATCTGTGATGGAGAACAACACAGTCTCCGTCCTATGACCAATACGGAAGTCGGACTGGAAGGGATCTAATCCAGCTGTTTCATTTACGAGCTCTTGCAGCTGTTCCGCTTCTGCCCTCTCAATAACCTTACCCAGAAACGGACAATTCAAGACCGGGCCATAACTGGAGGGAACCAAACGATCTAAGCCTGGTTTCTTCAGCAGCGGATATACCATAGCCTCTTTTAAACCTTCTGGAAAAACTCCTTGCTCAAGGGAGCTATTAACTATATTCAACAGGGGGCCATTTGGTAATATTATCTAATCAGTCATAATGCAGATGATGGCTGCTTCATTTTTTTCCCTAATACTCCTGGATCTATCAAACTACATCTGCTGGCAACATGAAATAAATATGTTCCCCTAAGACTGGTCATTATTATACTGTCAAGATATGCTTCTTTCAGTACTTAATCTCCTCTTTATTCTGAGACAATAAGACATGGAGAATAATCAAATGGCACCTAAAAACATTATTAACAACACATTTTGTTACTGAATTTTACAGGTTTCCAAAATTAAACAAATTTTCTTACACAGACTGTTCTAATTTCTCTGATATAGACCTGAATCATATTCTAACCAAGACTGAATAAATTGGATTTACAAAAATATGGACTCCACCTTGAACAATTGATTCAAAGCATCCACTCTGCTTGGGACCAGCAATACCCCCCCCCCCTCTTTTGAAAGGTGGATGTAATATGGTCAGTGATGGCTTGCCCATTTAGTCCACCTCTTGAAGATAGGGCTGCCATGTGAATGTTTGCAAGGCAACCCCATGTCCTGGAGCCCGGTCCAGCACAGGCAATGATGATTCACCTCCCCTGTCCAGCTAATGGAGATGTAGCTACCATGTGGATGTCCACAGAATGGCCCCATCTTCAGGAAGTGGGCACAGCATGGGTGGTGGTCCCTTACTTTCCCTCACTTAATGAGGACAGGGCTGCCATGTGAATATGGAGATACAGGCTCGTGAATAAACTACAAATGTAAGGCCCATGAATGTGGAGGGCTGACTATTTCCTTTTTCAAATACCAACATTAATTGGATTCTAGACAGACTCAGAGCTAATTCACAGAATTGAGGATCTTTTGGCAAACATTAAGCTGTTTGGTTTACCTTGCTAACCATTTGAATTAGTACAGGTGCACTAGACATTGGGCAGAGATAGGTAAACAACATTCTCAACATTTGACAAACCACTAATTTAACTCTTTTTAGTAGTCATTTCATTTCTGTAAGTGCATACACTATAGATACACTGATGTCATTATGTGCCTTTGTTTTTGACTTGGGATGAACCTATCATGGGATTTTCTTGGCAAGATTTGATTAGAGGTGATTAGTCACTAGCCCACCTGAGGCTGAGAGATTGAGGGATTGCCCAAAATCACTCAGTTGACCTTCCATGGATGAGCAGAAATTCCAACCCTGGTCTCCAGTGTACTGGTCCAATGCTCAACATAAACATATTTAAAGTTAAATTGTATTTCTGTGGTGTTTCACAAAAATGCATTTTGTTTCTTTTATAATCTCATCTTCTCTTGTACAATGAGAAAATGGAAATTGTTTTATTGGATGAATGCTACCAATATGAATAACACTGTTATTTTTATTTTCAGAACTAATCTATGCCTGGATCTTTAATGAATACCCATCATTTGTGCACCAAGATAACCGCCGCTTTGTTTCTCAAGAGACTGGAAATTTATACATAGCTAAAGTGGAGAAATCTGATGTGGGGAATTACACATGTGTGGTGACAAATAGTGTAACCAACAACAGAGTGCTGGGACCTACAACACCTTTAAACCTGAGAAATGATGGTATGAGTTTTCTTAAATTTTAAGCTTTCACGTCCTGGTGGGAAATAAGTGGGAAAAGGTGTAATTCTTAAGGCTGATTTTACTTAATTACTGTAAAAGTTATAATGCTCTTGTTTCCTGCTGAAACAAAAACATTTACATTCAAATTCTCAGTCACTAAGAAATTCATTGGGATAATTTTTGACTTACCTCTTCCATGAAAATCTGCTTAGTAAAGGTTTCCCCTTGACAGGAAGTCTAGTGGAGTCCGACTCTGGGGGGTGGTGCTCATCTCAATTTCTAAGCTGAAGAGCCAGCATTGTCTATAGACACCGTCTAGGTCATGTGGCTGACATGACTGCATGTATCGCCATTGCCTTCCCGCCAAAACAGTAGATATTGATTACTCACATTTGCTTGTTTTCGAACTGCTAAGTTTTGCAGAAGCTTGGGCTAATAACGGGAGCTCACCTCGTCCCGCAGATTTGAACCACTGCCCTTCTGGTGAGCAAGCTGACCAGGATATAAATGTGAAGAATTTGATTAATTAAAGCGTATCTAATATTTTATTTAAATGGCACTGACCACCCTTGTTTCATATTTAGAATGTATTTTCCGTGGAAAGCAATTGTTCTTGGTTCGGTATGTTGTTACGTTGAAGTGCTGCTTTATGTTTGCACTGGGAAGTGTCACTAGCATTAATTGGATACTTGCACATGTTTAGATGGTGATTTATATTTGTAATTTGTGTAGCACTTTGGATGGTTAAAATAATTTTGCATATTTTATCCCAGTAGTCAGTAAAAAAATGGTCATACATAAATGGAAATGGTTATATCTTTGGGTGATATGTGATGTTATTTGATGCCATGTGTTTAATAAGGTTTCAATGCTTCATCACTCTACACAGAGATGGAAATTGTTCCTTTTATATATATAAGAATTGTGGGACATTACTTACCTGTCGCAACGTATCTCTCCCTATGAACCAATTAGAGAGTTAAGATCGGCTGCGAGGGCCTGCTCTTGGTCCCACCCCCAGTGTAAGCATGACTAGTGGGGATGATAGACAGGGCCTTCTCAGTGGTGGCCTCCCAGCTGTGGAATTTGTTCCCTAGTGATATCAGACTGGCCCCCTCCCTCCTGATTTTCAGGAAAAGAATGAAGACCTAGCTATGGGATCCGGTGTCTGGATAGTGAAATATAGAACTGGCCTAACTGTAGCAACACAAATTATGACTTCTAGAATAGGTATCATGGTTTTAACAGTTGCATGATATTTATATGTTTTATCTGTATTTTATGTATATGATGTATTGTATTTATCATTTGATTGTATTTGCGGCATTGAATATTGCCATATTGGAAGCCGCTCTGAGTCCCCCTTGGGGTACGAAAGAGCAAGGTATAAATATAGTAAAATAATAAATACTTACATTGATCTGTGGATAAGATGACCCAAGTATTTTGAGTTGATTTTTTGACTAAGGTTTTTAGACTTATACATGAATATACTGTATACGGTGTTGTGACTTCGTGCTGTTACAGGTGGAGGTTTGACACACTTTCTTATGAAGGATCACTAAGAATCTCAGAGTTATTGTTTCATAGAAAGGAACAGTGGGACTAATATTTCATAGCACTCTTGAAGCAATATTGAAATATTGTGATTGACTGTAGTGGGGACTATAAAGTGCATTACCATGAGCTCTTCTGTGAAGAATTCCTGTTTTGCACCCACTTTACTATATTTACAGTTGCCTTCCTGAACTCATTCTTGCAATTGTTCTTGAAATGCACTTAAAGTGCATTTTACTTTTTATTAGATACGCTGGAAAACTTTGCTGAGTTCAGCAGGAAAGTTCAAACAACATTCATTTCATCACAAGATGATCGGATTTCTGTGGGACTGCAGTGTTAGTACAATTGAAGATATGTTAAATGTGGGTTTTAAAATGAGATGTCACAGAATAACCTGAGACCTCTTTTTATAATCACCAGCTTCCAGATTTTCTCTTCTATGATGTTTAAATGTGTATCACATGAGCATTCACTCGGTTTAGTTTGGTCAGAAGCCAAGTGTCTTTACACCTAACTTTCAGGAATACAAAGAACAAAATGTCAAAGAATAAAAGCAATAAAATGTGTATATAGTAGCATGCTGACAGCTACATCTGGATTACCTCCATTTAAATTGTGTATGGCATGTCCAGTACATCTCAATATATATGACAGATGATTTTCATTAGAGCATTTCATCATTAAATTAGTAGACTAAGAGGCAAATTCATCAATGTTTAATGTCCCAATTACATGAATAAGTGTAACATAGAGAAAGTTCATGATGTTCTTCTCCCACTAAATGTAAAATATACAAAACTGTGCAATTCATCACTTTGATGTTACACATGCTGCTTAGAACTACTTTCCTCTCTTAATTATGATAAGTATATGAAGGAAAATTAGTGCTAAAAAGATCTGGATATTTATTGACCAAAATTTGCCATCTGTGCTGAGGGAAGGGAGATTATTGACCCATTCCCATCTGTGTCTTCCATCCACAAAGCAATATTTGCATAATGAATCAGAATTTGGTTATTTTGCTCCTGTGTGGTACTACATAAGGAAAAGTATGCCTCAGTTAACAATGTAGACTTTACTTATTTAGCAGAAACTTTGATACTACAGGTAGACATAACATAAGAATGGAGATAGGTCCCTACACTGAAAAAACAAATGAGCATTCTACATGTTTCAGTAAAGGACTTCTTTTTCAAAAATGAATAATGTGTCAAATGAAACAACCAGGCCTGCAATTAGTGAACAAAAATTTGCATTTTCTAAATACCACTTGAATGCTTATTTCAAATAAATCCCAAACATATCTTTTTTTTCTTTTAATAACCTTCATTTTTCTTGATGACAAAATTTATAAGTGTATACTTTGTCAACATGCAACATGGGAAGACTGGCTAATCTGCTTTCCTCTTTTCCTTCTGTTTTGCTCTTGTGGTTACCACACCTATTGCACATAACCAGACATGGCTATAGAGCAGGCCTACACAACCTGTGGTCCTCCAGATGTTTGGGACTCCAACTCTCAGAAGCCCTGGTCAGCTTGTTCAATGGTCAGGAATTCTGAGAACTGCAGTCCAAAGCACCTGGAGGATTGCAGGTTTTCCATGCCTACTATAGAGGATAGAATTATTTATGCTAGCATAAAACTTTCTTTCCCAGGTTGGATATTTTTGAGCCATTATTGAAAGCTGAAAGTCTGTCTTTATCCAGCCCTTCTTCATCAGCCAGTGCGGTAAAAGGTACTTCCAGCTGGATAGAAAAAAAGACAGGAGAGGGGTCCCATAAATAGATTTTGTAAAGACAGGCTTCTTTCTAGAAAACGTTGATAATTGATCTATATTGCCTTTTTAGCCAATGAATAAGGGCAACACTACACATACTGTTACATCACATTTTCCATGTGTATTTCAAAATTACCAGTGAGTAAAGGTCTCCATCAAGGTGATGGTTTTTAAATCTGCCTTAGAGGGCAGAATGCGAATCCTCCTCACCTCCTACAATATGCTGTTTGGCATTAATGGAAATTTGCCGTTGATCCCAGTGCCCTATTGCATTTTGGGAAATTTCCATTGGCATTGCAGCACTGCACAAAAGGGCAGGCTTTCCCCATCCCACACAGTGTATAGTTTGGTTTTGCTTCTTGATCAGGTTTTCTGTTCTTTATCAATTATTTCTAATAGTGGATGCAGTGGGGTGGAAATAAAACTGACATAGGAAGAACTGCCCATTTTATATAACATACATGCGGAGCTTGGAAACCGATTCCTTTGTATTCTGACTCCCTGGTCCCCAAACCAACATGGCTATTCCCATTTCAGATATTGACCATGTTAATAGGCTGTTTTACTTGTTATTGTCTAGAAACGTACAATTTCCAATCTCTGTTGTCTCTAACCTAGACACAACAGGGATTAATGAACCAAACCACATCCTAGCAACACAAGAGTGTGCAGGTATTTAGGAAACATAGACATTTCCATCACAGAAAATGGCATTAGCTTGGCTGTTAAAGAAAGCAGTGGAAAGGGCATTTTTTAAATGACAATATCTTGAGCCAGTCGCAAAGCTATGCTATACATCTTTACCCAGTTCAGTTTAGTGGGACTCAACTGTCAGGAAAGTGCTGTTGCATCCTTAAAAGCCTGTCCCCTCTCCTCCTCCTTTCTCTCTTAGCCGCCGTGCAAAACCAGTAATCTATAAATAGCTGTGTCCCACACCTGACTGTTCCATTATGCTTTTAATTCTGCACCTTGGCCTGCCTCTCAAGGCTACTAAAATGTAAAACTTTAGATGTGACTTTAGTGCTTCTGGGAAGTAATATTTCAATCTCTGGTTGCCTTAAATTGGACTGTTTCCTTCTATTGCATGGCACAATCAGAAAGTGCTCCTTCACCCATTAGTCGGGCATTTTCAATACCAGCTAGCATTTTCTCCACAGGGAACTAAAATATATCAAAAACGGGGGCAGCCAAGCAATGATAAGAGTAGACTTTTTTTTGTTTAGACAGTTCCGTGGATCAATATTAGACCCGTTTGTGGTTTCCCTGCAGAGACGGTATTTATTTCATTGTGACAAGTAGAGGATAAAAGGCAACCTATGTAGTATAAAATCTTTAAAAATAGACTTTGCTCATACCTTCTATAGTAAGACTTGCTTTCATGTTTGGACTTGTTTTCTACCATTTGTCCTTAGTATACTTGCAGGCAGTCTTCGATTTGCCCGTAAGTTCCTGGAGTAATCAGTGTTCAGAGAACTAGTAACAGCAGCAGAGGGAAGTCATGGCTTTAAAAACATCTTGTACCTGGTAATCTCTATCCTTGTTACTTTTCACTGCACACGACAACTTGTTGACCACATCTCTACTTTGATTTTTTGTGTGTTTCCACTGATGATTTGGAGACACAAGCTGTTAGCTTTCCATCCATGCTGAGAAAGGAAGAACCTAAGCTGTAGCTCATCCTTTTGCTCTAGGCTCATCTTTTGAAAGGCAGTCCCTTGCAACCACATCATTTTGTCACAAGTGCCACAGACTTTTCATCTGTCAAACGAGGTGAGCCACACACACAGACACACCTACATACATACATATGATTTGCATCTTATCTTGGGACTCAACAAGGCTAATACTAAAATGAACAAACCCAGCCTGAGTCAAAGTATAGCACAGATTAGTGAAAGCCACTTTTAAAGCAGTTAAAAATACATCAACTGAAATGGAAAAAAATAGAAGTAAAACAAAAAGCAACAGTAGCCTGGATTAAAAAACCCCTGTTCCTCAGCAACCCAGACAAAGTGCCAAGGGCTTGCCTGAATGAAAAGGTCTTTGCCTGCCTGCAGAAGAACAAAAGCAGAAAGCCTGTATAGCCTGCATCGATATGTCTGGAACATAAAAATCTAGCTGTAGTCCATCTAAAAATATCCCCACTAGCTGTTTTTATTTATTTATTTATTCATCCATTCAAACATTTATTATATCATTCATTATATCCAAAGATCTCAGAACAGTGTACCGTGTACCATCTATTTAAGATAATAAATATAATTAAAAAGTTTAGGCTATACAGGTAGAGTATCCTTTATCTGAAATGCCTGGGACCAGAACTATTCTGTTTCAGATTTTGAAATACCATACATATGCATAATGAGATATATTTCCTATAGCCGGAACTCTGAAATGTTGAATTGCCTCTATGTCTGTCTATATAGGTTGTATGCCTAATTTGCATTGAATGTTTGCCATGTATAATGTAAATACATAAATATTGGAGATGGAAACCAAATCAATACCCAGAATTCATTCATATTTCATATGTACCTTATATGCATAGCCTGGCAATACTTTTATACATAATATTTCTAATAATCTTGTGCAAAGTTTGTGTACACTGACTTATTACAAACTGTGTGAACAGTTTTGGGTTCTGGCATATTTTGGATTTGGGCATTCCAAATAAGGGGTGCTCAGTGTCTTAGTGAA
Organism: Anolis apletophallus; assembly: GCA_030556195.1. Taxonomy (NCBI): domain Eukaryota; kingdom Metazoa; phylum Chordata; class Lepidosauria; order Squamata; family Anolidae; genus Anolis; species Anolis apletophallus. The sequence continues at coordinate 25,296,055 of JARBWK010000001.1, forward strand.
TGAAGTGACAGCACCTCCTGTGGTCGGAATCGTGCACAACATCCAGATGCCAAAGTTGGAAATGCCAAAATACCTCTATCTGTCTGTATGTCTAAAAAAACAGCATTGAATGTTTGCCATGTATGTGTGCATTGTGATCCACCCTGAGTCCCCTTTGGGGTGAGAAGGGCGGGATATAAACGCTGTAAATAAACAAACAAACAAATAAATATTTATTTGAATCTCGATCAAGAGAGAAAAGTGGGATACTATTATGAATAACTTAAGATCAAACAATTTAAAATAAAGCTGGCTGTGGCACATGTACAAATAGATAAAATCAATTAGTGGCTTAAATATGTACAAAGCCTGGTTTCTATTTGGCAATGCTATGATGCACTGGTCCCAGCTTGGTCTCAAGGAGGGTATTCCATAGCCAGGGGTGCTACATCTAAGAAGGCCCTCTCCCTTTTTCTCCTACGTGTGTTCCCTCCAGTGCTGGGACACATAGGAGGGGCTTTCCATCAAACTTGGGGACAGGTGTAAATAGCAAGAACCACTCCCTCAAGCATTATAGATTATACTTTAAAAATGTAGAGTCATGGAGACCCGGCGGGCAAAGATAGCGGCAGGACGGACACTCTAAGGCTCCTCAGAGTGCCAACAGTCTCCTCGACTGGAGGGTGATTTGCGCCCCCTCCCAGAGACAAAGCCACGTCTAAAGGGATCGCGAAGCCATAGGGAAGGTGCCGCTGACTCCAGGGATCGCCCTCTCCTCAAGAGGGGGAGATCAAGTGAGTCCGGCCTTCAGCCGAGGCGGCAAGCGGGTCGAGGGACGGGAAGTGAGGGACGACCCGCAGTAACTGCCAGCCCAGTCCACCAAGATCGGGGCCAAAAGAGGAGGAGGAGACGGGCACGAACAAATGTGAGTGCTGGGGAAGTCAGCACACATATTAAGGGGGCGGTGGAGATTGCGCCAAAAGGAAGGCCTGTCCCTCCCATGATCACATGAACCCTGATATAAGAGAGACAGAGGGGTAGAGCGAGGATGAGCAGCAGGGACCCCAACAGCCCCATGGAAGCCCCCACACTCAGGGGATCGGCCCCCCAACAAAAGAGACACAAAGGCCCAGCAAGCAGGCCACACAGAGGGGCAGTCAACCATCCCTGGCAAAGGCAGAGGGAACAGGAGGGAAAGAGCTAAAGGGAGCCAAAATGGCGGATGAGCTCTCACAGTCCTAGGAGCAGGGAAGAAGAAGAGCTTTTTGGTGGGAGTGCCATCTTGGGAGAGGGAAAAAGACATTTTTCCAATAGTAAAACAGGGAACAGCACAACTGACAATAGAATTATGTTGGCACTGGATGAACGGACCTCAAGAGCAAAAGAGCGGAGGATAATGCAAGAAGAGGGACCAGAGGAGGAAGGAGTAACTTTGAGGGACATCCTTGCAGAACTGCGAAAAATAGGGGAAGCTCAAGACGGATGCCTATGGAAGATGGATTCCATAATGTCTCGGCAAGAAAAGCAAATGGGAACGATCCGGGAGCACTCCCAACGTGCAAAACAGAACCGAAGAGGCGTTCCCACAATGCTTTGAGCTGCTGACCTTCTATGATGATGGAAACGGCAAAAACAGAACCAACCTGAAGAGGCGTTCCCCACAATGCCAGAGCTGCTGACCTTCTATGATGATCACCCCAGGTCAAGGGGAAAACGGAACAATACATGAAGGTAGAGAGAAGAGAGGGAAGAAGAATACAAAACCGCAAGAAATATCAGAAGAAAGAGGACCTCACTCCAAAAATAGGGAGGAAGTTTCACTGGAAGTTGCAAGAATGACTTCGAAGGGCCCTAAAACTTCTGTCCCCCAAATAAGAGAAGAGAGAAAAAACCAAGAGGCCGCTGCAACACCTAAAAGCCCCATCCTGGATACAGATAAGAACGATGGCAAAAAAAGACTGGGACGCAGCCCAATAGGAAGAGAAGCTGGACGAGAACAACCCAGCAAGGAAGAAAGAAAAACCTAAAGAAAAATTGCCCCTACTCTCTAGAGGCGTATTTTAGGCCTACGAGATGTGGCATCCTGGGGATGGATATAAAAGGCCTCGAATCTCCTAAAGAGAACGGTTAGAAAGGAAGCCGAGGAAAACGAAAAGGTACAGATCCAGCTACACTAAAAGATAAGGAACGGACAATGGACACCAAATACTGGAAAGATTTTGAAGGCTAAGGGAAAAGAGTTTTTGTTTTTTTTTTAAAAAAAGAACAAAAACTAAAAACAACAGGTTGCTTTTATACCAAGAGGGTTATGAAGACCCGTCTCTGGAAAAAGAAGGAAAAAGAGCCTAAAAAGATGACTTGTAAAAAAGAAATGTCCAGCTTAACAAGGAGAGAGACTGTACGAGAAAAACAAGAAGCACCCATGAACAAGGAACTTAGAAGAAAACAAGTTACCCCTATCTCTATCTTTTCTCATCACCCTTACCCATTACTATCCTTCCCAGATCCCGGACCAAACAACCTCCTCACCGCCCCTAACCCTTACCCTTCCTACCCCCCGCATCCCTCCCTATACCCTCAATCCGCCCTACCCCAAAACCATCCCCCCTTTTTTTTCATCTGTATGTATTCAAAACTTTCAATAAAAATTTAATTAAAACAAAAAATGTAGAGTCATGTTTAACAGAACCAAATTGGTTTAGATGATTTCTATCAGTTGATTGTCATTTTTGTGTGTGTAATTCTGACATTTGATAACAAAGTGTTTTTGTGTGATCTGAGTTGAATCCCAGTGAAAAGGCTATCATTTCACAACAAGTTGTGGTTGCGGACACAAATGCCATTCTTTGCTTTTCTAGCATCCATCTACAAAACAAAGAAAAGAAAGAAGGGAGGGAGGGAAGGCAATCAAGCAAGCTCTGCCAATTTGTATTGTGATTGTCAGCCTAATCTTTCTTTTTCAGCACAAGTGAATTATTTTTACAAACACAATGGCTTGTTTTCCTTTATAAATTACCTGTAGATCAAACCCATTTTTAGAAAGTCTCTAATGGCAAGAAAGATATGCTGCCTTCCCTTAAACATATTCTGATTCTCCTGGCAGTCTTCGACTCCTATGACTGCTGTTCCCCACTGCCAGTTTTTATTTGTTTAGCTTCCATGGTTGCTGTCCATTCCTAGTTTTCATGTGCTTTGCTGTCATTGTAACTTGGGTTCTTTTGAACAAGTGACTCAATTGCAGAATTTTATCCATTCTGTAATAGGCTGCAGAGAACCTCAAAAAGGTACCTCTTTTGAACAACATTTCTCCAGATGGCTTAGCTACTTAAACAACTTGGCAACCTCCAGATGTTCTGGTCTAGGACTCACATAAGTCTAAACCAGCATAGCAAGCAAAAGTTGAACTACTAGTACAAAAAAATCTGGAAAGCACCTGCTTTTCTAGCCTAGGGAATAAAAATAGATATCTCTTTGATGAAGAGAAGAGAAAATTCATACTTCTCTAACAAGGGAAATTAGGCCACAAATAAATCAGCAGCTACCTAGGCTCAGATATTTAATCTCATCTCATATTTTGTAAATACTTATCCAAATCATTTGATGTATGTTTAAGCCTTAATGGTTTGGAATTCTATTAGTTACTCCTTGCTAACCAATATGTAGAATGGTGATTCAACACTGGGGCCCCATCTACACTGCTATATATTACAGTTTCATAATGAAGTTTAACTGTTTTGAGTTAAGTTATATGTCAGGGTAGACTCATACAATGCAATTCAATACAGTTAAATTACATTATGAATCTGCATTATATGGCAGAATAGTTGTTAGTGGATAGCATAGGTTTTGGTTGGCTAGTTGCTACTTTATAATTGTGAGTGATATAAACCATGTATGCTTTCTTATGATAGTCAGTTGAAGGAAAAAGAGTTCTGACCATGACTGGTGTTTTGGTGTTTCTTGGCATGCAATTTGTGCAACTACCTAAAGTGTGTTTTGTTTACATGCAGTGTACATCCCTTCATAATTTTATATTTGAAAGATGCAAACAATAAGTTTTACAATTATTTTCTTGCTGATATATATATATATATATATATATATATATATATATATATATATATGAAAGATGTGAATTTTGCAAAGACTTTTCTTGGTCAGGACTTATTCTTCCCAAAGTTTACACTTGCATTTTGTGCAGATAACAGTATTTTGTGAGGAAACAGCATTTTCTGCACAAAAAAGTGAAGAAGGCAAAATACAAACCACTTCATAATGCCTCTGGGATTGTGTTATTAGAGGCCAAGAAATGTAGAACCAGTCATTGAACAAGGGGGCAATAGATGTAGACGCAAGTGTTTTATTTATTTATTTATTTCGGCTTCTATGCTGCCACTCCCGGTGGGCTCGGGGCGGCTCACAGCAAATGAATAGGATAAAAACAACGGTGCAGGATTTTGGATTCCTTGCTATGTTCTTTCTTTGTAGTGTTTGTTCTGTTGGTTCCTCACTGGAGGTTAATACTTTCTGTCATGACTTTACTGCCTTCAATGTACTTCCCCAGTCTCTTCCACCCTCTTTGTCTGTCTGATAGTCAGCAGCCGAAAACAACATTTTTTCTTCTCCAGATATGCAGTTCATTGTTATAAACTCTTGCTTTAAAAAACAGAACATGTTCTGTTGTTGATGATTTCACACCCCAGCTTTCAAATAAGCTAGCATGATGTAGAGCACTCTCTATTCTCTGTACACAACAAGGACTTAACTCTAAAAGCAGCAGACAGTATCTCTCAAATGATTTAATTCTGAGCATACTGTTGTGTACTGCATGCTTCCACAAATAATGGAAGTTTCCAGAGACAAGACTACTAGATTTAATGTACTTTGGATGCTATAGGCAGAACATTAGAAATTTACTATAGGCTTTTTTTTGTGTGAGATCTGCTTTAGTTACAACCAAAGCATAGTAAAATATACTTTTGCAGATAGTTCAGCCAGTCTAAAAGCTGCAGAATGCTAGCACTATCAACTCATCTAACTTAATCTACAACACACTCATTTATTTACATGTGGACATGTCTGTGTCTTGTAGGTTAAGTTAGAGGAGTTGATAATGCTAGCATTATGTAGCTTTTAGGCTGGCTGTACTATCTGCAAAAGGCAGGATAATATGCAGAACCCAAGGTATATGCAATTGTATTTCTGAAGGATGTTGTTTTAAATTTAATCCACAACACAATTCCTTCGGTATTGCAATTATAGGCTTTCCCAATAACTGCTAATGTATATTTAACCCTTTACTCCTACTATAGTTGGACAAAAAGCATAAAAAGGATTAAGATGTGCTACAGTTTTCATGCCTTTGATTGTGATTGTTGTCCAAGAAATCATATTGAATTAGCTTTGCAAGCCATTCGCTTTGTTAGAAATATGCTGATTTCTCTTAAATATACTTCTTTTACCTGTACATTTTAAAACCTTTTGTTTGTTCATTCATTTATTTCAATTCCTGATAAGGTGGATGATTTACTAAGACACTAAAATGGAAGAAATAGCACAACCAGTGCAGTTCCTCAAATGATATTCTTCCTTCACATTCACAGGTGCTTTGATGCTTTATCAACTATTTTTGCAACAGTTGTTTGCTCTGCATTACCTTTTCCAAAAGGCATTGATTAGTCTTTATTAGCAGTTTCTTTTTTAGAAGAAGAATGTACAGAAAAGAAAACGCAAGGAGCTATGATGAGATGTAATCTCAGGCAGATGGCTGAGAGCTGCAAAACAAATTTCCCTCTGGCAGTAAATGGGAGAGGGAGCCTGTGGTGTGCAGCTTTTGGAAGCAAGGTCCTGTTTGAAATGAACAGATTAATTGGGAACATAATGATGTATAAAACAGCCCCAGGTTAGCTCAGGAATACTTGAGGATATGTGATGCAGAATTCAAGCCAATTTAGCATCTATTATATCTTTGCAGGAGTGATGGGTGAATATGAGCCAAAAATTGAAGTTCAATTCCCAGAAATGGTTCCATCTGCAAAAGGAACAACTGTGAGGCTGGAGTGTTTTGCACTGGGAAAGTAAGTTCTTTGCCTTTCACTCATTCAAAAGAATAGAATTAGTTTGCAAAGGTCATGCCATCAACTACATTGTGTTTTTTTCTGTTTTACACAACCTCCATCCATCCTGGTGCTGTTGGACTCCTGAGCTTTGGAGGCGGGGTTATGTCTGTGTGCTATGGATTATTCATTTTGCAACAAAATAGGGATGCCCATGTACATTATTACGGAAATGAAGTTTCTTTTGATCATACTTGTTTCCAGTTCTTTGTGCAAATTGGTTTGTGAACATGATTGGCATTGAGACAAGTCACAGAGACCCCAGCTCTTATTATAAGAGTGGGACCTTTGAGTTACTTGCAGCTTCCATCAATTAGTAAAAAAAAAAACACTGGAAGAAATGAAAAATTATATTTGCATTCCAAAGAAAAATACTTCTTTTTGAATTAGGGGAAAGACATCTAAATCCCAAGGACAGAACTGTCAAATACATCCAGCTTCTAATTATAAGAAGTTTTTGCTTGAAGGATGATTGAAATGACTCCAAGGGCAACAGTGTGGGAAAGCAGGGAATCACTGAAAAACTTTATGTATGACTGACAAATATCCCCATATTTTAAATAAATGTTTACTGCTTTGAAGTACTACAGCCTCCCAGAATATGCCTCAAGGTCTATTGAGTCTCAGCTACATTTCAAAGAGTTAATGGACATATCATTGAAGCATCATCATTACAATAAGCATTAATAATCTGAATTTGGGGGGGGTCTTAATTGAGTATCTCCCTGTTGGTTGATAGATTGCAGTGCAATTCCAAGTGTTTTCTTCTCTTTTTGTTCTTAAAAACAGCCCAGTTCCAGCAATCAGCTGGAGAAGAGCAGATGGAAAACAAATCCCCAAAAAAGCTCGGAGGCACAAATCAAGCAGCATTCTTGAAATCCCAAATTTTCAGCAGGAAGATGCCGGCCTTTATGAGTGTGTGGCTGAAAATGTGAGAGGAAGGAACGTGGCTCGAGGCCAGCTGACATTTTATGGTACCCAGATTATTTATTCACCTGTTTTTCATTACAGCTGACGCCAAAATGTGGTAAATGCTTTGTTGCAATGTCAATGTTGATTTTTCTCTTCAAATTTTGTCTTGCAAATTGGACTGCTCAGCAAGTGTAATTTTATATAAAATAAAAAACCTCTGAGACAGGCATATTGATTGAGGCTGTGAAGTGAGAGTGAAATGAAAATGTATGTTGTCAGAGGTGATTGGACCAAGTAAGATGTAAAAGATGTTGTAAAGCAATTTGCCTATTTTTCTTCTGCATTTGGCAGAAAACAACAGGCTCCTCTGATAAATCTTGGCTTATTTTGCACCATTGCTCATTAATAGAGTCCTCAGTTTTGGCCGGTTTTTAATATGGGTGATATTTTTGAACCTTACACTTGATTGACGAAAGCTAAGGATAAAACCCGTTGTTGTCTAAAACTAAAGATAGGTATACCTATTGATCTGCAAGTTAGGCCTCAGCCAAGAAAGGGAACCAATTTTGTTATAATTTTGGATCCACACAAATGCTTGCATTGGAGAGTGTGCTTTCCCTTTTCTTGGTGAAAGAGAAATGATATTGTGGCAGATATGGCAGTGTGATGTAGTAATTTGAATATTGTACTTGGACACTGAGAGTCTAGGATATGAATCCCCCCTCAGCCATAAAATTCCACTGGATGGCCTTAGTGACATCTAAAAACAACATCAACAGCTATCATAGCAGCCCTACCACAACTGCAAGCATACGCATTCTCCTTCTCAAATGAGTAATTGGAATGGACAAATAACACCCTTTCATCCCAGCAAGCTGGGATGAGAGGTATTTGCCCTCCCGACTCCGAGAGAAGAGAGAAGGTTCTGGTAGAACCTTCCAGGCGGGAGGCGTGGCCTTTAGCAAGGCCAAGCCCTGTTCAGCAAACACGGAAAGGGAAGGACTATTCAAAAAGCACCAACGTAAAGACCATAGTAATGAGCAAGTCTACATAGTCTTAGGTCTACACAATAATATATTATGTCAGCAGAAGTATAGGTCTACACAGTGATAAATATGATCAATAGAAATATATAGAGGTCTACACAATAACGAGATCTGCATATAGTAATAGTCAGGTCAACACAATAGCAACAATACACTCACTGTTCCCCAAAGCATCCAGTGGAAAGGTTCGGTCTACACAAAGGAAGCGAGCACAGGAGTTTCCCGTAGCGGGACTTGCCCGGGCGCATTCCCGAGCAGGAGTGAGTCCCAGCGTCTGCGTGATGTAGTAGGCAGTTTGGCTAAGAGTCGGGAACCAACTGGAGGGGGCCAAACTCCCCTTGTGTAGAAGTGCAAAACTCTCGGGCTGTATCCCGTTCAGGAATGTCCAAAGGCATTCCCTGCAGTATTGCCGGGGAGCTGTGTGGGCGGAGTTCCGCTGAGGCTTGCAAACTTGGGCAGAAATACCGCGGTGCAGCCGTGAAGAGGCTCCGTGCGGAAACACGCTAGGTAGCAGAAATTGTAATCCTGTGCCCCGTTGGGCAGAGTGTGGACATTGGTGCCAGATTTAGAAATTCATGGAAAGCATCATGTAAAGCTACCAAGACAGAACCAACCCAATGTGGGACGGTGTCGTGCCGACGGCTTGGGGGGGGGGGGTTTCTGGTGCCAAATGCGGCTGTTTTTGATGTAGTGATGTGATGTAGTAATTTGAATATTGTACTTGGACACTGAGAGTCCAGGATATGAATCCCCCCTCAGTCATAAAATTCCACTGGATAGCCTTAGTGACATCTAAAAACAACATCAACAGCTATCATAGCAGCCCTACCACAACTGCAAGCATACCCATTCTCCTTCTCAAATGAATAATTGGAATTGACAAATAACACCCTTTCATCCCAGCAAGCTGGGATGAGAGGTATTTGCCCTCCCGACTCCGAGAGAAGAGAGAAGGTTCTGGTAGAACCTTCCAGGCGGGAGGCGTGGCCTTTAGCAAGGCCAAGCCCTGTTCAGCAAACACGGAAAGGGAAGGACTATTCAAAAAGCACCAACGTAAAGACCATAGTAATGAGCAAGTCTAGATAGTCTTAGGTCTACACAATAATATATTATGTCAGCAGAAGTATAGGTCTACACAGTGATCAATATGATCAATAGAAATATATAGAGGTCTACACAATAACGAGACCTGCATATAGTAATAGTCAGGTCAACACAATAGCAACGATACACTCACTGTTCCCCAAAGCATCCAGTGGAAAGGTTCGGTCTACACAAAGGAAGCGAGCACAGGAGTTCCCCGTAGCGGGACTTGCCCGGGCGCATTCCCGAGCAGGAGTGAGTCCCAGCGTCTGCGTGATGTAGTAGGCAGTTTGGCTAAGAGTCGGGAACCAACTGGAGGGGGCCAAACTCCCCTTGTGTAGAAGTGCAAAACTCTCGGGCTGTACCCCGTTCAGGAATGTCCAAAGGCATTCCCTGCAGTATTGCCGGGGAGCTGTGTGGGCGGAGTTCCGCTGAGGCTTGCAAACTTGGGCAGAAATACCGCTGCAGCCGTGAAGAGGCTCCGTGGAAACACGCTAGGTAGCAGAAATTGTAATCCTGTGCCCCGTTGGGCAGAGTGTGGACATTGGTGCCAGATTTAGAAATTCATGGAAAGCATCATGTAAAGCTACCAAGACAGAACCAACCCAATGTGGGACGGTGTCGTGCCGACGGCTTGGAGGGGGTTTCTGGTGCCAAATGCGGCTGTTTTTGATGTAGTGATGTGATGTAGTAATTTGAATATTGTACTTGGACACTGAGAGTCCAGGATATGAATCCCCCCTCAGTCATAAAATTCCACTGGATAGCCTTAGTGACATCTAAAAACAACATCAACAGCTATCATAGCAGCCCTACCACAACTGCAAGCATACCCATTCTTCTTCTCAAATGAATAATTGGAATTGACAAATAACACCCTTTCATCCCAGCAAGCTGGGATGAGAGGTATTTGCCCTTCCAACTCTGAGAGAAGAGAGAAGGTTCTGGTAGAACATTCCAGGCAGGGGGCGTGGCCTTTAGCAAGGCCAAGCCCCGTTCAGGCCATTCCGTGCCTGATTGCCTGCCCACCACTCCTGCCCATTATCAGTATTTGGAACGGTTGCACTAGAAGCCGGGTACGGAATTTACCTCCCATGCTGCGGTTAAGCCTGGGCGGGTTTTTGCTGACCCCCATTTGCTGTGTAGCGGCTACTGGGAGTGATGGATTTGTTAACTAGGCTAGCGGTGAATAGTGAGGGAAATTCCATAATTGGTGTACACCCTAGGCACCCCCTTCAGGGGTGAGGGCCAGTTGGTTATGTACTCACCTTAAAGTTCTGGTTGTTGGGTGAGGTAGAGTTAATGGCCCTGGAATGTGAAGAGGCTCTTCTCCGGTTCGGGAGAATGGACCTCTTACTCATTTCCCTTAATAGGTTGTCCTGGTTGGTTAGTCAGGCAATCCTGGTGTTTCGCCCGAAAAATTCAATGGGATTGGTTACAACATATTCCTGACACCCCTTGAGTTAAGTTGAGGTGATTTAAATAGGTAACAGATAAATAAATGTTGCCCAATTTGAACCCAATAAATTGTTGTGGTCTCTTTATTGTTATGTGTCTCTTTATTTCGGGGGATGGGTGGTCAAACAGTTATAGTGCCCCAATGGCTGTTGATGTCCCTTGTTGTGGCAATTCTGAAATTACATGAAGTATACGCAGAGTGCCCAACTCCTTCCTAAATATCAGATAAACAGATGAGACACACCAGATTACTGCTGATCAAGATGCCCAAGTTCCATGGACTAAATCCACTTACCAGGCCCTACTAGAGAAGTGTAGTGACTTATTGTTTATAAAACTCACTTACTCTGTGATTCTTCTTTGGCTAGAAGTTTGTTTGTTTGTTGTAGTTGCAGTTTTGTGAGGCACCAGCACTTTTGGGCAGAGAAGGCTAAAGACCTTATAAGACTACAGTTTCCTTGATTCCATAGTTTGAGCCTTGGCAGTTAAAGTAGTGTCAAACTGCATTCATTTTAGATCAATGTAGTGATTCCCAGCCTTTGGTGCTCCAGTTCTTTTGGACTTCAACTCCCAGAAATCCCAGCTGTTAGGAATTGTGGGAACTGAAGTCCAAAACACATGGAAAACCAAAGATTGGGAACCACTGTTCTAGATGCACCTTTAGTTATGTTTACCATCATGACATTTTCTTTTTAGTGGCATTGGGACAAATATTTCATATGTAGAACATAAATCCAATTGCTAGATTGAGTTAGAATCACTATACATGGGATTTATGTAAGTGTGGTCTTACCAATTTGTTTTCTCCAGCTGAACCAGCAATTGCATTTAGGCATAGGAATGTAAATTTTGGATTATTTTGTTACAATACAAAAATGAAGAATTCGAAAGTTTTTCCCTACTGAAGGAGATAACAGGAAGTTGTGTGTTTTTGATAGTTTTATATATCTTTCATATTTCAGTAACAGTGCTTTGTGCAGAACCAATTTTTATCCAAATGAAATAGTCTTCCCCCAGAACATTCTGTTTTTGTGTGAGATAGAATATGTTTGGCGAAAATCCATTTTGGGAGTTTTTTTTAAAAAAACCTACAATATTTCTGATCTTGCTCAAAGATAAAAAGTCTCACAGAGACAATTTATTGATAAAGTATCTTGGCAGGCTGAGATTCCCCAATTCACTCAGGAGAAGAAAGTTTGCAAATATTGTTTACATCCCTTATTATAGTTCTTCTCACAGGAAGAAATGTCATATAGTTTAAAATATTGTGGTTCTCTGTGTGTGTGTTTTATAGAGCAAAATAAAACTTTATACAGTGCACCTTTGGCATGCCATTTTTATTTATTTATTTATTTCTTCGGTTTTATATTCCGCTCCTCCCTGCAGGCTCGGGGCGGATCACAATCACAAGCATATCATAAAACATACCATAAAAACATATAATAAAAACACATTACATAAACCAAGATGGAACGGGTCTACAATTCTTTGACTGAGGCAGGGCGAGCTAATTGCATTTGAGTTTAACCAAACGCTAGCCTGAAAAGAGCCGTCTTACATTCCCTTCGGAAGGGAAGGAGTTCAGGGATCGCTCGAACGTGCTCAGGGAGCGAATTCCAGAGTACTGGAGCCGCAGCAGAGAAGGCTCTCTGTCTAGTGCTGGACAGATGGCAGGAGCGGGACGATGGAACAACAAACAAATTTTGCTCTTCTCTTTTGGTTCCATGACCCCTATAGATACCAAAATCCATGAATGCTCAAGTCCCATTACAAACAATAGCATAGTAAAATTGTATTCCATGTGAAAAATGGCAAAATCAAGGTTGCTTTGGAGATTTTTTGTCTTGGAAAAATTTCAAGCCATGAATGCTTGGATCCATGATTACAGAATCCATGGTCTTTCACAATAAGGACATAGATTTCCACATGGAAGCAATCATGACAAGAATTTGCTTGATGTGCCTTCCTCTTGGCATGTTTCTTTCTTTCATTCTGTATTCATGTCTCTTCAAAATCCATAGCACTGTTGACCTCAAGTTACAATGCTCAAGTGCCCAGTTGTTGGTGCTTATACCACATTTTTAGGTTAACTTTAAGCCCATCTTTAAATCTCTTATTGTTGTCCACTGACATTTCCATTCTTCAGTTGAGAATAAAGTAACTGCTTTGGGAGATGGTGATTGGACACTCGAACAACATGGCCAGTCCATCAAAGTTTATGGTAGAGAATCATTGTTTCAATGCTAGGGGTCTTTGCTTCTTCCAGAATGGCAACGGAATACCATTTTTAATTTAACTGTTGATAATTTGTTTAACTGTTGCTGTTTTTAACTTTGCTTGTATTTATGGTTTTATATTGTCTATTGTTTCTGGTATTTAATGGCTGCCTTGTTAGCTGCTCTGAGTCCCCCCTCGGGGTTGAGAAGGGCTAGGTAAAAATACTGTAAATAAATAAATAGTTTCTCTGCCTGTCTTCCCAAGATATTTGCAGGATATTTTAAAGGCAATGTTGATGGAATCATTCCAGAAGTTGTGAATGGTGTTTGTAGATAGTCCATGTTTTCCAGGCATACAATAAAGTTGGAAGGACAATAATTTTATAAACAAGCATCTTGATATTTCTACAAATGTCCCAGTCTTGCTATTCTGTGCCCACTGTAAGCTGTTTGCATGGAGGTGTCCTGATCTTACTAGGAACAGAGTTGATATGCTCAGAGGAACAGCTGATAAAAACTTTAATAAATCAATAGCAAAGTTCAAATCCCAACTCTTCCTGATCTAAGTGGCAAAAGTCTCATAAAAATGCAGTTGAGTCTTGCTGAGAGGTTCCACCCCTGGGGAAGATTCTGAAAGGGGAAGGGGATATCTTAAAGTGAAGGGGCTAACTCTGGATCCCTCTCATAATAGCTATTTACAATATGCAGGCTAACCTCTCCTAACTAAGGAGGAAAACAGAGGTTTCTGTGGGGAGCATGACACTCACAAAGCTCAGCTGTTGTGAGGCCAATACTATCAAACCGAAAGGGCCATGGCTTATCACTTCATTACAATAACCTTACAAAGATCCTTGGACTTTGGTATGATTTGGTATACTATAATATTTCAAGATTAAAGGACGCCATTTCTTCAAAGGCATTGAAACAGCTTCTATTGTCACCACTGGAGTTTTTTGCTTGATTCATAGCAATCACACTATTTGTTTCTTTTATCTCCTGGCTTCTAATTATTGCTCCAAATACTGGCCTCATACTGTTCCTTTACGGTGTCTGCCTTTTGTTTTGTCAATGTTTGGCATGTTTAATAGCAGCAGTTACAAAAGCTGCTGTGATTCAAGACACTTTTCTTTATAAAAAGTTATTCTTCTTTATTCACATTAACAGAAATCTGGAAAACTGTAGTGAGTGCTCATTTTGTTTCTCAAATTGTTCTTTTACTTTTCCCCGCTCCCTGTTGTGGAGGAACATCTTTAACCAAACACAGCACATACACTAAAAGTGAAGCAACATTTATTCAAAGAACAAAATACAGGCAGTCCCCGAGTTATGAACAGGATAGGGTGTGTAACTTTGTTCTTCAGTGGAAATTGTATATAGGTTGGAGCAGGTACATTTTTAAGTATAACTCTAGCCATATATCAGTCAATTGAAGTATAAGTGGCAATCTGTGCTTGACGGGGTTACACTCCCGCTGAGGACACAGGTCCTCACTCTGGAAGTCCTCCTGGATTCTGCCCTGATTTTTTTATGCCCAGGTGTTGGCAGTGGCCCAGAGGACATTCATATAGTTAAAGATTGTGCAGCAGCTGCGACTGTACCTTGAGAAGCTTGATTTGGCCATGGTGGTCCATGTCTTGGTTACATCCAGATTGGATTATTGCAATGCACTCTATATGGGCTGTCTTTGAATATGGCCTGGAAACTGCAACCTGTGCAAATGTCGACAGCCAGGCTTCAAACTAGAGCTAATTACTGGAAGTGCACAACACCCCTATTAAAAAAGCTCCACTGGCCACCAATAAGTATCTGCTCCCAATGTAAGGTGCAAAGCCCTAAACAGTTTGGGCTCCGCCTATCTTCATGAGTACATCTTCCCCTATTAACCGGTGTGGGCTCTAAGATCTGCCAGGGAGGCTCTCCTCTCACTTCCACCACTGTCACAAGCACGGCTGGTGGGAACGAGGGAGAGGGCCTTCTCGAATGTGGTCCCTCACTTTTGAAAACCCTCCCCAGGGAGATTAGGCAAGCCCCCACACTGTTCTCCTTTCATAGGGATTTGAAACCCTGGATGTTCCAGCAAGAAATTCATGATTGATTAGTTCCTAGTTATATATGTCCAGTCCCTAGGTCTCCAGATAGTACTCTGTTTTGCACTTCATCCACTTCTCCGGCCCTATGATACACTATTTGCACTATCCCTTGCCCAGCTCTTTTATAGCTTAGTCATGCCCATTTTAGAAATCTTGGTCATTGTTTTTGTTGAACCTGGTCTGATGGAGCTCCAATGCAATATGTTATGTTTACTCTAGTTTGTCTGGGTTGATGTATTTTATGATGCTCCTATTTTAATGTGTTTTGTTTTATGGATTGTTTTTGCTTTTATGTCTTGTGGACATTTTGTCCCATTTGTAAACTGCCCCCGAGTACCTTCAGGGAGATGGTGGTGAGGTATAAAAATAAAGTTGTTGTTGTTGTTATACGCACATGCTTTGGATAGCATAGGGAAGGGTTAATACCCCTATGGTGTTTGTTTTGCTATCTGTGCCCCTGTTCAGAAGATTTCATCTCACTTTCTGTCCCTGTGATAACTGGATTTTGAAAAATTTGGCTTGTTGTGAAAATAAAGATTGGCGACAAAGATTCAGTAGACACTTCTTTCCCCCATGGTAATTTTTTTCAGGAGTGAGTTTCCCTTCTGAGGGGTAGATTTCTCTCAGTTCCTGTTGTCTCATTCCCACTCTTAACTATGAGTAATTTGTAAGTCAGATGTTTGTAACTCGAGGACTGCCTGCTATTTTATTTCTCTCTTATGTGCTGTGTACTTTTGAAGCCTGTTTTATCTGTCATTGTTGTTCTTTTACTAATATTATAGAACAACTTACTTATAATTGCACTGAAAGACCTATAGAGCCCACAGATATCTACCGATTCCTTGTGCTCCCAAAAAAATAAATCCAACAGTAGTGTTTGTGGGCTCTATAGGTCCTTCAGTGCAACTCAGTGGTATGTTTCCATCCCAAATATAGTCAAAATGAATGGGGATGGATGGGCTTTGGAACATTTTCCCCACAGATATGAGGGTCGTATTGCATGTATGGTCACTATGGTTCCAGCTTTCTGATCAATTGATAATTCAACTGAAATTTCTAGAATCTACATGAGTTTATAGCAGGGTTGGGCAATTACCGGCCCTCCAGGTGTTTTGGACTTCAACTCCCAAAAATCCTAGCCAGTTTACCAGCTGTTAGGATTTCTGGGAGTTGAAGTCCAAAACACCCGGAGGGCCGGTAATTGCCCACCCCTGGTTTAAAGGGTATATCCTGATAAGAGAATCAGCATGGTGTAGTGGTTAGAGCGTTAGACAACAACTGTGAAGACCAGAATTTAAAGCCCCACTTGGCCATGGAAACCCATAATATAATCTTGGGCAAGTCACATTCTTTCAACCTCAGATGAAGACAAAAGCAAAACCCCTCCAAACAAATTGGGCAAAGAGAACTCTGTGATAGGTCACCTTAGGGCTGCCATCAGTTGAAAATAATGTGAAGGTAAAAATTCAACATTTCATGTTGCTTGGCATACTTTGAATGTCACAATTTATTCTAGATGATCCTTGTTTGAGATATTTATTTACAACACTTAATATCGCCTTTTACTAAATGTATTAGTAAACTGTATTAGCAGTTTATTTCTCTTTTTAACACTATTCTCCAAATAATTAGCTATGGTTGCTATAATCCATTTATAACTCTCTCCTTTGCCCCATTGATTTCCATCTTTTTCTGTCTCTTTCACTACACATGCCTTCTTGCTTGTAATTTGTGTTCGCGTTTCTCCTATGGATACATTATCTGTTAATTCCTCTGTTAAGCTTTCCATCTATGCCTTAGACACATTTCATGTAGGCCAGAAAGGAATCATATTGCCTGCATCTTTTAAAACTGGCAATGAAACCAGATAGATTTTCAGGTGCATCTCAATGCAGGCTGTATCCCTAAAGTTCTTTTAAAAGTTTATACTGCCTAAAGACACAGTCCCATATTTTATCCAGATTATAGATGCATAATTTGTAGTGTCCTATGCTCATGAATAACTTTACTTTGTCTGTCTTTCAGTATGAAAAACCTATTTGCTTTAAACCTATAAAACCATGAAAATGGTTTCCACCTCTCATCAAAATAATCTCTCTGAATCTGTCATTGTGAAAACTGCTTGTCACAATAGCTCATAAATACGTTACATAATTCCATATAATATTTAAGTAGTTAAACTGAATTGTAATATCCTCGATCATTTGGGTTTTTTTAAGGTAGCAAATATGATTTGGTTGTGGGCTAGGGAGTCTGAAATCATGGTAATTTGTTTTCTCCCAAATTGTTTCAACTCAGCTAAAAGTGTGCAATCAAAGAAAGGAACACTCCTAAGCATTTGATACATAAAATCAACTTGTCACTTACTTCCAGCCTTTCTCTGTGAAATGTTCTATCATAATGCATCCCTAGAGATTAAAATCTGGCTCTAACAGTGTTACTCTGTTAAACTAAGTTATCTGCTTCTGTGAATAGCGAGGAATAAAAAGGAGGAGAAATTCAAATTTGCCTGCTTGCTGCAGATAAACCAGACAATCTCCTTTTTCTCAACTATATTATTCAGCACATGGTAAATTTGTTTAATGAGATTTATATATTTATTAAATTTTGGTACTATGCTGACTCTGAGTTTCTTCTGTACTTTTTAACAAATTCTGAGCTTTTAAAAAGTCGCATTTAAGTGCCTCATGTGCAATGTCGTTAAACTAGTTAATTCAAAGGTAACAATTTAGCTTCTCTTCCTCGCATCATTTGTCCAGTTGACATGGTGTAGAGTAGACAATTTAGAAAACACTGCTGTTCATAGAGCTGCTTCTATGAACAGAGACTCTCTATATCACTGTGGGTTCCAACCCCAAAAGGGGTCCCCTTAAGCTCAATATTGGAGTCATCAAAATTGGCAACAGGAACAGGTTTCTGAATGTCACCCATTTACACAAATCTGTTTTAAATACATCTTTATTGTGCTATATGAGAAAAAAAACAACAACATAAAATCTTCAAGATTCATCAATCACAATACTATGAAAGCCATCCACTGCATGGCTATCAGCTTCCTTCCAGTAGACTCAAATCAAGGAAAAATCTTTATGAGAACTACTAGTCCTCTTAACATTCATCCAGCAACAGTAAGAGTATCCCTCTAGGCAGCTAAACCAGGAAATCCCAATTGGATGGCCCTCCATGGGGGTTTGCCTCCAGGGGCAAACCAAGAATGGGAGACTTGGAAGTCCCTGAACAGATTCAGAAGTGAAGTGGACAGAAAGACAACCTGGCAAAATGGCACTACCTAAAAGCATTCTCTACCTTGTGCAACTGTGGAGCAGAACAGATAACTCCACATCTGTATGCTTGTCTGCAATGTCCTGTCTCATGTACAGAGGAAGAATTGTTTGAGGCTACAGACAATGCAGTCTCTATTGCCCGTTTTTTGTCAAAAGATATTTAGCCACTTTAGCCATCTATACTGTCAAAAGGTATTATTTTGACAGTATAGATGTATATCACTCACAAGAAGCCACATGACACACATAGAGAGGCAATCCAGTGCACACCATCATAGTAGCCAAGTGTTTATTTCCAATGATAATACAAAGATCTTTGGGGAAAAGGAGGATTTCCCAAAACTTTGGACAAAAATTAGTGAAAGTTCATAGGGAAATATGTAAAAGTTTACACTGTCACGTAAACCCCTATAGACAAGTTGTCAGGGGCCGAGGTTTGGAGCCAAGGGGTTGGCGCCCAAACTAGAAAAAACAATGGGCTACACCGTAGTAAACACGTAGGAGCGAATAGGGTAGCAATGAAAACAATCAAAATTTAGAAAAATAATTCATTTGCAATATCAGTAGACATAAAGACAGTCAACATATTCATAATAGTGTGCTTACAATAGCAATAATCACATACATAGTAGTAATACACAGAGCAAGTATTGATGTAAATATACAACCTTCCACACACGTGGAGCAGCTACTCACAGTGTTGCAAAAATCAAGAAGGCAAATGCCTATAAGAGTCCCCGAAGAATAATCCTGGAGGTGCACTGAGTAGGGGATGGAGGCTGGCTCACGAAGATGCTGGGGTGGGGAAATAGTCCAGTGGAAGGAGGAAAGAGATGATGGGAAGCCCAAATCGGGAGAATCACATAAAGAGATCCCGCTAATGGCGCAAGCAAGCGCCTGTCTACAATACCAGGCTGCGCACAATGGCGTCTCGCTGTGGGTTCTGGTAAATGTAGTCGCTGGTGTGTTGGCAAATGCCGACGGGAGATCAATCTGGAGGCAGGAGACGGCTGTGTTACAGCGAACACAGTCCCCCCGAACGGGGCCCCAGTAGGGGCGTTCTGTATGGGTTGCCTGACGGCGTGAGCTCTTTCCAGAGGCCGGCTACTGGCCATTTCGTCAAAGACTTCCTCAGAGGCTGTGTAATTAACAACAAGGTGGCGTCCTCGCACTCAGATGAGCAATCTATACAATATATAAAGGAATCATAATGTAGTATAATACCACTATCAATGATGCTAGGAAACAGGGGGGGGGGACATGCCAAAATATTTACCATATACTGTCTTCCAAGTTACACGGAGGACGGACCATTCCATCCGGGGGAAATGGTAAAGGATTGGGAGCAGCAGGGACCAATATATAGTAATTGAATCAGGGAGGTAAATTACTTATTGAGTAAAGCATTGATGCTGAGTGGATCGTTTAATCCTCCAAATTGTTTCTCTGATGACAGCTGTATGATCCAGAATGTTTCCCTCCTTCTGAGTAGACCAATAAGGTCAGAATGTGGAGGTCCCTGTACTTTTTCAAGTACCTGAATGCCAATTTGGTCAAAGGAGTGACCTAGTTCTGTGCAATGTTGGTAGAGGGTAGAGTCAGTGGCCTTTAACTTAATTCTAGACTTGTGTTCCAAAGATCTTTCCCTGAGACTTCTTGAGCTGTATCCAATGTACTGTTTTTGGCATTTGCATTCTAACAAATAAATGATTGCTGAGGTCTGGCAATTTGCATATGATTTAAGTTTGAACACTCTGTTATTACTGCTACTGGTGACAGTTTTGGATTGGCGTATGTTCCTACAGATGCTGCATTTGCCACAAATGTAGGTGCCCACAGTGAGGACACTCTTAAGTTTGGGTTGAAGTAAATCAGTGTGAGAGAGTATGTCGCCTATATTTTGTGTGCGTTTGTGGGCTGTCATTGGAGTCTGTTCTAGGCCTTGCACATGCGAAATTAGGGGCCAGTAGCGTTTGACTATTTGTTCAATTTGATGTTTGTGGGGGGCTGAGGGTGAGGGGCCAAACTATGCGTTTGTTATCTGTTTGAGGCTTGGGTTGGAATAGGGTAGCTCTATCTGTATTTTCAGCTCTTATTTTGGCACTCCTCAAGACAGTGTCTGGGTAACCTCTAAGGCTCAAATTGTATAACAGTTTGTCTGCTTCTTCTGTGTAGTGTGTCCTATTGGTACAGTTATGTTTAAGTCTCAGGAGTTGGGCAAAGGGCAGGTTATTTTTAAGACTATGAGTGTGGAAACTCCTGTAATGTAGAAGGGAATTTTTCTGTATAGGTTTCTGGAAGTTTCTCACTGCTACCTTAGAGTGGGTTATGTAGGTTGTAACATCCAAGTAGTTGATCTGGTGGTGGTCAAAGGAAAAGGTGAAAGAAATGGCCTCATGCCAGGAGTTCAGCCATAGGCCAAATTCCTCCATGTTAACGTCTCCTTGTGTGATAAAGTAAAGATCATCAATATATCTATAACATTTACGAATCTTGGGAACTAAGGAGCTACCTGGGTCAGTGAGCATTTTCTTTTCTAGATAAATCATAAAAA
Source organism: Anolis apletophallus (assembly GCA_030556195.1). Lineage (NCBI taxonomy): Eukaryota > Metazoa > Chordata > Lepidosauria > Squamata > Anolidae > Anolis > Anolis apletophallus. The sequence goes on from JARBWK010000001.1 coordinate 25,316,793, forward strand.
TGCTAGCAATTGTTGGAGCAACACTGCTCCTCATGGCCACACCGTCTAACTGCAAGTAATAATGACCATTAAACATAAAATAATTATAGTCGAAGACTATGTCCAGCAACTCCATTAGAAAATGGGTAGGAGGATCTACTCTACCCTCTACCAACATTGCACAGAACTAGGTCACTCCTTTGACCAAATTGGCATTCAGGTACTTGAAAAAGTACAGGGACCTCCACATTCTGACCTTATTGGTCTACTCAGAAGGAGGGAAACATTCTGGATCATACAGCTGTCATCAGAGAAACAATTTGGAGGATTAAACGATCCACTTAGCATCAATGCTTTACTCAATAAGTAATTTACCTCCCTGATTCAATTACTATATATTGGTCCCTGCTGCTCCCAATCCTTTACCATTTCCCCCGGATGGAATGGTCCGTCCTCCATGTAATTTGGAAGACACTATATGGTAAATATTTTGGCATGTCCCCCCCTCCCCCGTTTCCTAGCTCCGTTGATAGTGGTATTATACTACGTTATGATTTCTTTATATATTGTATAGATTGCTCATCTGAGTGCGAGGACGCCACCTTGTTGTTAATTACACAGCCTCTGAGGAAATCTTTGATGAAACGGCCCGTAGCCGGCCTCTGGAAAGAACTCACGCCGTCAGGCAACCCATACGGAACGCCCCTACTGGGGCCCCGTTTGGGGGGACTTTGTTCACTGTAACACAGCCCTCTCCTGCCTCCAGATTGATCTCCCACCGGCATTCGCCAACACACCAGCGACTACATTTACCAGAACCCACAGCGAGACGCCATTGTGCGCAGCCTGGTGTTGTAGACAGGCGCTTGCTTGCGCCATTAGCGGGATCTCTTTATGTGATTCTCCCGATTTGGGCTTCCCATCATCTCTTTCCTCCTTCCACTGGACTATTTCCCCACCCCAGCATCTTTGTGAGCCAGCCTCCATCCCCTACTCAGTGCACCTCCAGGATTATCCTTCGGGGACTCTTATAGGCATTTGCCTTCTTGATTTTTGCAACACTGTGAGTAGCTGCTCCATGTGTGTGGAAGGTTGTATATTTACATCAATACTTGCTCAATGTATTACTACTATGTATGTGGTTATTGCTATTGTAAGCACACTATTATGAATATGTTGACTGTCTTTATGTCTACTGATATTGCAAATGAATTATTTTTCTAAATTTTGATAGTTTTCATTGCCACCCTATTCGCTCCTACGTGTTGGCGCCCAAACCCCAGATCCCTGACAGTCAAAACATGAAGATAAGATAATGGCTGAACTCAGTGTGAGAACCAATGGCCCAACTGTTCGAGTGGGAAGAGAAACACGAGAAGTGAGGAGCGGGAAGAGACTCAAATCAAGGGAGCCGTTGGGAAGAAATTGTATATAAGGGGAGGGGACGGGGAATTCTGGCATTCTTGGATTTTTAGTGGTAGCGTGTTGTCAGTAAAGTTTCCAGTGATATCCAGAGCATCTCTGTGTGGTCATTTGGGAGCGGCTGCAAACCGGCCACTGACACAAGTAAGTTCTACTTTATGTCAGTTCTTATGAGTAAGACTTCCAAATATCCTCATTTGCAAAAGGCATCAACTGCCTACCTAAACCGTGTTCTAGAAAGGGCATGGATAAACCTTTTCTCATTGGGGCTGCATCACAATTTTATAATTTGACAGACAAGCTAGGCCAGGAGGGAAGGGGATACTCACTGAGCGGGTGTTGAATAGTAGTGGATTGGGGGGGGGTAGAGCTTTCATGTGTTTGACGCCCACTTTAATGGATATAGCTCAGTGATAAGGAATCCTGAGAGTTGTAGTTTTTCAAGGATTTTGGCCTTCTTTGCCAAAGAGTGCAGGTATCAGGAGTACAAACCTCTGACGAGCTGCGTGTGACTGGGAGTGCTCTTCTCTCAGCATGAGGACATTGTGGCCTGCCGTGTCCTCATGCTGAGAGGAGGCTGTGACATGTGGCTGCTCACAGCTCCATGGCCAGAGGAAGAAGCCCGACAGGCTGCATCCACCCATGGGTCATATGTAGTTTGCCCATGCCTGCTCTGGAATCTTGGAAGTCATTACAAATTCAACAGGACTAATTTCCTCGCCTTCCTTTCTCTGCTAACATTTTCATTTTTTATTTTCAAAAAGGATGTTAAAAAGCTGAACCATTATGCTAATGCTCCTTCTTTCTTCTTTAAACTATTTATTTTGGATAAATTATGCCCTTCAGTGATTATGTTTCAAATATCAGTCTAATTCTATCAAGGAGAAGTGTTTTGAATTCTCAACTGGTGAACTCCAGAACCTTCCCAGACTGTAAATCCGAGGATTCCATAAGATGCAACCATTGAGAACCAAAGCAGAATCAAAGTGTTGTCATTGAGTAGTGTGAAAGAATCCATACATATTTTAATTATCATGATATTAGTGCACATTTTTCAATTTTGCACTGCCATCTTCTCCTTCTGTTACAGGCACAAACTAAGATGGCAACTAAATAATGCCTGCCACCTATCCTATCTAGCCCTACCCTATTCTATTCTCTACCTACCCATTTCTTCTTTCTGAAGTGTATCTATGTTGTAGAATTAATGCAGCTTGGCACCACTTTCACTGCCATGGCTCAGCGCTATGGAATTCTGGGAGCTATAGTTTGGTAACGTACCAGCACTCCTTAGCAGAGAAGGCTAAAGATTTTGCAATACTATAGCTCCCATAATTCTATAGCAGTGGTTCCCAACCGTTGGGTCTCCAAGTGTTTTGGACTACAGCTAACAAAAATCCCAGCCAGTTTACCAACTGTTAGGAACTATGGAAGCTGAAGTCTAAAACACCTAGAGGCCCAAAGGTTGGGAACCATTGTTCTATAGCATTAAGCTGTTAAAGTGGTCTCAAATTGCATTAATTCTACAATGTAGATGTACCTTAACTTAACCTTTCTATTCTAGCAGGCTTTTAAAGATGGTTTTTAAGAGCAATTCAGGGGGTGCTGTGATTTTAGCTTTAAATACGCGTCAAATATGTTTAAATGGTTTTAACTGTCAATCTTTTAATACTCTTTATATTTAATTATGTTTTAATATTTGTATATTTGTGTATTTTAAATGTTGTGCTAATGTTTATATGTTAAGTGGCTTTGATTCCCCGTGAGGGGAGATAACGTGGGGAATAATAATAATAATAATAGCAGCAGCACAACAACAACAACTTATCCTATCTGACAATTCAACAGCCAAGGTTTTTCTTTTATATTTTTCTCTCTTTTCATAGCATTCCAAGAGGCATGATTGTCTGGCTTGTATTGCCCAATCTCCCATTTCTCTTCACACTTAGCTATTGTGACATTACAACTTACAAATACATCAGTTATCCACTATAAGTGTTCAAAGATATGTGCGATTCCAGGTGGCTTCAAATTTAACTCCAGAAGGCTTTAAAACATCCCTTTTTTCCCTAAAGAGATATATTGCTTTTGTATGTTACCGTTGTGCTGGATTTTTCTTTGCCACTTTACAAATTGAAAAATGTAGGTTACATGACTGAAAAGCATTTGTGTTGTCACAATTTGTGAGAACTTTTCTTAAAGCTGAGAATGAATTCTTTTTTTAAAAAAAACCCAAGAATTTTGTCACATCCAAGGACAGACAGCTCAATAGTGTTTTTGTCATTATAGACTTCTTGGGTAAATATCACACACTTCACAATAGGTGAAAGATTGCATTGAACTTGGGAAAATGTCCTTTACCAACTATTTTGAGACAAAACTTTCAAGCTGTAGGTTACTTTCTCCCCTGTGCTTTTTCACTCTCATAAGGCTTCTTTTTATATTACTGAGGAATTTATGTAATGCAAAATATGGCTTTCATGCCAAAATAATAAGAAAAAAGTGATTATCTTCTCCCTCCACCTTCACCTTGTAGTATTTGTCATTCCATTTTTGTACTTAAATCCAATATATTTTTACTAATTGAAATCGGTGAGTTTTACTTTTGCATGAACATCTATATAATTGTGTTATCTGACATATTTTCAGAAGTACTCTTTAATTTCTTTTTGTTGGAACTGGATGTGAAAGAACCAGTGATGTGTGGCTGTTATTAATGTTAACTCCTGGTAGGATTACTTTATATACTTGAATATAAGACTATCTTTTCACCCCTTTTTAGGCTGAAAAAGCACCCCTCAGCTTATACTCGGATGAGGGTCCTGGTGGTAAGGCGTGGAGCTGAAAGAAGGGCTTCTTTCAGCTCCATGCCTTCCTGCCAGGACCTTCTCCTTTCTGCACAGCAACCAAGCAATCCTTCTCCTCCCCTCTTGAGCAGTGTACACCTTCCTCTCCTCCTGTCTCAGCGCAGCATGCGCCTTCCTCTCCTCCTCTATTGGCGCAGCTCATGCCTTCCCCTCCTCCTCTCTCAGCGCCAGTCTTTCCCACTTTTCCTTATTCATATATATACAGCATTTCTCCCAAACTGTAAAGTTAAAATAAACTATGGTGATTATTGGAAGGATACGAAAGCACATTTACATTGAATAATGATTTAATCAGAGCTGTGCAGACTTATATTAAATTACAGTTTTATGTAAATATTCAAAAACATTTAACCTACCAATACTTCAATTAATGTAATTTTATTGATATATATTCTTATTTTGAAATTTACCAGTAGCTGCTGCATTTCCCACCTGCGGTTTATGCTCGAGTTAATAAGTTATCCCAGTTTTTTGTGGTAAAATTAGGTGCCTCGACTTACATTCAGGTCAACTTATACTCGAGTATATATGGTAATTCTCCCAAACAGAACAATTAAATTATATTCTTGATGTTTGAACATTGTTGAGTTTATCAGCAGAAAATGCTGATAGCCAATATATGGATTTAAAAGGAGCAACATCCTGTTGGTATTCAACCTGACACTCCTTGTTTATCAAGCTTTTCCTTCTTAATTCTACTCTCCTTCTGATCTCATCTAAAACCCCTGGGGATTTTTTTAAGTGGATGTCCTTTGTTTAAGAAATCTGAAATTGTTTTATCTGATTATCTGGAAGCAGGTTATTTTAAAATACCCTGGTTCATTGAGACCTCTGCTGGTATAAATATATTATTTTTAAGTGTTTTGAAACCATTGTGTGGGAATTGGGTTTTTTCTTTACATTTTTGTCAGTATTGCTTATGCTCCAAGTTCTTATACGGGACTCCCAAAGGTCTCCTGTCTAAGGGACTGTTTAGCAGTGTCTCCAGTGTGGCAGTCTGAAGAAACTGCTAAACAGTCCCTATCCACAACTACCTGAATTTGTTATTTATAAACAAGGTGATATATTTGTCTTAAACCAGAAATATATTTTATTGGAGATTACATAAAACATCCTCCTGGGACACTTCTGCAGACTTCTTCTCAGAAGCACCACTTTAAGCTATTCAAGTGTGTCTGTTCTGTATATTGTCACACCAGATTCATGGGAAAATGTGTCTGTTCTTTGGTTTGCCCTTCTGCAGTTAATGGCAGGATCAGTTTATTTGGGTGCCCAAGGAGAACAGATAATAGTACTTTCTCTCCTACATCAGTGAAGACAAATGAGTATAGTACTCAAAGCTAGCTATAATTTTATTTTGGCATATGAATCAGAGAGGCTAATAAGTTTCTCTCACCTTCTGTAACAGAAAGAAAATACTATCATCTCTTGCCTTTTCCCTGATCTGGAACTCAAGGCAGCTAACAAAAGTTAAAAGAGATACAGTTCTTCTCCATGAGTCAAATATGAATTGGACATATAAAAATAATGACTACTTAGTTAAAAGTGCTCTGGAATCCATTTTAACTCCAAGCATTTTAGAAAAGGTCTATAACTGCCTAGCCAATTTCTTTCCTAGTTATGTTATACTGTTGCATCAGTATAATCCAGTGGTTGCCAATCTGTGGTCCATGGACCTCCAGTGGTCCATTAGAACAAAAATATGATCTGCAGCCTCATTATTACTACACCACTGCCTCAAAACCATGTGGCAATGGGAACGACTGCTCTCGTGAAATCCTTTTATTGTGCCAAGGCAATAGGGATGTTGAGAAGGGAGAGGCTGACTACCCACAAAAGAGTACTTCTACCACATCAGCTCTAGATGATTAAATATGGTTTTCTGTGGGCAAGCAGATGATGTTCTATATTGGGATCTAGAGCTGATGTGGTTTATCTAATGCAGTTTTCTAAATCAGCACTCCAAATAACCAAACCAAATCTAAAGTTACCAAAAACTGATTCATAACTCTTTTGATACTAATGCTGGAAAGTGGTACCTGGTCAAAGTGGTCCCTGGACAAAAAAAGGTTGGGAACCACTGGTATAATCTAACTGGGAAAGAAATTTCACAACCTGGGACCAGACATTGAGAATGCCTTCTCCCATCTTCACACCCAGAGATAGCTTTGAAGATAGTGGGACAGAGAGAAGGGCTTCCCCGGAAGATCTCATGACAGGCATGCTTATGTGGCGAAAATATATTAAAAAGCTCAAATATAATAACAATTTCCCTTCTGTTGAGAAAGCACTGGCTTTAAAGAATCCTGTCACACTTAACAACATCTGTTCATGTAATACTGCTCCATGGTAGGGCCAGCTATAGATGGGAGCTACTGTTAATAGTAACAATGTAGGAGTAGGACTAATACTAATAGCCTCATTTATGTGACATACTGAAGTCTCTTTATAAATTTGCTCTGACATTAATGCATCTCACTACTATTCCTGCCTGATCTGATATTTTTAATACCAGGGTAGCAACCTGTGGTACTGCAGAAACAGTTGGATTAAAATGCTCATCAATATGTGCCAGCATAGCCTATGTTGATGGGAGCTGTAGTCCAAGAACATCTTGAGGGCTTAAGCTGACCCTCTTGCTTTATAGTATTAAATTGCCTTTAACTAGTCTTTTCCACATCTGTGCCCTTCTTTCTTTAAATTTATTTTCTTGATTCCAAATTAACTCCTATACATTTTGGATGTATATAATAATGCTCACCTGAGAGTGATCATACAATTCCTTAGGGTAATGAATGTAATATGTATAATAGATGAAGGGTTTTTTTATGTTAAGTTGATTACAGTATCAAAAACAAATTAGTTACTTCTACTGTATGTATCTTGTTTCAACTACATCTGGAAACTCTTCAGGAATCCATGCCATATAGATTAGATTTATTTATTATGGTCAATGACCAGCATACATATAGACTGTAAACTTGTTTAATAGATTTTCACGGTAGGGGTGGGGTTTTAGATATAACATATTTAATGCATGAACATATTGTTCCATGTTATGTTCTGGAAGATTATTCTTTCTAGTAAACATATCTTCTGGGTTTTGGTTCCAGACCCCCACCCCATGATTACTAAATCTATGGGTGTTCAAATCCCATTATATACAATGGCATAGTGAAATGGTGTTCTCTATATAGAATGGCAAAATATTTTTCAAGCCATGGATGGTTGAATCTGTGGATACAGAATCCATGAATACGGAAGTCCCACTGTACACACTGCTGACTTCTATTGGTTTACCATGTTAACAGACATCGCTTTCCCAAATTATTTTGTAAAATATACCTTGTTGAAGAATTCTTTCTTGGTGAATATGGTAGGGCACTTCTCAAGCTGAACTTTCTTGTGCCTGAAATAAATAAACTCTGCCCCAAAAGCTTGTTGTTTTTGTTGATATTGATATTGGTAGGCAATCTATTGTATTCTTTCAATCATATTTATTTTATGAATGCATTTTAAGATTAATGGCACACAGAAATTCTTATTTAGACATTGTTGCCATCCTCATTGCAGCTCCTCCCAACTGGACACAGAGAATAAACGATGCCCATGTGGCTATTGAGGAAAACATCTACTGGGAATGTAAAGCAAATGGGAGACCAAAGCCTTCTTACAGCTGGTTGAAGGATGGTGAGCTGCTCCTCCCTCAGGTATGAGCAATGTTTTGGGCTTGGTGTCCTTGGTGCTTTGAGTTTAGAAACTGACTTGAAAGAATGTGCTCTGATGTAGTGACCTTTTCATGTCTGTATAGTTTATTGCTGTTGAAAAAGAAACTGATGAAATCATATGGCCTTAAAATTCCATCTGTCCCATCGCAGACTTACTTCCCTGCTGAGTGAATGTCACAGATTCACCTTGAGCTTTCCTTGTAGTTAAAACAATGACACTTCAAGCCACACTTTTTCAAAGGCAGAAATTACCCTCAGGCAACTAATTCCCTACTAACGCTCAATAAAAGTTAGTCATTTAAGTGCCATTTTCTGCCTTTGACAAGTATTTCTCTGAATCAAGTGGAACTTGGAAGCATTGGGACTCATTTCCAGCAGATATATTCGCAATCATATGAAGAGCTCATAAATATAACTGCATATTTTTTCAACAAAATCCAACTTATAACAAAAATCAAGTTAAGTGTGAACTGTGAAAAGAATGAATAGTTGATTTAGGATATAAACCCTTCCACTCCCATTTGTGAGCTTGTATTTTTAAAAAAACAACAACAATTGAGCTTTATGGTATGTAAACAAGCCCTCTGGTCTGTTTCGGTAACCTCATTCCACTTCTCCAAGCCTCTGCAGGCATCAGCAACAAGGGAGTTGACCTACCATTAGCAATGGCAGAGTGAATTGCCTAAAGATTAATGATCTATGGAAACGGAGACGGTAACTCATTGGTAGCTGCTCTATTTTAGTTTCACCAGAGGGGATCCTCTCAGGTCTTGATTGTCTCAATTATGAAGGCGAAATACTCAGCAAATTACTCACTATTTCCAGGGCAAGCAGCATTTGTCACCTGCACTTTGGGAAGATAAAGAACTGGTGCCTACATTTGATCAACTGTGGAAACACTGCAATACAACCCTTCAGCCAAGGAGAAAGCCAATCACATTTTATATTATATTAGTTATTATGTGTCTGATTGTTAAAATAGAGTCAGACTCCCATTGAGTAGGGAAATACATTGCTGTCTTTTTTAAAAATGGATAGCATGAGTTCTATATCCTTAGGCTGACAAATGATTGCAGGCTCTATTGTTCCACATGCTAATTCCACTTGCTTCATGCTGGTCACTAGCAGATGGTCTTGAACTTAAATCACATTAGACTAAAGTAAGGATCGTTAAATGATTAACATTTACATCTTTAGGGCGTTTCATTCTGGTGGTGTGAACTGCATACAATTGCTTTGCACCACTGAATGCGATTACTTTCCCCATTAACCTTCAAGGGAGCTGAAAGCTAATAGTTCTGCTGTTGCAAATGTTGTGAACAAGTTGTCTGGCTGTGTTAGGCCATAGCACAGCATAGGACAAAAGCAGTTTGGGATTCCAGTTAATCTCCTTGAAGGGGTTATTAATCTGAATGGCTCAGATGTTCAGTCAATGAGAACTCAAGCAAGAGGGCTCCAGTTTTAATGGCATTTACACACTATTGTATTGTGGTTTTATTTTATGATTTAGCATTTAAGAGGTCATAAATTTAGATGACAAATAAATTGCATCATATATTGTATCCTTTTGCAACTTTGGGGTTGAACTCCTCTCCTGTACTCCAATATTAAAATAAGGATATCCTTACAGGAACATTTTATTTATTTATTTACTATATTTTTACCCCTCTTCTCGCCCTGATGGAGACTCAGAGCGGATTACAAGTTGGCACTATTCAGTGCCATACAAACAATAAACAGATGCAATAAACACAAATATTAAAATCATTAAAAGCTTTAAAAATCATAGCATTAATACATTACATTAATGGATTATTTCTCAACCTTCTTAGTGCTGCAACCCCATAATACAGTTTCTCATGTTGTGGTGACCCCCGACCATAAAATTACTTTTGTTGCTATTTCATAACTGTAATTTTGCTACTGTTCTGAATCGTAATGGAAATATCTGATTTTCATTCACTGGACCAAATTTGGCACAAATACTCAATACACCCAAATTTGAATACGAGTAGAGTTGGGGGGATTGATTATGTCATTTGGGAGTTGTAGTTGCTGGGATTTATAGTTAACTCACAATCAAATAGCATTCTAAACTCCACCAATGATTGAATTGAACCAAACTTGGCACACTGAACTCCCATGATCAACAGAAAATACTAGAAGGGTTTGGTGGGCATAGACCTTGAGTTTTAGAGTTAATAGTTCACCTACACTGGGGACTGGGGACTCAAACAATGATGGATCTGGACCAAACTTGGCAGAAATACTCAATATGCCCAAATGTGAAAACTGGTGGAGTTTGGGGGAAATAGACATTGACATTTGGAAGTTGCTGGGAATTATAGTTCACCTACAAACAAAGTGCATTCTGAACCCCACCAATGATAGAATTGGGCCAAACTTTCCACACAGAACCTCCATAACAAGCAGAAAATTCTGTGTTTTCTAATGGTCTTTGGCGACCCCTGTGACCCCCCCCCCCCCCCGGGTCCCAACCCACAGGTTGAGAAACGCTGCATTAATGCATTAAATCAGCTATTAAAATCCAAAACACTTTTGGCCCCAAGAATTTCAGATAAGGAATACTCAACATGTGCTGGCTTACATCAACTTGGAGATTTTCTACAAAGAGAACCAGGCATAAACATGTTGTAAATACATATAATTAGAAGTTCTAACAAAACATGTTGACATGTACATTCTGAGCCAAGTTTCCTTTGTGTATATGCATTTATTAATTTGCTTTTTTGCAGGAAAGAATTCAGATTGAACATGGAACACTCACCATAACCAATGTGAGCCTCTCAGACACCGGCATGTATCAGTGTGTAGCTGAAAACCGATATGGAGCCATCTATATCAGCGCGGAACTGAGCGTAATTGGTGGGCTCCTTTTACTTTAACAAATATCACAATTAATCTAAATTATTTTGCTGTCCCCTGTGAAGTCTGCAAATAATTTATATGTTGTTCTTTAATGTGTACCTTTTCTGTCTTGTAACATTTTCATTCAAAAGTGATTGAGCCTTTCTAGCATCCATTTCATAACAGTGGTCCACATACATGAAAGGAGTAGACAACTCTAGTTCTTTAAACAGCATATTCCTTTGGTAGGGGGTAAAGTTTGTGGGTCACATTGTAGGAGAAACTTGATGTGAATGAGAAAGGGATTCCTCCATTGCAGGTGCTGGCAAATCTGCTGCTATGGAAATGGCACTCTCAATTTTATAGCTCTACCTCCTGCTGATGCTCTGAATTTTCATTGCTCGTCCATTCCAACAATGATTTTTAGGCACAGAACCCTCATATAATTTGGAGCAATTGTCTGAGGAGCAATGGTAAAACCAAAAGTGGATTCACCTCCTTTGCAGCAGCAAATTCATTATGCTTTGTGATCCCACATAGTACTATCTTCAAAGGAACATGAGCACTTTGCAAAGCATTCTGCACACATGTTTTAGGACAGGATTGGACAGACTTCAGGTTCTTAAGACCTGCTCTTTTCTTCATTTCCTAAGTAAAAAATTTAAGCTCCATATATCAGATGCAGCCATGAAAACAGCTGGAAGCTGGTAAACAAACCACAATGTATTTGAGCCTGGGAAATTGTTTTCTGTTTCATGTATTAGCTCACATTACTTTCATGCAAACAATTTATTTTGGTTCATTTCAGCTAAATTTATAGCAGTGTTATTGTTGCTACCATTACATAATTGGAAACTAGAAATCCCTGCAACTCTACACTGGATGTACACTGCCATATAATCCAGTTTCCGAATCCAGATTATCTTCTTTGAACTGGATTATATAGCAGTATAGACATTTATAATCCAGTTCAAGGCAGATGTATGGCACTGTAGATTGGGCCAGAAATTCACCCAAAGGTCATCCGGACAAGGGAATGATTCAGTTTTACATCCTCTTCGATTCATTCTTTAAGAAGAAAAAGAAAAATGCAGATTGTAAATACTTACAATCTCAAATATTAAAAACAAACTGGAAAGAAGTACTCATCCATCTACACTAGTATAACTAAATTTCTGCATCTCTGTCCAATACAAAGAAAAGATAAAAATCATATTAGTGCAGCTAACTTTATAGCTTTTGAAGGTGAAGATTCTGTCAGAAAATAAAATAGAATAAGGGTGTCAGAACTAATTCAGCATAAACATGATTGAGTACAAAATGATTCAAATACAAACTTTTAAAACCAAAATATTCAGATTTACAGACCTCCCTTGCAACTTGGATACCCAGAAATTGATAAACTGCACCTCCCAGAATTCCTTACCTAACAGATACTGACTAGGACATCTGGGCATTTAAGGTGTATAGAGCCAGGTTTCTCTTCTGCCCATTTTCTGGCACCTACTTTTAACCTGTATTATGAGATTGTATATGATATTATACAGTCACTAAAACCTTTGGATGTACTTTAATGGTGCATATAGGCAGTAGGGAACAACCCGTGTTCAATAATACTTGTAGTAATGTTTTGTCAAAGGCTTTCATGGCTGGAATCACTGAAGCCAGACCTTGAAACTGCTGGGCCATTAAATGCTAATCAAGGTAGCCAACTGAAATATTCACACCTACCCTGGACATTCCACAGATATATAAACCCGTGTACAACTGGTGGGCCACTGTGTGATACAGAATGCTGGACTAGATGGGCTGAGGTCCGATTCAGCATGGCTCTTCTTATGTTCTTATGTTCTTAAACCCCATTTTCCTAGTTGCCAACAGACCTCAAAACCTCTGCGCATGGCTGTCATAGATGCAGGCCAAGCGTCAGGAAAAAATGCTTCTCGAGCATTGCCATACAACCCCAGAAAGCTCACTACAACCCATACTTCCAGTATCTTATGCTACAGATTATTGCATTATTGCATTAAAACCCGTTGATGCTGTTACCAGAGCAAGAACTCTTCTCCCCTCCTGTTTTACCACCATGACCACTTTCCTATAACAGGTTTGTGATGTCTTATGCAAGTAAATAAGAACATCTCTGGTAGATCAGTGCATTCCAGTTGTGGGTACATTGAATGAACAATTCCTCTAAAATGAGTGTTGAAAACAGCAAGATTATAATACTGTTTGCTCTGCATGTGATGAATGTCATATCACAAATTTGTATTCTATTATAGTTTTTGTTTATTCTGTGGGACCAAACAAGGAGGCATCCCTCTCTTTCTAGATATTGAGTAATAGGGCATCCTCTTGAACAATAATTGCTGCATACTGACTTGTGAAAGCTGTGTGGCTTATGTACTTTCACCAGTCAGTGGGCAGCAATTACAAGTATGGTGGAAGTTAAAAGAAGCTGTCAACAAACTACTGGAGAATGAAAAACATGTTATAGTTTCTACAATAGTGTCTAAGAATGAGTCCCTGAAGATGTGCTACAGTGTGCTGTTGTTTGTTGAACTGTACTTGCTTTGGATCTGACATTGTCTGCCTGTGTACCTTGTTGCTTCATTCTAGAGTTGTCTGATAAATAAACAGATATTATAAAGCAGGAAAAGGCTCCAGTAGTCATTTCTCCCAAGAAAGTGACTCTTGGAAGCTTGGAAATGAGGGATATATTGTATACACCAAATACATTAAGGCACCGTGGCTCACTCTGTAGTGTTTTAGGTATTTTGGATTTAATTGCCATCAGCATTAATTTGCTTATAATTATGTGAGTTGAAATCTACAATCTCTGAAGAGCTTCATGTTGGGGAAGACTGCATCACTGTGTCTTGGAACTGCACATTTTTAATGCTACCCAGCATCCCAAACAGTGCATGTGCTTACTGACCATCAAATGTTATCCCTAATTAATGTATAGAATTTACCACCACAAAATGTAGTCATGATTGTATTTTTGATGGAAATTTCAAAACAATCCACTAGAAAAATAAGATCCTGGGGGATTCAGTTCAATATCTCTAACACTAGCTGTGTGCCATAATAACTAAGTGAACCAGAGGCTAGAAACAGCAATGGGCTTGACTCACAATAATCCCCTGTTCTGGACTTTCCAATGAATCTCATGCTGAGAGCTAGACTGGATGGCCTACTACAATTCCTCTTATATTTCGAAATATCATCAGCTTTTATATAGGTTTGAAAAATCCATTTTGTATGATTCTGATACCAACAGAATGGATATATGCAGTTTCATTTATCCATGATTTCACTTACTCTGTTAATTCTCTTAAGGTCTCCTGTACAAGCTAAATCCTCTTCTCAGTACCTCATTTGTCCCCGTGAAAATTATAGTGTTTGCTTTTATCCATGCAATGTCTGGAAACATATCCCCCATGGATATAGGAATCATACTGTGTATGAAATTTAGTGTAAAGTTAGCCAGACATAATTTGGTCTAATCATTTGTTTGCATCCTCAAATCTGTGAAGCCTTCCATAATTTCTAGTTTTTAAGATGCTACTTTCTGAAAATAATTAATTGAATGGATAATAATTAAAATAGCTAGGATATTGTATTATACAATTTGTTAAGACTATTTTTATTTTAACTGTAACATATGAAGGTAATAATATCAATTAAAGGAGTGTATTAATGCCTGACAACCTCATCCGACACCCATCTGTTGAATGTAGACATGTGTAGTGGAGAGATATCTGTATGTAGACTCAATATAAATCAGGGCCCTTCCAGGCAGGCCTTAATCCCAGGAGGAACTGGGTTATTTAAAACCAATTCCTTCCAGGATTAAGGCCACACATCCATCCCATACCCCGGGATATCCTTAGTAGAGTTGGTCCAAGCCCTCCCAGATCAACCAGGGCCAACCCACAGCCCCTCCCTCCATTTCCACAAGAAACCTTACCTGTGGAGCCTGCCAGAGAGTTCTTCTGGTGCTCGAAAATGACGTGTTGGGGGTGGGGGGCTTAAGGCCATTTTATTTCAGTGCAGAAATGGTCAGTCCTGCAGAGAAAATGTTTTCTGCACAAATATGGAATTTCTTCGACATAAAATTCACTCATTGCATAGAAAACAGTATATTCTCTAGCATAAACAGTATTTCTGCACAGATATTAATATTGCTGCATTGAAATATTATTTTCCATACTATTTCCTACATAAAAGTTAATATTTGCTGTGAAACTCAACAGTTTTGGGGGCAGTAATACATATTTATGTTTACATTTTTAAAATGCTGTGTTGTAGATATAACAACCACATACGAATTTTGTGCAGAATGAGTCCTGAATTCAAAATAGTGTTAAAAATTGTGTAATTTTCAAATATTTCAATTCAACAGGAAGAAAATTGCCAAAACTACTTGGTATTATCTTCAAGAAGAAACTTAATTGTACTTTCTGAACCAAAGAGTGCTAGTGCCTCATCAAAGCACAACTCCCAGAATTCTGTAGTATTAGGCTATGGCAGTAAAATGTCAAATGACATGAATTCAATAGAGTAACTGCACCCTTCATGAAGTGTACATCCCTACTAGAAATTTATACATGTGGAAATTTAATTTCCTTAATGCATTCAAAACTGCATGGTGTAGAGTCAGGATTAGCAGCATTATTGACCCAATGCTCATTAAAGGGGTGGAGTGTGGTCTGTGAGCATGATTTACATAATAGGGTACATAATAGGGGCTAGCAATATAAAACTCACTGATAACATTTCCTACAGAAGAGCCTAGAATGCAGGTTTTGCAGATACTGGATTGTGCTTTAACTATCAAGTTCTATGCAGTTTCTTAACAAAGTTAGCAGTAAACCACTACCAATATCTTTTATATAGTAGGGATATAAAAGAGTACCTTAATGCTTAATTTGTATGCAAGCTTCTGCTTTGCAACTATTGCTTACAATCATGTGGGTGAAATATTTTAATCTTATTATATAAGTACAATTCTTTGTCACTTTTTCATATGTAGAATAAAACACATTGAAGTTTGTAAGGCACTCCTAAACAATTCTTCACAAAATTGTTGCCAACATCACATCTTCAGATCAAGCTATAAACACTCCAAAAATGTGCAGAACTCAAAAATGACCCCATTCCCACCTTTCCTTACTATACTATCATTCTTTTGGCTTCTAGCAGAAGCTTGTGAAGTATTGTTTTGCTCAGTTGTGCTGCTTTAAGAAAGCTTTTATGTGGAACAAACCCGAGAATCAATAGAAAGCTTTTGTGTTTCAAAAGAATGAATACAATTTGTGATTAGATAATACTGTTTTTGATATGTTTCAAAGAAAATGTTCAATAGCATAATTTCCATTTCTTCTGAAGAAGATGGTTCAGGGTATTTTCTTTATTGGTCTTTTTATCACTAAGGATAGATGCTTGCAGAGGAGGGAGTCCCATTCATCCAGTGCTACTGCTGTAGAAAAGGACAATGGAGTTCAACACTTTACAATTTGAAATGGCAAGATTTATTGTACATGTTACCTTTTGCAAGCAAGGTTTTTATTTATTAAAAGAAGCAATTAAATATTATTTCGTCTATTCAGCAGCTAGTAATAGTATAAAAGTATGTTTTTTCTTTTGTATTGGAGTGACCAGAGAACATGTAAGGGCTGCAATCCTGCATGGCTCAGTATAGTGTAATAGCTCCATGAACATACCTACACTCAGCTGAGATATATACCATTCCTCTGAACTTGCCATATCACCTCTGAGACCTTCCCTCAGCTATTTCCAGCCTCATGTGAATTGGGCAGGTTTGGACAATCATTTGGCTATGTCTCTATAGCCAGATGCAAAATGATTACATCAGCACTGAGATATCTAGGGGTTCCCCAGAGGTCTCATCATGGCCAGATGCTTCTCTAATCCTACCCAGTTTTCATCAGGCACAGAATGGCTAAGGATGGCATAGTGTCTTCAGAAGTTGTACAGTAATTCCATCGGGGCATCGAGGAAACATACCTGTGCAAATGCTACTAACAGGTTGCCTGTCAAATAGCATTATGTCAGTCAGTTATAGTTTTGTTTATTTCTGTTTATTAAAATATGTCTGTGACATAGGATGATATGTCATTATAAGAAATATAAACAATTTAAAATAAGTAAATTCATAAATCAGACTTTAAAAAATAGTAAATAAGTTAACAATAACATCTTTTTATTTATTACCCACCTCTTCTTCCACATAAAATGGACTAAAGAAAATTTTGTGATCATGTCCATTTATATTTTGAGAGTAATCTACAAGGCCCCAAAGTGATATTTAAAAGATATATCTAACTTGGTACTAATCAAATCTCCAAAGGGAGGCATTGCTCTGGAGATGGTCCTGTCCCATGTTTTTTACAAATGCATTACTGTATTATTTTTTGTTGGTGGTGGCACTGAAATTAGTGTGCATCGTACAGTCAGTTGCATTTTAGGATTGAAAAAGTATAGTATTTTTGCTACTAAAAGACAGAGGAAGGCCCCTTCAGCAATTTTCCTTTCTCAGAAGTTTGTTGACATTTAGTGCAATTTCTCTAAATCAAATGTAAAATGTTTTCTTATATGGTATATTAGTCAGCAATCTTGCTGCTGCATCATATTCAAAAACAGCTCCATGTAGAAAGCATTATGGTAGGTCAAATGGGAGGTTGCCAGTGTATTGACTACTGTGGCTGGTGAACTTGTTGAAGTGACTATAGGCAATCTGAGCCATAGAGTTAATTTGAGCTTTCACTGAAAAAAGATCAGCTTAGGGATGCTGCGTACCTGTTTACCCTGGATGGTTGCAACACCATGCAGGATAGATCAAATATCTAATACCCAAACTGTGGAACCAGCAATAAACTGAGCCTCAGTTTTTTCATCATTAACCAACCCAAATTCTCTGAATGAGCAGAGTATTCTCCCAGTTGCATGCTGTAAGCAAAAATGTGGTATTCACATTTTCAGCTTATAATTTTCATTTCCTTTTTAAAAAATGTATTAAATTCTAAATGGATGTAAAACATGATATTTCTTCCAGATTGTAGCATAAAGGATATGGTCCTTGAAATAAGTTGTTGAGTGAAGAGAAAGAGAGATGTATGACAATAATAAATCAGGGGCAATCACTGTATTCTTCCAGCCCTCATCAAAGCCTTTGTATCTTCAGATGTACCTTGAAAAGCATGAACAATGGTTCTATTAGTCCTAAAATTTACTTTCAGACTTCATGTAGATTGTGCACAAAGACAAGAAAAGCATCGCTAATCTAAAATACGACCATAAAAAGAAAGACGCCAAAAGGACAAAAAGATCACAGATTCAAACATTAATGAGGGAGAGGTTTGTCTGTAAAAACAAAAATCAACACAGCTTTTTTGTTTGTTGAATTTTTCCCTCTTTTTTTGGCAGGCAAGCTGTTTCCTGATCAAGAAACACTTTTAAAACATAAACATTCCTTATCTGCTCTAGTCTCTTTTTGTGTAGCATCCATATGAGTCTCTGTGATCATTTTCGTAACTGCGTTAAATCCAACATTACTCTAGCAGATATCTACTACAACTCTTTCCCCCAAAGTCTGCTCTAGAAAGGAAGGGAATAGTCTCCCTGTTGTTTCTGCTGACATAAGGAAGATAAGTAGGATCATCAGCAAAACAAGATGAGAGAGGACTCTTCAAAAGAAAAAGAGCTCAGCTGTAAGCAACACATTATAGCAACAAACCAAGAGTGCACATGGAAATTATGATGCATCTCAGTGGCTCAACATGAACTTGGATCACACATTCTAAAAAACTGAATTTGCAACCAATAGTAGACCTCATTACTCTGCCATAAACACCTAATCACTGGAAGATCTTTATCAGATCTAATAGGTGTAATCTCTTTCAGAGTGCCATGTACCATACCAAGGATCATGCCTTCTCTGAACACTCCTTGCTCACCCCCTATAATACTCCCTCAGCCCATGGTGTGAATGAAATCGTGTTGAGTTTTCATCTGAGCAATTAGATGTTTACAAGACAGTCTTAAAAAGTGTCATCAGATATGTTTTTCAACACTCTGCCAAGAGATTTAGAAATAAAATTAAGGGATTCCTTTGGTTGCTTGAAATAGATAATAAAATCCTTCTTAGAAGGCTTAATAAAGAGAGAAGAATGTTAAGAGGCCTTGTTAACTGGTTAGTTTGATAGAAAGTGTTTATGCATTGTTCTGGAGACTATTCAAAAAATATGTGTATACCTTGTATGACGTAGTTTGGAGGAAATCCACTTGTGGGACAATCTTCCTAATGGAAGTGACAGTCAATTTCTTGTAAGCTACACCCTACTAAATGATTGTGCTGAAAAGAGAAAAGATTATAAATCAGACCCTTTTTTTCTTTCTTTCTATCATCTAGAAATGCAGCTGCCTTTTAATTATAATTGTAATGCAGTAAGAGCAGAAGGCTCAGTTTTAATGTTGTTATATAACAACTCACTTTTGACTCAGTATTCACAGTCCCCATGTTTTGACATTTGGCGTTGAATAACTATATATTTCCAGGCTACCAAGCAATTTTGAGTTGCTAGATAGGTCACTTAACTCTATGCATGGGAAGCTGATGAAATACAGAGTTGATTTTGAGTTTTGTAGTATAGTTGTGATAAGTCTTAAATTATTATTTATTATTAGAATAGATTGATTTTGAATTATTGTTTGTGTGTTCTCAGTTTTGAGAATACTTGCCATTTGTCTCCCCTCTGTGACCTTCTATGAACTCACCCTCTCACAGCATGATAGAAGTTTGTGCTATGATTTCTTCC